>OV884060.1:91872769-92425269 GCA_930367215.1 Pollenia angustigena
TAACACGGATCCTTTGGTTACACTGCATCCCCGACCAGCATAACTTTTTAAATCAAACGGACCCGCGAAATCGACCCCAGCATTAGTAAATGGTCGTGAAAGTGTGGTCCTTTCAGGGGGTAAAGCTGCCATTATTTGCTGGCTTTTCTGACGTTTTTGTATTACGCATGCACGACATCCTGAGATTATGGTTTTGATAAGAAGCTTTAGCTTGGGGACATAGTAGTAGAGTCTAATTAATCGATATAAGAGCGCATTCTGACCATGTATCGAATATTTATGGAGATATGCTAAGAACAGACGAGTATAACGACCGTGGTATGGCAATAACATTGGGAACCTTTCATTATACGTCAGCGTAGGGGAATTACATAGTCGACCATTGATTCTCATGACGTCTGCAAAATCTAAGAACGGATTAAACGTTAATATGGGACTTTTCCAAGGAATCACTTGGCCTTTAGAGAGTAAGTTGTATTCATTCTCGAAGTACAACTTTTGACAGGCAATTGTCATGCGGGATTTTGCGTGATCCAGTTCTTCTTGTGATAAGTCACTCGTAGCATTGTTTGGCATTTTAAGCAAACTATGCTTGCAGCGATAGTAAAACTGAAAGACGTAACATATCACTCGCATTGCCCTTGGAAGATCGGAAAACTGGCTCAAATTATCTGTATTTTCTACCTGAGACAAATGAGCACGAATTGGTATTGTTCCGTAGAAAAGTCTGCTGGATTCTTAGGCCATTGATTATGGGGAAGCTTCAGCCGTGAAGGTCCCTGCCACCACAATTCGTTAGCTGCAAGTCGTGATATTGTAAGTCCACGGGATGCCAAATCGGCGGGGTTACTTTTAGAGTCAACATGGAACCAACATTGACTTCAAACTTTTTCGACAATTGAGGTGACTCTGTTTTCAACGAAAGTCTTCCACATATTGGGGGGTTTTTGTAGCCAGGCCAAGACTATTGTTGAATCGGTCCACAAAAACAACTTAGGATATTTTAGATTCAGTTGCGTCTGAATAGACACGATCATGGTTGCCATAAGCTCGGCGCCACATAGTTCCTTTCGGGGAAGTGAAATAAATTTAACTGGGGCTACCCTCGTTTAAGCGACCAGCAAATGAGTTGACACAAGCCCAAGATTCTCTGAGCGTATATACAGAGTTGCAGCATATGCCTTCTCTGACGCGTCACAGAATCCATGTAGCTCGATGGAGTACGACGGGTCGAAATCGACGAACCGGGGAATTTAGATATTTTCAATATTAGGGTAGTCATCTATGAATTCATGCCATTGCTGCAGCGTGGAGGGCTTGAGAACCTCGTCCCAGTTTTTTTCATCCCGCCAAATTTGTTGCATATCTTGGGAGCAAGCCAACCAGCGGCATCAAATAGTTTCGCGATTTCGGATAACACCGATCTCTTTGTAATGGAGTTACGATCGGGGTAATCCTTCAGACGAAAGTAAAAATTATCTCTACCCGCATTCCAACGTAGACCCAAAGTTTTTGTAGTGGAGGAGTCCGAAAGTCTCAGGAACTCTGAGTCCAATAGGTGCTCGGGGGATAGGCCTTTTAACACGTGATCGTTGTTGGCGGTCCACTTACGAAGAGAGAAACCAGCAGACTGCAGGACTTTAATAAGTTCATCTCTAGACCTTATGGCTGAGGAAAGTGTTTGAGCACCGGCCAGAATATCATCAACGTACATATAATTACGAAGAAGTTCGGAGACTTCAGGGTGCTTTTCCTCACATGATTCGGCTAATGCAAGCAGGGTTCGTATAGCCAGATAGGGGGCACAGTTTACACCAAATGTTACTGTCTTTAGTTCGAAATCCTGCGGATCCTCCCGGGGGCAAGTTCGAAAAATTATCCGTTGAAACGGGGTATGGGTTGGATCCACTAGAATCTGACGATACATCTTCTCTATGTCCGCATTAAAGACATATCTAAACAGTCGCCATCGCAATATAAGAATGGTTAAGTCAGATTGCAGAATAGGACCGGGGTAGAGTAAATCGTTCAGACTAGTTCCATTAGACGAAGGGCTAGAGCCGTTAAACACTACACGTAATTTTGTGGTTGTGCTATCGGGTTTGACAACCGCACGATGGGGTAGGTAGTATGCGCATTTAGCACTTGATGGGGTGACAGGTGTCATATGATTTAAAGTCATATACTCGCTGATGACACGATCGTATTCGGATTTAATTTGGGGGCTTTTTAGTAATCTAGCTTTATTTCTAAGGAACTGGGAAAGAGCAATATGACGAGATGAGTCAATGTTCAGAACTTCGGGGTATTCACGACGAAATGGTAAAGAGACTACGAAGCGACCACTATCATTACGGTAAGTCGTAGATTGAAAAAACGACTCACAATATTGATCCTCTTCAGAAAGCCGAGATTTTCTTGGAACTTCCTCTAGTTCCCAAAATTTTTGAAGCTGTTTATTAAGCGATACCTCGTTATAAAACGATGAAAGTAATAGGATGTTACACCGATTCGCTATTTTGCCAGTTATAATCCAACCGAAAACTGTTTGTTGTGCGACTAACGATTGACTGTGATCCCAACGCAAGCCATTTCTTATAATTTTCGGATTGACATCTCCGCCGAGAAGCAAATCAATTTCTGCGCCCCGATGCAGATGATTGTCAGCCATTTTTAAATCAGAGAATTCCCTATATCGCAGTGCTTGAAGTGGATAATAAGGGAGTTGGCATGCAAATTTTTTTACAACGAAGGCATCAGTGAAGGATTCGAAAGATCTGTCAATGGGAGAGCCAAAACGAATAAAACACAGCTGAGTGGCTGTGGCAGTTAATGCTTCATTTAAGCCATGCATTTCGGTTTGAGATGATCTGGTTTTAAGAGCAAGTTTGGTTTGGAGCCTTTTTGAAATGAATCTGGCTTATGAAGCAGAGTCAATTAGAGCTCGAACCGTGTATTTCAGCTCATTTGAATAGATATCAACGAGTGCTGTACCAAGTAAAACTGTGGAATCGGAAGTGGACTGTAACTGTGTTGAATAAGACTGTCGCATCTGGGCTGCGGCTTGGGCAGAAGTAGAGGGGTTAGTGTTCAAAATCGAAGATTGTGAACATTATTAGGGGAAATATTATTCGGGGTTATATTTGTCGTTAAAGCTGTAGTCCGATTCGGCACATTTTCATTCCGATGAAGCAGATAATGATGCTTAAGTTTGTTGTGATACAGACGTGTATTTTTAACCCCGCATACGATTAGAACTATTAATAAATCATATTGATTTTGACATATATCTGCAGCGAATGGACGCTTAAAATAAATAATATATTTTGTTATTTAAATTATTTAACATAATAGTGAACATTAAAGCGATAAAATTAAATAAAATAAAATTAAAAATATATACATTAGGGTGTCCCATTCAAAAAAAAATTTTGGGGATCATTGTTAATTTGAATACTCACAAGGCTAAGAATTTTTGAGATTTTTTTCCGATTTTTCGGAGGTGGTTTAGAGGTCGCGCAAATTGATTTTGTACCAAAAATCGACCTTTTTGGGCTTTTTTTGAATTTTGGTTGAAAATTGGTAAAAAATAGATATTTCTTCAGCTTCTGAGTCAATATTCTTAAAGAAAATTTTCTGATCTTTAATTTAATGTGCATAAATAATAAGTTTCGTCAGGGATTTTCCACATTTTGATACATTATATAACAGTTTTTCGTAAATTTTCAGCAAATATGAAAAAAATGCTTTATAACTTTTAAAATTTGTATGAAGACTGAAAAAACTAATGATGCAGTTTAAAAGATTATGAAGTTTTAAATAAATTAGCATTAAAAAAAATGAATTTTCTCTCACCGTTCTCGAGTTATACCCTTTTAAAAGTGTGTACACATTGTATGAAATGTATAATACTATAAGGTGTGAACTAGGTTTGCATTGCTTTAAACTTTAAATAATTGGATTTAGAAAATGTTTTTACACCTGATATTTTTGGCATGCCGCCATCATATGATGGAACTAGTTGCTGGATCAGCGTTGAAGGCCCTTAATATTGAGGATCAAACTACATCCCCACAAATTAAAATTTTCGTCACTCTTCAGGGAAGGTGGGATTCCAATGATAAAAAAATTTTCGGATTGTATAAACCACGAAATTGTTGGAAAAATTATTCCGGAGTTCATACGAAAAGATCTAATTATTTTTGTAAAAGGGCAGCTGGAGAATATGCAACCAAGGGAAGATTATAAAGAAATGCTGCAACTGAGCCTTGTTTTTTTGGTTGATAGACCTGAGCCCCATCCAACAATAAAATCTCCTGGAGCCATTAACCGAGCTCGCTGGATGATGAAAATTATAAACTCTCTAAAAATATGCATTTTTCGAAACCAGCTACAACCTTTCATTCAAAATTCAAAAATTGATGCCTTGCTGGAGTTTACTTCATTTATTTTAAGAGTATATATTAAAAATTGGTACCTTTGCCATTGTCCCCGATACGCTCCTCTCAATGACCTTAGACTTTTGAAACAATTGTATGATTACAAACGCTTTAATGAAAAAGTTGCACGCGAGACTCTGAAAACCTTTCTGCGGCATCAGTGGTACCTTTCCGAGAAGTTGGCTGCCTTATTGTTTTTTGATGAACGTATAGATAACAAAACTTTGCGTTTAATGCTTAGAAACCTACATGTAATAACAACGAATTAGTGAAAGGAAATTTAACAGAAGACATGATTGAAAATAAACAAATTCAGTGTTTTATTACAAAATCCAGCCTAACTTTTTTTGAAGCCTGCAACATTTCTACTGATTTTTTACAAACGGATCCAGAAAAATGGGAAAACAACAAATCATTTCAGGAAGCAAAACAAAGAGTTCAACAATTGCAAGTTGTAAATGATGTCGCAGAACGTGGTGTGGCCTTGGCTAATAGTTATATCAATATCACAACTTCTGAAACAGACTTTCAGAGTTTACTACAGGGGGTAGAGCAGCATCGCAAGAACTATAATAAATGATTTATAACAATTCTATTTTTCTTTGTATTTAATATAATTGTTATGTATAAGTGGTAAGTAACTATTATTTTATTTGTAAAAACATTTTCTAAATCCAATTATTTAAAGTTTAAAGCAATGCAAACCTAGTTCACAACTTATAGTATTATACATTTCATACAATGTGTACAAAGCTTTAAAAGGGTATAACTCGAGAACGGTGAGAGAAAATTCATTTTTGTTTTTTGCTAATTTATTTAAAACTTCATAATCTTTTAAACTACATCATTAGTTTTTTTAGTCTTCATACAAATTTTAAAAGTTATTAAGCATTTTTTTCATATTTGCTGAAAATTTACGAAAAACTGTGAAAATATTTACTCAGAAGCCCAAAAAGATACCGATTTTTTAGCAATTTTCAATAATAATTCAATAAAAGTCAAAAACGCTAGATATTTGGTGCAAAATCAGTTTGCGCGACCTCTAAAGCACTTCCGAAAAATCTGATAAAATTCTCAAAAATACTTTACCTTATGAGTATCCAAATTAGGAAAGATCTTCCGAGAAAATCCAAATTTTTATTTTTTTTGGGACAACCTAATATACATACGTATGAATGTTCATACATGTATGTAGGTATACATATTCTGAACAAAAACATTTAAGTTTAAATTTCTTATTTTTCGTGTTGTTGTAATACAATAAATAATAAAAATATAAAAAGCAAAGCAAAACGGTGAAAAACAAAAACAACTCTGCATGAGTACGAACAGTGAAACAACACTTAGACAAAATGAAAGAAACGTTTACGTTTTAGTTAATGCAAATGAAAATAATGCAGAAATAAATAAAACAAAACAAAACAATATAAACTATTTAACGCCTAAGCCAATTACTCGAACACGTTCTGACTCATTAAAAAAACTACAACTGGATTTGGGGACAGGTGTTGTCGGGCCGGTAGGTGTTGCCGTGACGTCGGAGGCAAGTTTGGTGGGAAATGATACCATGAACTCAAACACAAATGCAATGGAAAACCCTCCTGTAAAAAGTTGTCTAAAGCCTACAGTACAAGTTGGTATGGACAGGTACATAACAGTGCTTAAACGGGGACGCAGCCCTACCTCTGCATCAGTTGCTTCGGCCTCAAAAGTACCATCTTTTGATAAAATAAATTCTCAAAATCGTTTTGCAATTCTGGGGGATGAATCCTCTGAAGCACCAAACGTCATTAAATCATCCAAGCCTCCCCCGATATATCTTAGGGAGCAAAATTCAAATGAGCTCATAAAGAGTTTGATATCGTTGATAGGTGAAAATTCGTTTTACGTAGCGGCTATCAAGCGTGGAAGTATAAACGAGACAAAATACAAGTCAATCATGAGAATGATTTTCGCAAAATAGTAAACAACTTTGAAACACTTAAAAACAACTTTTATACCTACCAACTGAAAAGCAGTAGTGATTAAGGGTATTGACTCATGTGAGGACCCAGAAGAGGTTAAAACATTGCAAGAAGAAAAAGGCTTAAAGGAAAAACATGTAGTAAATATTAAAAATAGAGAAAAAATTCCCCAACCACTTTTTCGAGTGGAGTTTGAACCCGGCGACGTAAAACTTAAAAAAAACGAAACACATCCTATTTACAATTTAAAATATATTCTCTACAGAAGAATAACTATAGAAGAGCCGCACAAAAAAAATGGACCTGTTCAGTGCTTAAACTGCCAAGAATTTGGCCATACCAAGGCATACTGCTACTTACCCCCTGTCTGCGTAGTATGTGGTGAACTACACGGTACAGTTTCTTGCGATAAGTCTAAAACCGACCCCAACGTAAAAAAATGTAGCAACTGTGGCGGTAATCACACTGCCAATTATAGGGGATGCCCTGTATATAATATCGTCAAGCAAACGGTTGGACCGAAAACAAATACCCCTCAAATGCAGGTTGCAAATCAAGTAAACACAAATGCAATTCAAACCCCCCAGCCTAGTAATAACAGAACCTCTTACGCTAACGTCCTAAAATCAAACCATCAGCCAATACAAGGTGCCTCGCCAAGTAATGATGAAACTCCGGTTTCTAATTTAAGTCGTTTAGAAAAAACCATGGAAACATTAGTGCAAACAGTAAATAATTTTACGAGCACAATGGGTAATATGATGCAGGAAATGCTTAGAATGCAATCGATGTTATTGCAAGCTGTACTTAACAAACCATGAACTGTTTAAAAATTTGTTTTTGGAACGCAAACGGCATCCGCCAACATAAAAATGAACTAGAATACTTTCTTAAAAATAAACAAATTGATGTCATGATGATTTCTGAAACTCATTTGACCTCAAGAAATACGTTTAAAATAAATGGTTATATACTATATGATACCAAGGACCCTCGAGATAGAGCTTGTGGAGGTTTTGCCATTTTAATAAAAACCCGAGTCAAACACTACCTAATGTATCATCGTGAAGATTATCTCCAAGCAACGAACATTTGCGTTGAGCAATTAAATAGAAACTTAGTAATTTCTTCGTTACACTCCCCGCCTAGATTTTCAATATCGGAGGACCAATATTATAAATATTTTAAATCCGTGTATTTTAGGACCGTGTTTCCTAGCCGTTGGCGATTATATCGCTAAACAAACCTTCTGGGGGTCGCGACTTATAACACCAAAGGGTCGTGTTTTATTTAACACAATTTCTAAAATGGATTTAAATGTGGTAGCGAGCGGACAACCAACATATTGGCCTACTGATCATCAAAAAATTCCAGATGTCATCGATTTCGGCGTGCTTAAAAACATCCCCACAGAAACGATTCATGTTGAAGCTTCCTTAGAATTATCATCCGACCACACACCTACAATTGTTACTATATCGAACCCAAATAGAATTGTATTTCCGTCAGGTTACATAGCGACGCCAGCCACACAAATAAATTGGTTAAAATATAAAAAATTTCTCAGTGCCCATTGCACAGAAAATATTCCGCTTAGCACACCGGAGAATGTGGATGTCTCTATTGTTAACTTTGACAGTTATCTTAAACTAGCTGTTCAACATTCCAGCGTTACCCCCAAAAAAATTAAAAATAATAAAATATATTCTTCAGATGTCGAGCGGCTCTTGACTGAAAAAAGGAGAGTTCGAAGAGAGTGGCAACTTTACAGATCCCCGCAACTTAAGATTTTATTAAAAGAGTGCACAAAAAGGCTAAGAAAATTACTGCAGAATCAGATAACGGCTTCTCTAGAAAAATATCTTAAGGAACTTGATGCAACTACACAATCTGACTACTCATTATGGCGTGCAGCTAGAAATCTAAAAAGGCCAGTTATATCTAAGCCACCATTAAGAAACTTGAATGGTAGTTGGGCAAGAAACGATATTGAAAAAGGAAATCTGTTTGTTAGTCACTTGAAAAACGTATTTACACTAAATATATCTCACAATATTGCGGTCGAGTTACCACCTGTTGATGCTAGAGCAGCTATTCCCCTCAGATTTGAGATAAGAGAAATCGAAAAGGCTATTTGTGACTTAAACACTAAGAAGGCACCTGGTATTGATAAAATTAGTAATAAAATGCTTTTGGAGCTACCTCGCATAGCAAAGAAAATTATTATTTTTATTTTTAATGCTATTTTACGCCTTGAATACTATCCTCAAAAATGGAAGGTTTCCTTAGTTACCATGATACCAAAGCCAGGGAAAGATCATACAAAAGTTGAGTCTTATAGGCCTATTAGCTTATTATCAAATATGTCAAAGCTTATTGAGAAATTATTAGTTTCAAAATTAACACCGATTTTAAGTGAAAATAGATGTATTCCAAACCATCAGTTCGGATTTAGAAGAAAACACAGCACAATCGAACAGACTCATCGAATAGTAAATGTCATAAGAAAAGCATTTGAAGAAAAGAAATATTGCTCAGCACTCTTCATCGATGTTTCGCAAGCTTTTGATAAAGTCTGGCATGAAGGCTTATTACATAAATTGAAGCAAAATTTACCAGCAAACACACACAAGCTGCTAAAAAGCTACTTAGTCGGTCGTCAATTTATTATTAAAGAAGGAAATTTCTTAAGTTCACCTCAGCCCATTGCCGCTGGAGTCCCACAAGGCAGCATCATGGGCCCCCTATTATACTTAATTTATACTTCGGACATGCCAACAAGCAACTACACACAAACTTCAACATTTGCAGACGATACAGCTTTTCTGAGCGTCCACGAAAATCGTTATGAAGCATCGCGTTACTTACAGCATATGAAATATGGTTAACACAATGGAGGATAATGGTCAATGAGAAAAATGCGTACATATTACATTCACTTTGCGCCGGGAATCTTGCCCCCCTATTACAATCAATAATCAAATAATTCCTCAATATTCGCATGTAAAATATCTCGGTATACATCTGGATCGGCGACTAACGTGGAAATGCCATATAGAGGCAAAATTAACTCAAATGAAACTAAAAGCCGTTCAAATTCATTGGCTTATTGGAAGAAATTCTGCACACAGAAAAAAAACAATGTAAATTCGTTCAAAACAAGGTTGATTTTAAATTTTTCAGTAGTGATTTTGCTTCATTGTTGTTTCATGTTAATTTAACTTGATTTAACAATAACTTGCAAACAACATTTTTTCCTTTTAAAATAACTATAATTCATGTTAATTTAACATTGCAGTAAAGTTAGAACAAAATGTCATTTATATTGAAATAACTATCCGAATCACGTTGAATGAAAGCTATTTCAGATGAAACAACAGGAATTGATACAACAGTGAGAATAAGCTTCAGAGACAACATATGCATTTATTTTAGAATAATTCAAAACACTTACCCCTGTAACACATGTTTCACTTTTTTTGTATTCCCCTTTGTTAAGCATCAGCAGAATAGCCCGATGTGGTTTTCATCATCATTCTACCTTGAAAACTTGATGTACTATTTAACTTAATAATTTTAATTAAAAGAATACGGGAATTGTCTTCCTTTTATAACATACTTTAAACATGAAAATACAAAAATGTACATACTTAAGTATGTATGCATGTTAATTTAATAAGATAAGCTTTTGATTTTAATATAAAACAGGTATTTATGGATTCAATATTGAACAATGTTATTTTAACAGTGAATAATATTAAATAAACATGACTTAAGGTTATTTTAATATTTTTCATTTAAAACTAATATGAAATAATGATAAATTTAAATAAAGGGCATACTTTTGCAGAAATTTACCATGATTCTCAATCAACATTTCGCCATGTTGTTTTAACATTGGTATTTTTTTCTGTGTGTGTCCTTAGTCTCGATTGCAAGCTTCTACTTTACAACTCTATCTGGTGCTACGGTATTCAACTATGGGGCACTGCCTCGGCCTCTAATATCGACAAAATTCAATGGCGCCAAAATAAACTTCTTCTAATAATCACAGCAGCTCCCTGGAATGTTAAAAACATTCATAAGGATCTCAATGTGCCATTAGTTAAAACTATGATTACAAAATATGCAATAAAATATTTAAAAAGGCTTGAACAACACCCAAATCCACTAGCTCGAAATATTTTAAATCATGGCGGCCACACTCGCTTAAGAAGAAGAGACACTGCAGCACTTACCCAATTAGATGACCGAAGTGAACAGAACCCGTCATGAAGAAAATTTTGTCTGGCACTGGCAGGACATAAAATAACGTATTAGGTTAAGATTTGATTAATTATTGTTAGTTCATATTTAATATATGAAGATTCAATAAAAAATAATGACAAAAAAAAAAGTTTGCATAAGTTGCAGACATATTGACTCCTACATTTTTTGAACTCGTGCGACGTACCAAGACAATTTGTACAGCGCTTCTGTTGCTTTACGGTCGAGAAACGATCTTCGACAGTCATTCCCAGGAAATTAGGGCAAAGCCGGAGGGGGTGCACTCCTGGGCATATGGTACATTTACCGGGTTGATCATTAGCCACACTAGTACGATAACTTTTCACTTTCTGCTGTTCTGAATAAGTTTGTTTTTTTGAATTTGACACGGGGGGTTGTTTGCAGCTATTTGGTTGAACAAATGTGGTTCGGATATCCGCTACTGACTCTAGGGTTTGGAACCTGGATGTTAAGAATGCATCCATTTGCTTCCACGTTGGTAACTCTGTGCTATTTAGGAGGGATTGTTCCCATAAGCTAAGGGTCACTTCTGGCAAACAAGTGGAGCAGATATAAACAAAAATTATATCCCAATTTGCTGTATCGAGTTCGGTTTGTGCTTTGTTGTGATACAGACGTGTATTTTTGGCCCCGCATACGATTTGAACTATTAATTAATCACATTTGATTTTGTAATCTAAGCAGCGAATGGACGCTTAAAAAAAACAAAATAATATATTTTGTTAATTAAATTATATTCAACATTTTTCATTTTTCGAATTTATTCTATGAGCTAAATTTCAGTTATGTATTTTATAAAGCTTTTTTGTAATAGTTCTATTCCTACAATTTTTCAGAAATGACTTTATACACTACCAGACTATTATATTGTATTTTCTTTTTACATTTTACCTTAGCCTTCCGTTGGAAAGCAATGAGGTATATTGAATGTACAGAAAAATTTACAATTATTAGACACCAGCAGAATGTAATGCATTTTCTGGCCCGCTACGGCCGTCGTCAGCATTCTTTGTGTCTCACTGGATAGTGTTGCTTTATAAATTGAATGTATTTAACTCAACTATTTTTAACAAATAGAAACTGGGAATTATTTCCTGAAAGAAACGTTTTAGTTAATGTAAATGAAAATAATGCAGAAATAAATAAAATAAAACAAAACAAAACAATATAAACTATTTAACGGCTAAGCCAATTACTCGAACACGTTCCCTCTCACCCTCGGTATTTACACAAACGGTGGATAGTGACTCATTAAAAAAACTACAACAAGATTTGGTGACAAGTGTTGCCAGGCCAGCAAGTATTGCCGTGAAGTCAAAAACAAATTTAGTGGGAAATGATACCATGAACTTAAACACAAATGCAATGGAAAACCCCCCTGTAAAAAGTTGTCAAAAGCCTACAGTACAAGTTGGTATGGACAGGTACATAACAGTGCTTAAACGGGGACGCAGCCCTACCTCTGCAGCAGTTGCTTCGGCCTCAAAGATACCATCTTTTGATAAAATAAATACACAAAATCGTTTCGCGATTCTGGAGGATGAATCCTCTGAAGCACCAAACGTCATTAAATCGTCTAAGCCACCCCTGCAATAAAGCGCGGTATCATTTACGAGACTAAAATACAGGTGAATCACGAGGATGATTTTCGAAAGGTAATTACAAGATTTGAGACTCTGAATAAAAACTTTTATACGTATCAACTGAAGAGCAGTAAAGGTCTTCAGGTAGTAATCAAGGGCATAGACTCATGCGTAGACCCAGGGGAAATTAAAGCTTTTTTGGAAGAGAAGGGCTTTAAAATCAAAAACGTAACCAATATAAAAAATAGGGAAAAAAATCCCCAACCACTATTTCAAGTGGAACTTGAACCCGGCGACGTTAAGCTCAAAAAAAATGAAACGCATCCAATTTATAATTTAAAATATATTCTGTACAGAAGGGTAACTATTGAGGAGCCGCACAAAAGAAATGGTCCTGTTCAATGTCTAAACTGCCAAGAATTTGGCCATACTATGGCATACTGCTACTTACCCCCTGTTTGCGTAGTATGTGGTGAATTACATGGAACAGTTCTTTGCGACAAGTCTAAAACCGACCCCAACGTAAAAAAATGTAGCAACTGTGGCGGTAATCACACTGCCAATTATAGAGGATGCCCTGTATATACTATCGTCAAGCAGTCGGTCGGACCGAAAACAAATCCCCCTCAAATGCAGGTAACAAATCAGGTTAACACAAATGCAATTCAAGCACCCCAGCCTAGTAATAACAGAACCTCTTACGCTAACGTCCTAAAATCAAACCATGAGCCAATGCTAGGTGCCTCACCAAGTAATGATGAAACTCAATTTTCTAATTTAAGTCGTTTAGAAAAAACCATGGAAACATTAGTGCAAACGGTAAATAATTTTACGAACACAATGGGTAATATGATGCAGGAAATGCTTAGAATGCAATCGATGTTATTGCAAGCTATACTTAACAAACCATGAACTGTTTAAAAATTTGTTTTTGGAACGCAAACGGCATCCGGCAACATAAAAATGAATTAGAATACTTTCTTAAAAATAAACAAATTGATGTCATGATGATTTCTGAAACTCATTTAACCTCAAGAAATACGTTTAAAATAAATGGTTATATACTATATGATACCCAGGACCCTCGAGATAGAGCTTGTGGAGGTTCTGCCATTTTAATAAAGGCCCGAGTCAAACACTACCTAATGTGTGATCATCGTGAAGATTATCTCCAGGCAACGAACATTTGCGTTGAGGAATTAAATAAAAACCTAATAATTTCATCGTTATACTCCCCGCCTAGATTTTCAATATCGGAGGACCAATATTGTAAATATTTTAAATCATTAGGACCGTGTTTCCTAGCCGCTGGCGATTATAACGCTAAACATACCCTCTGGGGGTCGCGACTTATAACACCAAAGGGTCGTGTTTTATTTAACATAATTTCTAAAATGGATTGAAATGTGGTAGCGAGCGGACAACCAACATATTGGCCCACTGATCATCAAAGAATTCCAGATGTCATAGATTTCGGCGTGGTTAAAAACATTCCCATAGAAACGATTCAAGTTGAAGCTTCCCTAGATTTATCTTCCGACCACACACCTACAATTGTTACTATAATGAACCCCAATAGAATTGTACCTCCGACGACAGCTACGCAAATTAATTGGTTAAAATATAAGAAATATCTCAGTACCCATTGCACAGAAAATATTCCGCTCAGTACACCGGATTATGTAGATCGCTCTATTGACAATTTTGACAGTTTTCTGAAACTAGCTGTTCAACATTCCAATATTGCCCCCAAAAAAACAAAAAACTATTAAAATATATTCCACAGATGTCGAGCATCTTTTGTCTGAAAAAAGGAGGGCTCGAAGAGGGTGGCAATTGCACAGATCCCCTCAACTTAAGAACTTACTTAAAGAGTGTACAAAAAGACTAAGAAAGTTACTGCAGACTAAGAAAACGGCTTCTCTGGAAAAATATCTTAAGGAACTTGATGCAACCCCACAATCAGACTACTCATTATGGCGTGCAGCTAGAAATCTCAAAAGGCCAGTTGTCTCTAAACCACCATTAAGAAACTTGAATGGAAGTTGGGCAAGAAATGATGTTGAAAAAGGAAATCTGTTTGTCAATCATTTAAAAAACGTATTTACCCCAAATATATCTCACGATATTGCGGTCGAATTACCACCTGTTGCTGCTAGAGCAGCTGTTCCGCTAAGATTTGAGATAAGAGAAATCGAAAAGGCTATTTGTGATTTAAACCCCAAGAAGGCTCCTGGTTTTGACAAGATCAGCAACAAAATGCTTTTGGAGCTACCCAGCATAGCAAAGAAAAATATTCTTTTAATTTTTAATGCTATTTTACGCCTTGAATACTATCCTCAAAAGTGGAAGGTCTCCTTAGTCACCATGATACCTAAACCTGGAAAGGATCACACAAAAGTTGAGTCATATAGGCCTATAAGCTTACTTTCTAATATATCAAAGCTGTTTGAGAAGCTGTTAGCGTCAAAATTAACCCCAATTTTAAATGAAAATAGATGTATTCCTAACCACCAATTCGGCTTTAGAAGAGAACACAGCACAATTGAGCATACTCATCGTATAGTAAACGCAATAAGAAAAGCCTTTGAAGAAAAAAAATATTGTTCCGCTCTCTTCATCGATGTTTCTCAAGCTTTCGATAAAGTCTGGCATGAAGGCTTATTACATAAATTGAAGCTAAACTTACCAGTAAACACACACAAGCTGTTAGAAAGCTACTTAGTCGGTCGAAAGTTTATTATTAAAGAAGGTGATTATTTATGCTCTCCTCAGCAAATTGACGCTGGAGTCCCTCAGGGAAGCATCCTGGGCCCAATTTTATACTTAATATATACCTCGGATATGCCAACAAACAACTACACACAAACTTCAACATTTGCTGATGATACAGCTTTTTTGAGCGTGCACGAAAACCGTCAAGAAGCATCTCGATACCTACAGGATCATATATATCAACTCGAACTATGGTTAAATCAATGGAGGATAGAGGTCAATGAGTAAAAATGCGTACATATAACATTCACCTTGCGTCGGGAATCATGCCCCCCTATTAAAATCAATAATCAAATAATGCCTCAAAATTCGCATGTAAAATACCTCGGTATTCATCTAGATCGCCGTTTAACGTGGAAAAGCCACATAGAGGCAAAATTAACTCAAATGAAACTAAAAGCCATCCAAATTCATTGGCTTATTGGAAGAAACTCTGTCCTTAGTCTCGACTGCAAACTTCTTCTTTACAACTCCATCTTAAAGCCAATCTGGTGCTATGGTATTCAGTTATGGGGCACTGCCTCGGCCTCTAATATCGAAAAAATTCAAAGGCGCCAAAATAAACTACTTCGAATAATCACAGCTGCCCCTTGGTATGTTAAAAACTCAAATATTCACAAGGATCTTAATGTTCCATTAGTTAAAACTATGATTACAAAATATGCAGTAAAATATTTAAAAAGGCTCGAATTGCACCCGAACCCACTAGCACGAAATATTTTAAATGATAGCGGCCACACTCGCTTAAGAAGAAGAGACACTGCAGCACTTATCCAATTAGATGACCGATAAACACCTATAAAAGTGAACAGAACCCGCGATGAAGAAAATTTTTGTCTGGCACTGGCAGGACAAAAAATTAATATTAGGTTAAGATTTGATTAATTATTGTTAGTTCATATTTAAAATATGAAGATTCAATAAATAAATAATGAAAAAAAAAAAAAAAAAAATTTGCTGTATCGATTTTCAGCAGCTTTAGATTCGTAAAACAATCACTAATTGTGCGCTGGATCCGCCTAATGTTGCTGCTTGTTTCTTTAGAAACGGGGGTAAGGTTGAAAAGCGATTTCAATTGGGAGTTTATAAGGATTCGCTTGTTTTCATATCGGTTGACTAAGTTTTGCCAAGCCATCTCGAAACCTTCGTTAGTTATAGGGCATGTCTTCAGTAACTCGCGGGCCTCCCCCTGTGTCTTCTAAATGAGATGACACATTTTCTCTACTGGCGACAATCTTTGACTATTCCGATATAAGGCGGTGAACATGTCACGAAACGTTGGCCATGACTTATAATCTCCGCGAAACACCTCATTGTCACAAGGAGGCAATCCGAACCGCGAATAAAAGAGTCGAGGATTGACATGATAGTTTAAGCGTAAAATCACTCAGGACAAAATCAAAACAAATGCGTCAAATGAATACTGAAAATTTATAATTGACAAAGCCAAATATTCTGAGTCTACGGACAACCAAATCACATACAAAGACAGATGAACAAGTGTATGGAATTCCGATATTATATTAAAACAAGTAAGAGTGCTATATTCGGCTGTGCCGAATCTTATATACCCTTCACCATTGTGGGAGCAGAATACAGAGCAACTAGACAAAAACTAAATAATTTTAACATATGTATACATACATAATTATAATACTTTAAACTCCATTATAAATTAAATTTAAAAAGCGAAAACTGGTAAATATTTTTTTTAAATCGTTTTTAGAACATAAAAAACTAAAAATTAAAAAAAAAAAATTTTCTTTTAAAAAAACCAGATTCGAACCAGAGAACTCACAGTTTCTAACTTAACACCCTAGACAACTAAACTATGAAGGAACGTTGTTTGAATATCATTAAAATGAAATATGGCCCGTTTTATGTTCACTGTGTAGGGTTGTAATTACTTTTGTTCACCACAATAGCAAAGTTGTAAACCATAAAACTTATTTGAGTAGAGAACTGAAATATGGAAACATATTCACCAAAATAGTTTGTGGCATGTAAGTATGCGTGTTTGTTTTCTTTTATCATTTTGGGGAGTTTTAAAGTAGCAAAAAAACACAAAAATTCCTAGTTTCGATTTGTTAAAATAATTTGGTTAAATAGATGAAATAATATAGAAGGATGATAACGAAAATCATATTGAGCGTTATGCTAGTATATGTAAACAACTGTTAAGGGGGTGGGGGGGATGGGGGGGAAGAGACGGTCAACCGGATTTGAACTTCGCTTTTCATAAGAACCCAGAATAGGATCAATATTGTAGAAATTACAAACGAAATGACAAAGTTATATATACCCTTTTACCTTTGGTGAAGGGTATAAAAAAAATAATTTTTGGGATTGCAGTATTTTGATCATAACTTAGCCATTTTTAAACCGATTTGAAAGATTTAAATACCGACGTGCTAGGAAGAAATTTACCATTTACTTGACTTAAAAAGTTTGGACTCGGGAAGATCTATGATTCCCAAAAATGGATATTTTAATAAAAAAAAAATTTATTTTGGCCATAACTTTTTTGCATCTGAACCGATTTTTCCGAAATTTTCAGAAAATATTTTCTACTAAAGATTTCCGGTCTTTTGATATATAAGGTGTAACCATCGGTCATATAGCAGTGCACCAATTCAGGTTTTTATGAAGTTTTTGATATTTTTTCTACGGGAGGTACCACGCCCACTTCTCCAATCCCGCCCACATTTTGAAGGATGGTGTGTATTGACAACCTTATTGTGTGTACCTAATTTGGAAACTTTGGATTTTTCCGTTCACCAGATATACAGCAAAAAGTAATAAAAATACAACAACAACAATGGATTTTTTTAAAAAAATAGAGGTAGTCGTGGTTTTTTGCTCATAACTCAGCCATTTTTTAACCGATTTGGCAGATTTATATACCGACGTGTCAAAGAAGAAATTTACCGTTTACTTTAGTTATAAAGCTTGGACTCGGGGAGATCTATGGCTCCCGAAAGTGGGTATTTAAAAAAAAAATTAATTTTAGTCATAACTTTTTTGTGTCTGAACCGATTTTCCCGAGTTTTATGTAAAATATGTTCTACTAAAAATTTCCGATATTTTGGTATATAAGTCATATCCATAGGACATACGGCAGCTTTAAAATTTAGGTTTTTATACAATTTTTAATTTTTTTTGTACGGGAGGTACCACGCCCACTTCTCCAATCCCGCCCACATTTTGTAGAATGGTGTGTATTGGCAACCTAAATGTGTGTACCTAATTTGGAAACTTTGGCTTTTGCCGTTCCCCAGTTATACAGCAAAAAGTAATAAAAATACAACAACCACAAGGGATTTTTGGGAAAAATTAGAGGTAGTCGTGGTTTTTTGCTCATATCTCAGCCATTTGTGGCTGAGACAAATGAGCACGAATTGGTATTGTTCCGTAGAAAAGTCTGCTGGATTCTTAGGCCATTGATTATGGGGAAGCTTCAGCCGTGAAGGTCCCTGCCACCACAATTCGTTAGCTGCAAGTCGTGATATTGTAAGTCCACGGGATGCCAAATCGGCGGGGTTACTTTTAGAGTCAACATGGAACCAACATTGACTTCAAACTTTTTCGACAATTGAGGTGACTCTGTTTTCAACGAAAGTCTTCCACATATTGGGGGGTTTTTGTAGCCAGGCCAAGACTATTGTTGAATCGGTCCACAAAAACAACTTAAGATATTTTAGATTCAGTTGCGTCTGAATAGACACGATCATGGTTGCCATAAGCTCGGCGCCACATAGTTCCTTTCGGGGAAGTGAAATAAATTTAACTGGGGCTACCCTCGTTTAAGCGACCAGCAAATGAGTTGACACAAGCCCAAGATTCTCTGAGCGTATATACAGAGTTGCAGCATATACCTTCTCTGACGCGTCACAGAATCCATGTAGCTCGATGGAGTACGACGGGTCGAAATCGACGAACCGGGGAATTTAGATATTTTCAATATTAGGGTAGTCATCTATGAATTCATGCCATTGCTGCAGCGTGGAGGGCTTGAGAACCTCGTCCCAGTTTTTTTCATCCCGCCAAATTTGTTGCATATCTTGGGAGCAAGCCAACCAGCGGGATCAAATAGTTTCGCGATTTCGGATAACACCGATCTCTTTGTAATGGAGTTACGATCGGGGTAATCCTTCAGACGAAAGTAAAAATTATCTCTACCCGCATTCCAACGTAGACCCAAAGTTTTTGTAGTGGAGGAGTCCGAAAGTCTCAGGAACTCTGAGTCCAATAGGTGCTCGGGGGATAGGCCTTTTAACACGTGATCGTTGTTGGCGGTCCACTTACGAAGAGAGAAACCAGCAGACTGCAGGACTTTAATAAGTTCATCTCTAGACCTTATGGCTGAGGAAAGTGTTTGAGCACCGGCCAGAATATCATCAACGTACATATAATTACGAAGAAGTTCGGAGACTTCAGGGTGCTTTTCCTCACATGATTCGGCTAATGCAAGCAGGGTTCGTATAGCCAGATAGGGGGCACAGTTTACACCAAATGTTACTGTCTTTAGTTCGAAATCCTGCGGATCCTCCCGGGGGCAAGTTCGAAAAATTATCCGTTGAAACGGGGTATGGGTTGGATCCACTAGAATCTGACGATACATCTTCTCTATGTCCGCATTAAAGACATATCTAAACAGTCGCCATCGCAATATAAGAATGGTTAAGTCAGATTGCAGAATAGGACCGGGGTAGAGTAAATCGTTCAGACTAGTTCCATTAGACGAAGGGCTAGAGCCGTTAAACACTACACGTAATTTTGTGGTTGTGCTATCGGGTTTGACAACCGCACGATGGGGTAGGTAGTATGCGCATTTAGCACTTGATGGGGTGACAGGTGTCATATGATTTAAAGTCATATACTCGCTGATGACACGATCGTATTCGGATTTAATTTGGGGGCTTTTTAGTAATCTAGCTTTATTTCTAAGGAACTGGGAAAGAGCAATATGACGAGATGAGTCAATGTTCAGAACTTCGGGGTATTCACGACGAAATGGTAAAGAGACTACGAAGCGACCACTATCATTACGGTAAGTCGTAGATTGAAAAAACGACTCACAATATTGATCCTCTTCAGAAAGCCGAGATTTTCTTGGAACTTCCTCTAGTTCCCAACATTTTTGAAGCTGTTTATTAAGCGATACCTCGTTATAAAACGATGAAAGTAATAGGATGTTACACCGATTCGCTATTTTGCCAGTTATAATCCAACCGAAAACTGTTTGTTGTGCGACTAACGATTGACTGTGATCCCAACGCAAGCCATTTCTTATAATTTTCGGATTGACATCTCCGCCGAGAAGCAAATCAATTTCTGCGCCCCGATGCAGATGATTGTCAGCCATTTTTAAATCAGAGAATTCCCTATATCGCAGTGCTTGAAGTGGATAATAAGGGAGTTGGCATGCAAATTTTTTTACAACGAAGGCATCAGTGAAGGATTCGAAAGATCTGTCAATGGGAGAGCCAAAACGAATAAAACACAGCTGAGTGGCTGTGGCAGTTAATGCTTCATTTAAGCCATGCATTTCGGTTTGAGATGATCTGGTTTTAAGAGCAAGTTTGGTTTGGAGCCTTTTTGAAATGAATCTGGCTTATGAAGCAGAGTCAATTAGAGCTCGAACCGTGTATTTCAGCTCATTTGAATAGATATCAACGAGTGCTGTACCAAGTAAAACTGTGGAATCGGAAGTGGACTGTAACTGTGTTGAATAAGACTGTCGCATCTGGGCTGCGGCTTGGGCAGAAGTAGAGGGGTTAGTGTTCAAAATCGAAGATTGTGAAGCATTATTAGGGGAAATATTATTCGGGGTTATATTTGTCGTTAAAGCTGTAGTCCGATTCGGCACATTTTCATTCCGATGAAGCAGATAATGATGCTTAAGTTTGTTGTGATACAGACGTGTATTTTTAACCCCGCATACGATTAGAACTTTTAATAAATCATATTGATTTTGACATATATCTGCAGCGAATGGACGCTTAAAATAAATAATATATTTTGTTATTTAAATTATTTAACATAATAGTGAACATTAAAGCGATAAAATTAAATAAAATAAAATTAAAAATATATACATTAGGGTGTCCCATTCAAAAAAAAATTTTGGGGATCATTGTTAATTTGAATACTCACAAGGCTAAGAATTTTTGAGATTTTTTTCCGATTTTTCGGAGGTGGTTTAGAGGTCGCGCAAATTGATTTTGTACCAAAAATCGACCTTTTTGGGCTTTTTTTGAATTTTGGTTGAAAATTGGTAAAAAATAGATATTTCTTCAGCTTCTGAGTCAATATTCTTAAAGAAAATTTTCTGATCTTTAATTTAATGTGCATAAATAATAAGTTTCGTCAGGGATTTTCCACATTTTGATACATTATATAACAGTTTTTCGTAAATTTTCAGCAAATATGAAAAAAATGCTTTATAACTTTTAAAATTTGTATGAAGACTGAAAAAACTAATGATGCAGTTTAAAAGATTATGAAGTTTTAAATAAATTAGCAAAAATGAATTTTCTCTCACCGTTCTCGAGTTATACCCTTTTAAAAGTGTGTACACATTGTATGAAATGTATAATACTATAAGGTGTGAACTAGGTTTGCATTGCTTTAAACTTTAAATAATTGGATTTAGAAAATGTTTTTACACCTGATATTTTTGGCATGCCGCCATCATATGATGGAACTAGTTGCTGGATCAGCGTTGAAGGCCCTTAATATTGAGGATCAAACTACATCCCCACAAATTAAAATTTTCGTCACTCTTCAGGGAAGGTGGGATTCCATTGATAAAAAAAATTTTCGGATTGTATAAACCACGAAATTGTTGGAAAAATTATTCCGGAGTTCATACGAAAAGATCTAATTATTTTTGTAAAAGGGCAGCTGGAGAATATGCAACCAGGGGAAGATTATAAAGAAATGCTGCAACTGAGCCTTGTTTTTTTGGGTGATAGACCTGAGCCCCATCCAACAATAAAATCTCCTGGAGCCATTAACCGAGCTCGCTGGATGATGAAAATTATAAACTCTCTAAAAATATGCATTTTTCGAAACCAGCTACAACCTTTCATTCAAAATTCAAAAATTGATGCCTTGCTGGAGTTTACCTCATTTATTTTAAGAGTATATATTAAAAATTGGTACCTTTGCCAATGTCCCCGATACGCTCCTCTCAATGACCTTAGACTTTTGAAACAATTGTATGATTACAAACGCTTTAATGAAAAAGTTGCACGCGAGACTCTGAAAACCTTTCTGCGGCATCAGTGGTACCTTTCCGAGAAGTTGGCTGCCTTATTGTTTTTTGATGAACGTATAGATAACAAAACTTTGCGTTTAATGCTTAGAAACCTACATGTAATAACAACGAATTAGTGAAAGGAAATTTAACAGAAGACATGATTGAAAATAAACAAATTCAGTGTTTTATTACAAAAGCCAGCCTAACTTTTTTTGAAGCCTGCAACATTTCTACTGATTTTTTACAAACGGATCCAGAAAAATGGGAAAACAACAAATCATTTCAGGAAGCAAAACAAAGAGTTCAACAATTGCAAGTTGTAAATGATTTCGCAGAACGTGGTGTGGCCTTGGCTAATAGTTATATCAATATCACAACTTCTGAAACAGACTTTCAGAGTTTACTACAGGGGGTAGAGCAGCATCGCAAGAACTATAATAAATGATTTATAACAATTCTATTTTTCTTTGTATTTAATATAATTGTTATGTATAAGTGGTAAGTAACTATTATTTTATTTGTAAAAACATTTTCTAAATCCAATTATTTAAAGTTTAAAGCAATGCAAACCTAGTTCACAACTTATAGTATTATACATTTCATACAATGTGTACAAAGCTTTAAAAGGGTATAACTCGAGAACGGTGAGAGAAAATTCATTTTTGTTTTTTGCTAATTTATTTAAAACTTCATAATCTTTTAAACTACATCATTAGTTTTTTTAGTCTTCATACAAATTTTAAAAGTTATTAAGCATTTTTTTCATATTTGCTGAAAATTTACGAAAAACTGTGAAAATATTTACTCAGAAGCCGAAAAAAAACAGTTTTTTAGCAATTTTCAATAATAATTCAATAAAAGTCAAAAACGCTAGATTTTTGGTGCAAAATCAGTTTGCGCGACCTCTAAAGCACTTCCGAAAAATCTGATAAAATTCTCAAAAATACTTTACCTTATGAGTATCCAAATTAGGAAAGATCTTCCGAGAAAATCCAAATTTTTATTTTTTTTGGGACAACCTAATATACATACGTATGAATGTTCATACATGTATGTAGGTATACATATTCTGAACAAAAACATTTAAGTTTAAATTTCTTATTTTTCGTGTTGTTGTAATACAATAAATAATAAAAATATAAAAAGCAAAGCAAAACGGTGAAAAACAAAAACAACTCTGGATGAGTACGAACAGTGAAACAACACTTAGACAAAATGAAAGAAACGTTTACGTTTTAGTTAATGCAAATGAAAATAATGCAGAAATAAATAAAACAAAACAAAACAATATAAACTATTTAACGGCTAAGCCAATTACTCGAACACGTTCTGACTCATTAAAAAAACTACAACTGGATTTGGTGACAGGTGTTGCCGTGACGTCGGAGGCAAGTTTGGTGGGAAATGATACCATGAACTCAAACACAAATGCAATGGAAAACCCTCCTGTAAAAAGTTGTCTAAAGCCTACAGTACAAGTTGGTATGGACAGGTACATAACAGTGCTTAAACGGGGACGCAGCCCTACCTCTGCATCAGTTGCTTCGGCCTCAAAAGTACCATCTTTTGATAAAATAAATTCTCAAAATCGTTTTGCAATTCTGGGGGATGAATCCTCTGAAGCACCAAACGTCATTAAATCATCCAAGCCTCCCCCGATATATCTTAGGGAGCAAAATTCAAATGAGCTCATAAAGAGTTTGATATCGTTGATAGGTGAAAATTCGTTTTACGTAGCGGCTATCAAGCGTGGAAGTATAAACGAGACAAAATACAAGTCAATCATGAGAATGATTTTCGCAAAATAGTAAACAACTTTGAAACACTTAAAAACAACTTTTATACCTACCAACTGAAAAGCAGTAGTGATTAAGGGTATTGACTCATGTGTGGACCCAGAAGAGGTTAAAACATTCCTAGAAGAAAAAGGCTTAAAGGAAAAACATGTAGTAAATATTAAAAATAGAGAAAAAATTCCCCAACCACTTTTTCGAGTGGAGTTTGAACCCGGCGACGTAAAACTTAAAAAAAAACGAAACACATCCTATTTACAATTTAAAATATATTCTCTACAGAAGAATAACTATAGAAGAGCCGCACAAAAAAAATGGACCTGTTCAGTGCTTAAACTGCCAAGAATTTGGCCATACCAAGGCATACTGCTACTTACCCCCTGTCTGCGTAGTATGTGGTGAACTACACGGTACAGTTTCTTGCGATAAGTCTAAAACCGACCCCAACGTAAAAAAATGTAGCAACTGTGGCGGTAATCACACTGCCAATTATAGGGGATGCCCTGTATATAATATCGTCAAGCATACGGTTGGACCGAAAACAAATACCCCTCAAATGCAGGTTGCAAATCAAGTAAACACAAATGCAATTCAAACCCCCCCAGCCTAGTAATAACAGAACCTCTTACGCTAACGTCCTAAAATCAAACCATCAGCCAATACAAGGTGCCTCGCCAAGTAATGATGAAACTCCGGTTTCTAATTTAAGTCGTTTAGAAAAAACCATGGAAACATTAGTGCAAACAGTAAATAATTTTACGAGCACAATGGGTAATATGATGCAGGAAATGCTTAGAATGCAATCGATGTTATTGCAAGCTGTACTTAACAAACCATGAACTGTTTAAAAATTTGTTTTTGGAACGCAAACGGCATCCGCCAACATAAAAATGAACTAGAATACTTTCTTAAAAATAAACAAATTGATGTCATGATGATTTCTGAAACTCATTTGACCTCAAGAAATACGTTTAAAATAAATGGTTATATACTATATGATACCAAGGACCCTCGAGATAGAGCTTGTGGAGGTTTTGCCATTTTAATAAAAACCCGAGTCAAACACTACCTAATGTATCATCGTGAAGATTATCTCCAAGCAACGAACATTTGCGTTGAGCAATTAAATAGAAACTTAGTAATTTCTTCGTTACACTCCCCGCCTAGATTTTCAATATCGGAGGACCAATATTATAAATATTTTAAATCATTAGGACTGTGTTTCCTAGCCGTTGGCGATTATATCGCTAAACAAACCTTCTGGTGGTCGCGACTTATAACACCAAAGGGTCGTGTTTTATTTAACACAATTTCTAAAATGGATTTAAATGTGGTAGCGAGCGGACAACCAACATATTGGCCTACTGATCATCAAAAAATTCCAGATGTCATCGATTTCGGCGTGCTTAAAAACATCCCCACAGAAACGATTCATGTTGAAGCTTCCTTAGAATTATCATCCGACCACACACCTACAATTGTTACTATATCGAACCCAAATAGAATTGTATTTCCGTCAGGTTACATAGCGACGCCAGCCACACAAATAAATTGGTTAAAATATAAAAAATTTCTCAGTGCCCATTGCACAGAAAATATTCCGCTTAGCACACCGGAGAATGTGGATGTCTCTATTGTTAACTTTGACAGTTATCTTAAACTAGCTGTTCAACATTCCAGCGTTACCCCCAAAAAAATTAAAAATAATAAAATATATTCTTCAGATGTCGAGCGGCTCTTGACTGAAAAAAGGAGAGTTCGAAGAGAGTGGCAACTTTACAGATCCCCGCAACTTAAGATTTTATTAAAAGAGTGCACAAAAAGGCTAAGAAAATTACTGCAGAATCAGATAACGGCTTCTCTAGAAAAATATCTTAAGGAACTTGATGCAACTACACAATCTGACTACTCATTATGGCGTGCAGCTAGAAATCTAAAAAGGCCAGTTATATCTAAGCCACCATTAAGAAACTTGAATGGTAGTTGGGCAAGATACGATATTGAAAAAGGAAATCTGTTTGTTAGTCACTTGAAAAACGTATTTACACTAAATATATCTCACAATATTGCGGTCCACCTTACCACCTGTTGATGCTAGAGCAGCTATTCCCCTCAGATTTGAGATAAGAGAAATCGAAAAGGCTATTTGTGACTTAAACACTAAGAAGGCACCTGGTATTGATAAAATTAGTAATAAAATGCTTTTGGAGCTACCTCGCATAGCAAAGAAAATTATTATTTTTATTTTTAATGCTATTTTACGCCTTGAATACTATCCTCAAAAATGGAAGGTTTCCTTAGTTACCATGATACCAAAGCCAGGGAAAGATCATACAAAAGTTGAGTCTTATAGGCCTATTAGCTTATTATCAAATATGTCAAAGCTTATTGAGAAATTATTAGTTTCAAAATTAACACCGATTTTAAGTGAAAATAGATGTATTCCAAACCATCAGTTCGGATTTAGAAGAAAACACAGCACAATCGAACAGACTCATCGAATAGTAAATGTCATAAGAAAAGCATTTGAAGAAAAGAAATATTGCTCAGCACTCTTCATCGATGTTTCGCAAGCTTTTGATAAAGTCTGGCATGAAGGCTTATTACATAAATTGAAGCAAAATTTACCAGCAAACACACACAAGCTGCTAAAAAGCTACTTAGTCGGTCGTCAATTTATTATTAAAGAAGGAAATTTCTTAAGTTCACCTCAGCCCATTGCCGCTGGAGTCCCACAAGGCAGCATCATGGGCCCCCTATTATACTTAATTTATACTTCGGACATGCCAACAAGCAACTACACACAAACTTCAACATTTGCAGACGATACAGCTTTTCTGAGCGTCCACGAAAATCGTTATGAAGCATCGCGTTACTTACAGCATATGAAATATGGTTAACACAATGGAGGATAATGGTCAATGAGAAAAATGCGTACATATTACATTCACTTTGCGCCGGGAATCTTGCCCCCCTATTACAATCAATAATCAAATAATTCCTCAATATTCGCATGTAAAATATCTCGGTATACATCTGGATCGGCGACTAACGTGGAAATGCCATATAGAGGCAAAATTAACTCAAATGAAACTAAAAGCCATTCAAATTCATTGGCTTATTGGAAGAAATTCTGTCCTTAGTCTCGATTGCAAGCTTCTACTTTACAACTCTATCTGGTGCTACGGTATTCAACTATGGGGCACTGCCTCGGCCTCTTATATCGACAAAATTCAATGGCGCCAAAATAAACTTCTTCGAATAATCACAGCAGCTCCCTGGAATGTAAAAAACATTCATAAGGATCTCAATGTGCCATTAGTTAAAACTATGATTACAAAATATGCAATAAAATATTTAAAAAGGCTTGAACAACACCCAAATCCACTAGCTCGAAATATTTTAAATCATGGCGGCCACACTCGCTTAAGAAGAAGAGACACTGCAGCACTTACCCAATTAGATGACCGAAGTGAACAGAACCCGTCATGAAGAAAATTTTGTCTGGCACTGGCAGGACATAAAATAACGTATTAGGTTAAGATTTGATTAATTATTGTTAGTTCATATTTAATATATGAAGATTCAATAAAAAATAATGACAAAAAAAAAAATTTGCATAAGTTGCAGACATATTGACTCCTACATTTTTTGAACTCGTGCGACGTACCAAGACAATTTGTACAGCGCTTCTGTTGCTTTACGGTCGAGAAACGATCTTCGACAGTCATTCCCAGGAAATTAGGGCAAAGCCGGAGGGGGTGCACTCCTGGGCATATGGTACATTTACCGGGTTGATCATTAGCCACACTAGTACGATAACTTTTCACTTTCTGCTGTTCTGAATAAGTTTGTTTTTTTTTGAATTTGACACGGGGGGTTGTTTGCAGCTATTTGGTTGAACAAATGTGGTTCGGATATCCGCTACTGACTCTAGGGTTTGGAACCTGGATGTTAAGAATGCATCCATTTGCTTCCACGTTGGTAACTCTGTGCTATTTAGGAGGGATTGTTCCCATAAGCTAAGGGTCACTTCTGGCAAACAAGTGGAGCAGATATAAACAAAAATTATATCCCAATTTGCTGTATCGAGTTCGGTTTGTGCTTTGTTGTGATACAGACGTGTATTTTTGGCCCCGCATACGATTTGAACTATTAATTAATCACATTTGATTTTGTAATCTAAGCAGCGAATGGACGCTTAAAAAAAACAAAATAATATATTTTGTTAATTAAATTATATTCAACATTTTTAATTTTTCGAATTTATTCTATGAGCTAAATTTCAGTTATGTATTTTATAAAGCTTTTTTGTAATAGTTCTATTCCTACAATTTTTCAGAAATGACTTTATACACTACCAGACTATTATATTGTATTTTCTTTTTACATTTTACCTTAGCCTTCCGTTGGAAAGCAATGAGGTATATTGAATGTACAGAAAAATTTACAATTATTAGACACCAGCAGAATGTAATGCATTTTCTGGCCCGCTACGGCCGTCTTCAGCATTCTTTGTGTCTCACTGGATAGTGTTGCTTTATAAATTGAATGTATTTAACTCAACTATTTTTAACAAATAGAAACTGGGAATTATTTCCTGAAAGAAACGTTTTAGTTAATGTAAATGAAAATATTGCAGAAATAAATAAAACAAAACAAAACAATATAAACTATTTAACGGCTAAGATAATTACTCGAACACGTTCCCTCTCACCCTCGGTATTTACACAAACGGTGGATAGTGAATCATTAAAAAAACTACAACAAGATTTGGTGACAAGTGTTGCCAGGCCAGCAAGTATTGCCGTGAAGTCAAAAACAAATTTAGTGGGAAATGATACCATGAACTTAAACACAAATGCAATGGAAAACCCCCCTGTAAAAAGTTGTCAAAAGCCTACAGTACAAGTTGGTATGGACAGGTACATAACAGTGCTTAAACGGGGACGCAGCCCTACCTCTGCAGCAGTTGCTTCGGCCTCAAAGATACCATCTTTTGATAAAATAAATACACAAAATCGTTTCGCGATTCTGGAGGATGAATCCTCTGAAGCACCAAACGTCATTAAATCGTCTAAGCCACCCCTGCAATAAAGCGCGGTATCATATACGAGACTAAAATACAGGTGAATCACGAGGATGATTTTCGAAAGGTAATTACAAGATTTGAGACTCTGAATAAAAACTTTTATACGTATCAACTGAAGAGCAGTAAAGGTCTTCAGGTAGTAATCAAGGGCATAGACTCATGCGTAGACCCAGGGGAAATTAAAGCTTTTTTGGAAGAGAAGGGCTTTAAAATCAAAAACGTAACCAATATAAAAAATAGGGAAAAAAATCCCCAACCACTATTTCAAGTGGAACTTGAACCCGGCGACGTTAAGCTCAAAAAAAATGAAACGCATCCAATTTATAATTTAAAATATATTCTGTACAGAAGGGTAACTATTGAGGAGCCGCACAAAAGAAATGGTCCTGTTCAATGTCTAAACTGCCAAGAATTTGGCCATACTATGGCATACTGCTACTTACCCCCTGTTTGCGTAGTATGTGGTGAATTACATGGAACAGTTCTTTGCGACAAGTCTAAAACCGACCCCAACGTAAAAAAATGTAGCAACTGTGGCGGTAATCACACTGCCAATTATAGAGGATGCCCTGTATATACTATCGTCAAGCAGTCGGTCGGACCGAAAACAAATCCCCCTCAAATGCAGGTAACAAATCAGGTTAACACAAATGCAATTCAAGCACCCCAGCCTAGTAATAACAGAACCTCTTACGCTAACGTCCTAAAATCAAACCATGAGCCAATGCTAGGTGCCTCACCAAGTAATGATGAAACTCAATTTTCTAATTTAAGTCGTTTAGAAAAAACCATGGAAACATTAGTGCAAACGGTAAATAATTTTACGAACACAATGGGTAATATGATGCAGGAAATGCTTAGAATGCAATCGATGTTATTGCAAGCTATACTTAACAAACCATGAACTGTTTAAAAATTTGTTTTTGGAACGCAAACGGCATCCGGCAACATAAAAATGAATTAGAATACTTTCTTAAAAATAAACAAATTGATGTCATGATGATTTCTGAAACTCATTTAACCTCAAGAAATACGTTTAAAATAAATGGTTATATACTATATGATAACCAGGACCCTCGAGATAGAGCTTGTGGAGGTTCTGCCATTTTAATAAAGGCCCGAGTCAAACACTACCTAATGTGTGATCATCGTGAAGATTATCTCCAGGCAACGAACATTTGCGTTGAGGAATTAAATAAAAACCTAATAATTTCATCGTTATACTCCCCGCCTAGATTTTCAATATCGGAGGACCAATATTGTAAATATTTTAAATCATTAGGACCGTGTTTCCTAGCCGCTGGCGATTATAACGCTAAACATACCCTCTGGGGGTCGCGACTTATAACACCAAAGGGTCGTGTTTTATTTAACATAATTTCTAAAATGGATTGAAATGTGGTAGCGAGCGGACAACCAACATATTGGCCCACTGATCATCAAACAATTCCAGATGTCATAGATTTCGGCGTGGTTAAAAACATTCCCATAGAAACGATTCAAGTTGAAGCTTCCCTAGATTTATCTTCCGACCACACACCTACAATTGTTACTATAATGAACCCCAATAGAATTGTACCTCCGACGACAGCTACGCAAATTAATTGGTTAAAATATAAGAAATATCTCAGTACCCATTGCACAGAAAATATTCCGCTCAGTACACCGGATTATGTAGATCGCTCTATTGACAGTTTTCTGAAACTAGCTGTTCAACATTCCAATATTGCCCCCAAAAAAACAAAAACTATTAAAATATATTCCACAGATGTCGAGCATCTTTTGTCTGAAAAAAGGAGGGCTCGAAGAGGGTGGCAATTGCACAGATCCCCTCAACTTAAGAACTTACTTAAAGAGTGTACAAAAAGACTAAGAAAGTTACTGCAGACTAAGAAAACGGCTTCTCTGGAAAAATATCTTAAGGAACTTGATGCAACCCCACAATCAGACTACTCATTATGGCGTGCAGCTAGAAATCTCAAAAGGCCAGTTGTCTCTAAACCACCATTAAGAAACTTGAATGGAAGTTGGGCAAGAAATGATGTTGAAAAAGGAAATCTGTTTGTCAATCATTTAAAAAACGTATTTACCCCAAATATATCTCACGATATTGCGGTCGAATTACCACCTGTTGCTGCTAGAGCAGCTGTTCCGCTAAGATTTGAGATAAGAGAAATCGAAAAGGCTATTTGTGATTTAAACCCCAAGAAGGCTCCTGGTTTTGACAAGATCAGCAACAAAATGCTTTTGGAGCTACCCAGCATAGCAAAGAAAATTATTCTTTTAATTTTTAATGCTATTTTACGCCTTTAATACTATCCTCAAAAGTGGAAGGTCTCCTTAGTCACCATGATACCTAAACCTGGAAAGGATCACACAAAAGTTGAGTCATATAGGCCTATAAGCTTACTTTCTAATATATCAAAGCTGTTTGAGAAGCTGTTAGCGTCAAAATTAACCCCAATTTTAAATGAAAATAGATGTATTCCTAACCACCAATTCGGCTTTAGAAGAGAACACAGCACAATTGAGCATACTCATCGTATAGTAAACGCAATAAGAAAAGCCTTTGAAGAAAAAAAATATTGTTCCGCTCTCTTCATCGATGTTTCTCAAGCTTTCGATAAAGTCTGGCATGAAGGCTTATTACATAAATTGAAGCTAAACTTACCAGTAAACACACACAAGCTGTTAGAAAGCTACTTAGTCGGTCGAAAGTTTATTATTAAAGAAGGTGATTATTTATGCTCTCCTCAGCAAATTGACGCTGGAGTCCCTCAGGGAAGCATCCTGGGCCCAATTTTATACTTAATATATACCTCGGATATGCCAACAAACAACTACACACAAACTTCAACATTTGCTGATGATACAGCTTTTTTGAGCGTGCACGAAAACCGTCAAGAAGCATCTCGATACCTACAGGATCATATATATCAACTCGAACTATGGTTAAATCAATGGAGGATAGATGTCAATGAGCAAAAATGCGTACATATAACATTCACCTTGCGTCGGGAATCATGCCCCCCTATTAAAATCAATAATCAAATAATGCCTCAAAATTCGCATGTAAAATACCTCGGTATTCATCTAGATCGCCGTTTAACGTGGAAAAGCCACATAGTGGCAAAATTAACTCAAATGAAACTAAAAGCCATCCAAATTCATTGGCTTATTGGAAGAAACTCTGTCCTTAGTCTCGACTGCAAACTTCTTCTTTACAACTCCATCTTAAAGCCAATCTGGTGCTATGGTATTCAGTTATGGGGCACTGCCTCGGCCTCTAATATCGAAAAAATTCAAAGGCGCCAAAATAAACTACTTCGAATAATCACAGCTGCCCCTTGGTATGTTAAAAACTCAAATATTCACAAGGATCTTAATGTTCCATTAGTTAAAACTATGATTACGAAATATGCAGTAAAATATTTAAAAAGGCTCGAATTGCACCCGAACCCACTAGCACGAAATATTTTAAATGATAGCGGCCACACTCGCTTAAGAAGAAGAGACACTGCAGCACTTATCCAATTAGATGACCGATAAACACCTATAAAAGTGAACAGAACCCGCGATGAAGAAAATTTTTGTCTGGCACTGGCAGGACAAAAAATTAATATTAGGTTAAGATTTGATTAATTATTGTTAGTTCATATTTAAAATATGAAGATTCAATAAATAAATAATGAAAAAAAAAAAAAAAAAAAATTTGCTGTATCGATTTTCAGCAGCTTTAGATTCGTAAAACAATCACTAATTGTGCGCTGGATCCGCCTAATGTTGCTGCTTGTTTCTTTAGAAACGGGGGTAAGGTTGAAAAGCGATTTCAATTGGGAGTTTATAAGGATTCGCTTGTTTTCATATCGGTTGACTATCTTTTGCCAAGCCATCTCGAAACCTTCGTTAGTTATAGGGCATGTCTTCAGTAACTCGCGGGCCTCCCCCTGTGTCTTCTAAATGAGATGACACATTTTCTCTACTGGCGACAATCTTTGACTATTCCGATATAAGGCGGTGAACATGTCACGAAACGTTGGCCATGACTTATAATCTCCGCGAAACACCTCATTGTCACAAGGAGGCAGGGAAATATTAGGGGTTAAATCAATTATAGAGGCCGCAGGGGGGCTGGAGCAGGGCTAGGATTAGCCTGCTGAGAAAGTTGCTCTAGAAGCCCATTAGATTTAGACAAAACTTTGACGTGAGCTTTGAAAGTTGAAAAAAACGCGTTTTCACCGCTTCAAGCTGGACATCTTCTTCTAATTTATTAAATTTATCCAGAATCTTGTCATAGCACAATCTAAACTCCGACCACAATCGTAACATCTCATCCCTTTGAACCTCTAGGGAATGAACCGAATGGCCATTATCTGGCAGATTGTCGAAATAGGCTTGAAATTCGATAACACGATCCGAACCGCGAATAAAAGAGTCGAGGATTGACATGATAGTTTAAGCGTAAAATCACTCAGGACAAAATCAAAACAAATGCGTCAAATGAATACTGAAAATTTATAATTGACAAAGCCAAATATTCTGAGTCTACGGACAACCAAATCACATACAAAGACAGATGAACAAGTGTATTCCGATATTATATTAAAACAAGTAAGAGTGCTATATTCGGCTGTGCCGAATCTTATATACCCTTCACCATTGTGGGAGCAGAATACAGAGCAACTAGACAAAAACTAAATAATTTTTACATATGTATACATACATCATTATAATACTTTAAACTCCATTATAAATTAAATTTAAAAAGCGAAAACTGGTAAATATTTTTTTTAAATCGTTTTTAGAACATAAAAAACAAAAAATTAAAAAAAAAAATGTTCTTTTATAAAAACCAGATTCGAACCAGAGAACTCACAGTTTCTAACTTAACCCCCTAGACAACTAAACTATGAAGGAACGTTGTTTGAATATCATTAAAATGAAATATGGCCCGTTTTATGTTCACTGTGTAGGGTTGTAATTACTTTTGTTCACCACAATAGCAAAGTTGTAAACCATAAAACTTATTTGAGTTGAGAACTGAAATATGGAAACATATTCACCAAAATAGTTTGTGGCATGTAAGTATGCGTGTTTGTTTTCTTTTATCATTTTGGGGAGTTTTTAAGTAGCAAAAAAATACAAAAATTCCTAGTTTCGATTTGTTAAAATAATTTGGTTAAATAGATGAAATAATATAGAAGGATGATAACGAAAATCATATTGAGCGTTATGCTAGTATATGTAAACAACTGTTAAGGGGGTGGGGGGGGGGGGGAAGAGACGGTCAACCGGATTTGAACTTCGCTTTTCATAAGAACCCAGAATATATATACTTTATAGGGTGTAGGATCAATATTGTAGAAATTACAAACGGAATGACAAAGTTATATATACCCTTTTACCTTTGGTGAAGGGTATAAAAAAATAATTTTTGGGATTGCAGTATTTTGATCATAACTTAGCCATTTTTAAACCGATTTGAAAGATTTAAATACCGACGTGCTTAGGAAGAAATTTACCATTTACTTGACTTAAAAAGTTTGGACTCGGAAAGATCTATGATTCCCAAAAATGGATATTTTAATAAAAAAAAATTTTATTTTGGCCATAACTTTTTTGCATCTGAACCGATTTTTCCGAAATTTTCAGAAAATATTTTCTACTAAAGATTTCCGGTCTTTTGATATATAAGGTGTAACCATCGGTCATATAGCAGTGCACCAATTCAGGTTTTTATGAAGTTTTTGATATTTTTTCTACGGGAGGTACCACGCCCACTTCTCCAATCCCGCCCACATTTTGTAGGATGGTGTGTATTGACAACCTAATTGTGTGTACCTAATTTGGAAACTTTGGCTTTTTCCGTTCACCAGATATACAGCAAAAAGTAATAAAAATACAGCAACAACAATGGATTTTTTTAAAAAAATAGAGGTAGTCGTGGTTTTTTGCTCATAACTCAGCCATTTTTTAACCGATTTGGCAGATTTATATACCGACGTGTTAAAGAAGAAATTTGCCGTTTACTTTAGTTATAAAGCTTGGACTCGGAGAGATCTATGGCTCCCGAAAGTGGGTATTTAAAAAAAAAAAATTAATTTTAGTCATAACTTTTTTGTGTCTGAACCGATTTTCCCGAGTTTTATGTAAAATATGTTCTACTAAAAATTTCCGATATTTTGGTATATAAGTGATATCCATAGGACATACGGCAGCTTTAAAATTTAGGTTTTTATAAAATTTTTAATTTTTTTTGTACGGGAGGTACCACGCCCACTTCTCCAATCCCGCCCACATTTTGTAGAATGGTGTGTATTGGCAACCTAAATGTGTGTATTTAATTTGGAAACTTTGGCTTTTGCCGTTCCCCAGTTATACAGCAAAAAGTAATAAAAATACAACAACCACAAGGGATTTTTGGGAAAAATTAGAGGTAGTCGTGGTTTTTTGCTCATATCTCAGCCATTTGTGGACCGATCTGGCTGAAGTTCAATAGCAAAATTATAATAAGAATACCTGACAGAAAGATACCACAACGAAGCTCCCATCATATCTGGGGGCTTCGGAAAACCCATATCAACAGACAGACGGACAGACGGACAAGCGGATTTGAACTTCGCTTTTCATAAGAACCCAGAATATATATACTTTATAGGGTGTAGGATCAATATTGTAGAAATTACAAACGGAATGACAAAGTTATATATACCCTTTTACCTTTGGTGAAGGGTATAAAAAAAATAATTTTTGGGATTGCAGTATTTTGATCATAACTTAGCCATTTTTAAACCGATTTGAAAGATTTAAATACCGACGTGCTAAGGAAGAAATTTACCATTTACTTGACTTAAAAAGTTTGGACTCGGGAAGATCTATGATTCCCAAAAATGGATATTTTAATAAAAAAAAATTTTATTTTGGCCATAACTTTTTTGCATCTGAACCGATTTTTCCGAAATTTTCAGAAAATATTTTCTACTAAAGATTTCCGGTCTTTTGATATATAAGGTGTAACCATCGGTCATATAGCAGTGCACCAATTCAGGTTTTTATGAAGTTTTTGATATTTTTTCTACGGGAGGTACCACGCCCACTTCTCCAATCCCGCCCACATTTTGTAGGATGGTTTGTATTGACAACCTAATTGTGTGTACCTAATTTGGAAACTTTGGCTTTTTCCGTTCACCAGATATACAGCAAAAAGTAATAAAAATACAACAACAACAATGGATTTTTTTAAAAAAATAGAGGTAGTCGTGGTTTTTTGCTCATAACTCAGCCATTTTTTAACCGATTTGGCAGATTTATATACCGACGTGTTAAAGAAGAAATTTACCGTTTACTTTAGTTATAAAGCTTGGACTCGGGGAGATCTATGGCTCCCGAAAGTGGGTATTTAAAAAAAAAAATTAATTTTAGTCATAACTTTTTTGTGTCTGAACCGATTTTCCCGAGTTTTATGTAAAATATGTTCTACTAAAAATTTCCGATATTTTGGTATATAAGTCATATCCATAGGACATACGGCAGCTTTAAAATTTAGGTTTTTATAAAATTTTTAATTTTTTTTGTACGGGAGGTACCATGCCCACTTCTCCAATCCCGCCCACATTTTGTAGAATGGTGTGTATTGGCAACCTAAATGTGTGTACCTAATTTGGAAACTTTGGCTTTTGCCGTTCCCCAGTTATACAGCAAAAAGTAATAAAAATACAAAAACCACAAGGGATTTTTGGGAAAAAATTAGAGGTAGTCGTGGTTTTTTGCTCATATCTCAGCCATTTTTTGACCGATTTGGCAGATTTATATACCGACGTGTTAAAGAAGAAATTTACCGTTTACTTTAGTTATAAAGCTTGGACTCGGGGAGATCTATGGCTCCCGAAAGTGGGTATTTAAAAAAAAAATTAATTTTGGTCATAACTTTTTTGTGTCTGAACCGATTTTCCCGAGTGAATGGTGTGTATTGGCAACCTAAATGTGTGTACCTAATTTGGAAACTTTGGCTTTTGCCGTTCCCCAGTTATACAGCAAAAAGTAATAAAAATACAACAACCACAAGGGATTTTTGGGAAAAATTAGAGGTAGTCGTGGTTTTTTGCTCATATCTCAGCCATTTGTGGACCGATCTGGCTGAATTTCAATAGCAAAATTATAATAAGAATACCTGACAGAAAGATACCCCAACGAAGCTCCCATCATATCTGGGGGCTTCGGAAAACCCATTTCAACAGACAGACGGACAGACGGACAACCGGATTTGAACTTCGCTTTTCATAAGAACCCAGAATATATATACTTTATAGGGTGTAGGATCAATATTGTAGAAATTACAAACGGAATGACAAAGTTATATATACCCTTTTACCTTCGGTGAAGGGTATAAAAAAAAATTGTAAATTTGGAAATATTTCAAAACTCAGCAATTGCGAAATACCGAGACCAATAAATAGTTACAAGTGTAATAGAAAAAAACAGAATTTTGTGAAAAATGGGGTTTGTTTTTATTTATAATAGTATGGGGGTATATTGATGAGAGTGCAATTATACTTTGATAAATACGTAATAAGTTTAAGGTTTTAAGAAAAAAAGGTGCAATAATTAGTACGGATGTGCAACAGAACTGTATACAGTTAAATTTGTGGGACGTTGTACAATAATGGTTTAAATTCGTTTTTAAACTTGATCTGATATGAATTTTATGCCGACTGTTTGTTAGGTAACATAATTATTTGAATTTAATTAATTAAATTTTAAGCCCATATAATACACAATTTTATTTAGTTTAAGTTAAAAAGTTTCACAAAGTTTTTAAATCACCATTTAATCTTGGTATCTTTTATTTGTTATTAAACATAAAAGAATTAATTTTAATATGTGTATTAAATTTTATTTAAATTTAACTTTTATTCAATTAAATTTTAATTTATGTTCCTCAAATTAATACGTTGAAATTAAGTTTTAACAAAATTACTTTCATCGGAAATAATGTTCGTTGGGTTAATTTTTATTTTGATTGTATGTTCGTTTGTATGTGATGCTGTATTTATTTTTGTTTGGTTTGTTTACATTTTTAGACTTCAGCGAGTTGGTTCGAACACACAAAAGACTAAAAGCTCTTTTCTCAGATACAACTTGGCTTGAACCGTATTCTTCTTTGCTTCGATTCTGTTCGATTATGTTTTGTTTAAAAACTTGTTATGTATTACAAAAAAAGTTCATATTTTTAACACTCGGAACTGTTGGTTGTATCTGTAATTTTATCGCAACAAACGTAAACACAAGTTTGATCGATCTTGGTAATAATTAACAGATCTCTTAGGATTTACACGGTTTATTGAACTCGAAATCTTTTTTGTGGATGTCGTTGCTTTTAACTGGGGGAAATTTTTATGCACAAAATTTTAACTGTATACTCAGCTCAATTGTTGTTGTACACTTAATTTTAATTTCTTTTGCACTTTGTTCTTTGTTGTTAAAAAATAAATAAAACAACTTACTTGAATATGATGGGGATCAAAGATGCAGATTCGATTATTAATTCCAAATGATGATGATAGTCCAAAGCGATTTTACAAGGGGCGGGCGGGGGTTTTGTGATATTCACGGGATTTTGTTTATTTCTTTTTATAAAGATGATTTTACATTAAACGAAAGTGTTATTAATTTTAACAAATTGTAATAAATAAATACACGGGGGGTTAGAGGGGGTTTAAATTCAATATTTTAATTTATTGGTACGAACCTTTTTATTTGGTGGTTGGTTAACAATTGTTTTGTTTACAAAATTTATAGAGTAATTCTAGCTCACAAGTTATAACAAAAAAGAGTACAAAAAATGAAGAGCGACAGGAATATTCCAATCCGCCTTTTATACAGTATGCCATAATTAAATATGGTAAGAGCCAGCTCTTGACGAGTACGAACGTGTATCAGTGAGTAAGCAAAATAAAAAAAAAATAAAAAAAATTCGAAGTGAAAAAAAAAAAAATTTGTAATAGGTAAAAAAAAAAATTAGTTGTAATAGCTGAAAAAAAGAATAGTAACTAAGGTGCCCGAAGAGATTTGTGAATGAGCCTCACAAACACTCCCAATAAGGAGAGTAGGCCCAGCACAAATAGCAGAAATGCGTATATTGTGGTAAGCTCCCCGTTGATATACTGATTAGTAAAAGTCTTTGGTTTTCTTTCTTTTCTTTGAGTATCTGGTTAATTTGGAATCAATTGTCTACTATTGACTTGAACATTGTAAAGTTAGAATTCCAACGAGTGGGGCACTCGCTTTTTAAGGAAGTAGGTAACTGGTGCTGCAAGTAAGCCTTTTTAAAATATTTAACAATTTTTTTGCACGATTGTACAAGTTCCTTAAGTTCTAAGGTTTCATTAAAGGAATGTTCCAAGACATTTGCAAATAAATGGCTGCTACAGTTTAATCGAATGTTATTTTCTAACGCTTTCACAACGTTTGATCCTCTGTCTGTAACGAACTTAATTTCCTTCGTATCTTTAATTCCAAATTCGCCAAAAAGCGCGTCCAATTTACATAAAATGTTAGCAACAGTCGAACGTTCGAAGTCCATGGATTTCATTCCCAAAACGATGTCATATAATTTCATATTTTTTTGGTAGTGCAATGTAACTCCCAAAAAATTTCTACGCACATAATTGTCAGTCCACAAATCAATAGTAGCAGACGCACCTCCGCTTTGCGCAATTTCAGCTATTTCGTCTTTGATTTCGTTTTTTTTGTCAGTTGCTATCTTCTGCGTGGCACGTGAAAGTGTTGTTGCGTCAGGAAGAAGCCCTAGAATGTCAATATTTTCCCCATATTTTGCTCCAATTTTTACAAAAAACTTAACAATCTTGGCAAAACCAGAACCGTTAATGGCTGAATATGGTTGGCAATCCTCAGTTATCCATGCTACACTAATATCTGTGGCCGTTTTTTTGTCTTCTGCTGTTACAATTTTGAGACAATTAGACTCCTTGAGTTCTTGACAGCACTTATGTCGACTTAAATTGGATTTTTGTGTAGGAGTATATTTAAGAAGCTTGAAACATGTGCGGCAATATACATATCCTTTTAAAATATTTCCATCCTCCTTAAATATTTCCGACAATATGCCCCAAATGACACTTCTTCCCTTGCGTTTTGGAAATAAGGTGTAAACACTTTTACAAATTTGTTCTAAAACAAAATCTTCTTCACTTGTCATTTTGCCGACAAAAAACTCCACCTGTTGCTTGTTACGCTTTAAAAAAAAACTAAACATAAAAACAAATTGGACACAAAAACTAGTTTAATTGAACTTATGCCTACAACATGTTCGTACATCTCACAATCATACCAACAAAGCGACTCATACCAAGTTACATTCGTCTTGTGTCATCGAGTGGACAATAACTACTTAAATGCAGAAGCAAAAGAATACATTCCGTTTGACTTTTAACAATTGTGGTATTGTGTACGTAATAATGAATTCAAAAAAAGCACTTTCAATAAAAAACTCACACTTGCACTGTGACGAGCAAAGTCACCGAGGTTCGTTTTGCCCCACAACAGAGGACATGTATTAATTTTTATTGTTTACCTTTTGTTCTTCTATTATTTTTTGTTTTATATGGTAATGAATTACATTGATAAATTAAACAGAATTATATTTATATTTAGTTGGATTAACAGTTACTTTGGATTAAATGATTTGAATTGTTAGTGTAAGTTATATTTAATGAATAATTACTTATTAAGCATTATAGTTAATTTATTTGAATTAATATTTACTTTGTATTAAATAATTTGAATTGTTCGTTTAAATTTAACGGCTCGTAACAACGCCACCTGGTTGTGAAAGGTATACTTAATGCACCACACTACAACACTGGGCAGTCACAGCTGTTTGATTCATATGTTGGTTTATGTGTGTTAAACCAAACAGTATAAAAGGGCGAGCATCGACTGGTACGAGTGAGTCGGTGACGAGATCGACATAACGTAAGAACTACTTAGGCCAGTGGCGAATTCACAGTCGAAGTAGTTTTTAAATTATTAGATCTCACTCAGTGGCATATCTGGTAGTGTGAGTATTACCTGTTGGCTTTTCCGGGCAAATACTCACAACGCCTGCGCTGAAGAGAAGTTACTTGGGACAACACTCGAGTGGTCAACCTTGTGCCGTCCCAGTGTGCTTCCTCAGCCTTCCCCAGCGTGGTAGCAGAGGCTTTGGTCAACACCCGAGTGGTAAACCTCGTGCTGGCCTCTGGTTCTGCTCCCACTGCACCAGTTGGCGCTACTGAGCAACCGTATAAAGTTATTTAAATAAAGCGATACGTATTATAACGTGGTAGAAGAAGCGTGTTATTATTTCGCTCCCCTACGACCCTGGCCACCGCTGAATCTACCCCAGCCAGTCAGCGGAAACGTGGCGTTACATTGGCGCCCGAGCAGGGACCTGAGGTCCAACAACAACAAAAATCACAGCAACAACAACAAAAACAAAACCAACTACAACCAAAAAAAACACAGCAAAGGCAGCAGCCACAAAACCAGCAACAACAACAACACTAAAAAACAACAAGCGGCGACTAGAACCGAGAGGCGCAGTGGCACCCCATTACCATGCTGAGAACTTCATGGGTATATTATTTAAAGAAGGATGAGCTGGCCGACTATCTCCAACAATTCCAGCAAACCCCAACGGGCACCGTGGAGGAAATGCGCAAACGTTTCGCCAAATTCGTGGCCGGAGAACACGAGGAGGAGCCAGGACGGAACTTTTGAGGTTGCAGGCGCAGCACGAAATCCCTCCCGCGTCTCCGAATCTACTGCTCCAGCTGCCTCAGACTGGGACGACTAGCCAAGTCAGTCCCACCAAAACAGAGGAACCCGTGCGAACACCATGCTGCACAAGCGTTCCCAAGGAGAGAAAAGAAGGCCGGGTGGTGGTAATAGAGACGGTACGTAAGTGGGGAGTCACCTACACTGGTGGAGATGGTGCACTGAGTTTCGTTGATCGCCTGGAGGAATAAGCGGACATGTACGAAATTCCCTTAAATGATATCCTGCTAGTACTGTCCGAATTCTTCCAAGAGAGGGCCTTGGTGTGGCTCCGAAATAACCGCAAGGCGTGGCAGCAGTGGGGTACCTTCAAGCAGGACTTCCTCACTTTCTTCCTGCCCCCACGATATTTTGTGAAGCTGGACGATGAAATTCGGAAGCGTATCCAGCGCCCACGCGAACGATTCAAAGACTATGTACACGCGCTGCAGGACTTAATGAGGCACGCCAACATGACAGATGCCCAGAAGGTGGAGCGAATCTTTCGGAACTCGCAGGCTGACTATCAATGGTACATCCGAAGACAGGACTTCGTCACGCTAGAAGACCTTATCAGGCTAGCCTGTGACTTGGAGTGTATCCCAAACCATCCGTCCGGCCGGAACGAGCACCATCAAGCAATCACCACCGTTCCCTCCCGACGAAGCGCCAGTAAACGGTTTCGGCGGTCCCGCCCAACTGACCGGACAAGAACTGCCATCGGGTGGGTAGACAGCAAGCTCATCGCCCAAATCCTCATTCAAGGAGAATTGAGTTCCGGCATCGTGGATACAGGAGCCACCCGAAACTTCATTACACCAGCAGTTATCCAGGAGGTTTCCGCCAATCCAGCGAAAACCGAGGTCGACATCGAGGTAGTGCTGGCTGATGGTACTAGTAAGTTGATCACGCAAGTAGTTACATATGAGGTCACCTTTGGAGCTAAGACCGTGCCTACGGACTTCTTGGTCATGGAGTCGGCAACAGAAGGCATTATCCTCGGGGCAGACTTCCTGCGCACTTTCAACACCAGGATTCAATGCGCAGGGTTGGTAGCGAGAACGCCGGCCAAGGTATGTGATGCAGAACACACTAGGGCCCGTCTCATATCATTACAGCCTAAGACCCAGCTGACGCGTCAGGAACAAATTGACCAATTTCTGGAAGAAGAATTGGTGCAATTCCAAACAATCGTTGGGGTATCCAACGTGGCCACCCACCGTATAGTCATGAGGGACGAGCGGCCGATAAAAATCAGGTACGCCCCTCGCAACCCCGCCATGCAAGCCATTATCGACGCAGAAGTGAACAAATTGCTGGAGAAGGGATGCATTGAACCGTCCTCGAGTCCGTATAGCTTCCCAATCACATTAGTCAGAAAGAAGAACGGGACGTGGCGAACTTGTATGGACTTCCGCCAACTAAATGCCAGGTCCATACCGGATGCCTACCCCTTGCCCCGAATCGATACCATACTGGGCCGATTACGCGATGCCAAGTACATCAGCAGTATCGATCTAAAGGACGGCTACTGGCAAATTCCGATGCAAGAGGAAAGCAAGAAATACACCGCATTTGCCGTGGCTGGCAGAGGGTTGTACCAGTGGCGAGTCATGCCCTTCGGCCTGCATTCCGCCCCGGCCACCTTTCAACGAGCCTTAGACGCGGTCATAGGGCCAGAATAAAGCCGAATGCGTTCGCCTATCTTGATGATATTATAGTCATCAGCAAAACGTTCGAAGGACACTTGGCGAATCTGAAGGAAGTATTTAGAAGACTTCGGGCTGCTAACCTCCGAATAAATGTCGAGAAGTGCGAGTTCTTCAAGGCTGAGACCAAGTACCTGGGCCATATAATCACGCCAGAAGGCATCAAGACGGATCCCGACAAAATTGACGCTATCGCCAACATGCCCGTTCCCCGTAACCTCAAAGAAGTGCGGCGCTTTTTGGGTATCACCTCCTGGTACCGCCGTTTTGTCCAAAACTTTGCAGAAACGTTTGATCCTCTGTCTGTAACGAACTTAATTTCCTTCGTATCTTTAATTCCAAATTCGCCAAAAAGCGCGTCCAATTTACATAAAATGTTAGCAACAGTCGAACGTTCGAAATCCATGGATTTCATTCCCAAAACGATGTCATATAATTTCATATTTTTTTGGTAGTGCAATGTAACTCCCAAAAAATTTCTACGCACATAATTGTCAGTCCACAAATCAATAGTAGCAGACGCACCTCCGCTTTGCGCAATTTCAGCTATTTCGTCTTTGATTTCGTTTTTTTTGTCAGTTGCTATCTTCTGCGTGGCACGTGAAAGTGTTGTTGCGTCAGGAAGAAGCCCTAGAATGTCAATATTTTCCCCATATTTTGCTCCAATTTTTACAAAAAACTTAACAATCTTGGCAAAACCAGAACCGTTAATGGCTGAATATGGTTGGCAATCCTCAGTTGTCCATGCTACACTAATATCTGTGGCCGTTTTTTTGTCTTCTGCTGTTACAATTTTGAGACAATTAGACTCCTTGAGTTTTTGACAGCACTTATGTCGACTTAAATTGGATTTTTGTGTAGGAGTATATTTAAGAAGCTTGAAACATGTGCGGCAATATACATATCCTTTTAAAATATTTCCATCCTCCTTAATTATTTCCGACAATATGCCCCAAATGACACTTCTTCCCTTGCGTTTTGGAAATAAGGTGTAAACACTTTTACAAATTTGTTCTAAAACAAAATCTTCTTCACTTGTCATTTTGCCGACAAAAAACTCCACCTGTTGCTTGTTACGCTTTAAAAAAAAACTAAACATAAAAACAAATTGGACACAAAAACTAGTTTAATTGAACTTATGCCTACAACATGTTCGTACATCTCACAATCATACCAACAAAGCGACTCATACCAATTTACATTCGTCTTGTGTCATCGAGTGGACAATAACTACTTAAATGCAGAAGCAAAAGAATAAATTCCGTTTGACTGAATATATATAATTTATAGGGTGTAGGATCAATATTGTAGAAATTACAAACGGAATGACAAAGTTATATATACCCTTTTACCTTTGGTGAAGGGTATAAAAAAAATAATTTTTGGGATTGCAGTATTTTGATCATAACTTAGCCATTTTTAAACCGATTTGAAAGACTTAAATACCGACGTGCTTAGGAAGAAATTTACCATTTACTTGACTTAAAAAGTTTGGACTCGGGAAGATCTATGATTCCCAAAAATGGATATTTTAATAAAAAAAAATTTTATTTTGGCCATAACTTTTTTGCATCTGAACCGATTTTTCCGAAATTTTCAGAAAATATTTTCTACTAAAGATTTCCGGTCTTTTGATATATAAGGTGTAACCATCGGTCATATAGCAGTGCACCAATTCAGGTTTTTATGAAGTTTTTGATATTTTTTCTACGGGAGGTACCACGCCCACTTCTCCAATCCCGCCCACATTTTGTAGGATGGTGTGTATTGACAACCTAATTGTGTGTACCTAATTTGGAAACTTTGGCTTTTTCCGTTCACCAGATATACAGCAAAAAGTAATAAAAATACAACAACAACAATGGATTTTTTTAAAAAAATAGAGGTAGTCGTGGTTTTTTGCTCATAACTCAGCCATTTTTTAACCGATTTGGCAGATTTATATACCGACGTGTTAAAGAAGAAATTTACCGTTTACTTTAGTTATAAAGCTTGGACTCGGGGAGATCTATGGCTCCCGAAAGTGGGTATTTAAAAAAAAAAATTAATTTTAGTCATAACTTTTTTGTGTCTGAACCGATTTTCCCGAGTTTTATGTAAAATATGTTCTACTAAAAATTTCCGATATTTTGGTATATAAGTCATATCCATAGGACATACGGCAGCTTTAAAATTTAGGTTTTTATAAAATTTTTAATTTTTTTTGTACGGGAGGTACCACGCCCACTTCTCCAATCCCGCCCACATTTTGTAGAATGGTGTGTATTGGCAACCTAAATGTGTGTACCTAATTTGGAAACTTTGGCTTTTGCCGTTCCCCAGTTATACAGCAAAAAGTAATAAAAATACAAAAACCACAAGGGATTTTTGGGAAAAAATTAGAGGTAGTCGTGGTTTTTTGCTCATATCTCAGCCATTTTTTGACCGATTTGGCAGATTTATATACCGACGTGTTAAAGAAGAAATTTACCGTTTACTTTAGTTATAAAGCTTGGACTCGGGGAGATCTATGGCTCCCGAAAGTGGGTATTTAAAAAAAAAATTAATTTTGGTCATAACTTGTTTGTGTCTGAACCGATTTTCCCGAGTTTTATGTAAAATATGTTCTACTAAAAATTTCCGATATTTTGGTATATAAGTCATATCCATAGGACATATGGCAGCCTTAAAATTTAGGTTTTTATAAAATTTTTAATTTTTTTTGTACGGGAGGTACCACGCCCACTTCTCCCATCCCGCCCACATTTTGTTAAATGGTGTGTATTGGCAACCTAAATGTGTGTACCTAATTTGGAAATTTTGGCTTTTGCCGTTCCCCAGTTATACAGCAAAAAGTAATAAAAATACAACAACCACAAGGGATTTTTGGGAAAAATTAGAGGTAGTCGTGGTTTTTTGCTCATATCTCAGCCATTTGTGGACCGATCTGGCTGAATTTCAATAGCAAAATTATAATAAGAATACCTGACAGAAAGATACCCCAACGAAGCTCCCATCATATCTGGGGGCTTCGGAAAACCCGTTTCAACAGACAGACGGACAGACGGACAACCGGATTTGAACTTCGCTTTTCATAAGAACCCAGAATATATATACTTTATAGGGTGTAGGATCAATATTGTAGAAATTACAAACGGAATGACAAAGTTATATATACCCTTTTACCTTCGGTGAAGGGTATAAAAAAAAATTGTAAATTTGGAAATATTTCAAAACTCAGCAATTGCGAAATACCGAGACCAATAAATAGTTACAAGTGTAATAGAAAAAAACAGAATTTTGTGAAAAATGGGGTTTGTTTTTATTTATAATAGTATGGGGGTATATTGATGAGAGTGCAATTATACTTTGATAAATACGTAATAAGTTTAAGGTTTTAAGAAAAAAAGGTGCAATAATTAGTACGGATGTGCAACAGAACTGTATACAGTTAAATTTGTGGGACGTTGTACAATAATGGTTTAAATTCGTTTTTAAACTTGATCTGATATGAATTTTATGCCGACTGTTTGTTAGGTAACATAATTATTTGAATTTAATTAATTAAATTTTAAGCCCATATAATACACAATTTTATTTAGTTTAAGTTAAAAAGTTTCACAAAGTTTTTAAATCACCATTTAATCTTGGTATCTTTTATTTGTTATTAAACATAAAAGAATTAATTTTAATATGTGTATTAAATTTTATTTAAATTTAACTTTTATTCAATTAAATTTTAATTTATGTTCCTCAAATTAATACGTTGAAATTAAGTTTTAACAAAATTACTTTCATCGGAAATAATGTTCGTTGGGTTAATTTTTATTTTGATTGTATGTTCGTTTGTATGTGATGCTGTATTTATTTTTGTTTGGTTTGTTTACATTTTTAGACTTCAGCGAGTTGGTTCGAACACACAAAAGACTAAAAGCTCTTTTCTCAGATACAACTTGGCTTGAACCGTATTCTTCTTTGCTTCGATTCTGTTCGATTATGTTTTGTTTAAAAACTTGTTATGTATTACAAAAAAAGTTCATATTTTTAACACTCACAACTGTTGGTTGTATCTGTAATTTTATCGCAACAAACGTAAACACAAGTTTTATCGATCTTGGTAATAATTAACAGATCTCTTAGGATTTACACGGTTTATTGAACTCGAAATCTTTTTTGTGGATGTCGTTGCTTTTAACTGGGGGAAATTTTTATGCACAAAATTTTAACTGTATACTCAGCTCAATTGTTGTTGTACACTTAATTTTAATTTCTTTTGCACTTTGTTCTTTGTTGTTAAAAAATAAATAAAACAACTTACTTGAATATGATGGGGATCAAAGATGCAGATTCGATTATTAATTCCAAATGATGATGATAGTCCAAAGCGATTTTACAAGGGGCGGGCGGGGGTTTTGTGATATTCACGGGATTTTGTTTATTTCTTTTTATAAAGATGATTTTACATTAAACGAAAGTGTTATTAATTTTAACAAATTGTAATAAATAAATACACGGGGGGTTAGAGGGGGTTTAAATTCAATATTTTAATTTATTGGTACGAACCTTTTTATTTGGTGGTTGGTTAACAATTGTTTTGTTTACAAAATTTATAGAGTAATTCTAGCTCACAAGTTATAACAAAAAAGAGTACAAAAAATGAAGAGCGACAGGAATATTCCAATCCGCCTTTTATACAGTATGCCATAATTAAATATGGTAAGAGCCAGCTCTTGACGAGTACGAACGTGTATCAGTGAGTAAGAAAAATAAAAAAAAAATAAAAAAAATTCGAAGTGAAAAAAAAAAAAAAATTTGTAATAGGTAAAAAAAAAAATTAGTTGTAATAGCTGAAAAAAAGAATAGTAACTAAGGTGCCCGAAGAGATTTGTGAATGAGCCTCACAAACACTCCCAATAAGGAGAGTAGGCCCAGCACAAATAGCAGAAATGCGTATATTGTGGTAAGCTCCCCGTTGATATACTGATTAGTAAAAGTCTTTGGTTTTCTTTCTTTTCTATGAGTATCTGGTTAATTTGGAATCAATTGTCTACTATTGACTTGAACATTGTAAAGTTAGAATTCCAACGAGTGGGGCACTCGCTTTTTAAGGAAGTAGGTAACTGGTGCTGCAAGTAAGCCTTTTTAAAATATTTAACAATTTTTTTGCACGATTGTACAAGTTCCTTAAGTTCTAAGGTTTCATTAAAGGAATGTTCCAAGACATTTGCAAATAAATGGCTGCTACAGTTTAATCGAATGTTATTTTCTAACGCTTTCACAACGTTTGATCCTCTGTCTGTAACGAACTTAATTTCCTTCGTATCTTTAATTCCAAATTCGCCAAAAAGCGCGTCCAATTTACATAAAATGTTAGCAACAGTCGAACGTTCGAAGTCCATGGATTTCATTCCCAAAACGATGTCATATAATTTCATATTTTTTTGGTAGTGCAATGTAACTCCCAAAAAATTTCTACGCACATAATTGTCAGTCCACAAATCAATAGTAGCAGACGCACCTCCGCTTTGCGCAATTTCAGCTATTTCGTCTTTGATTTCGTTTTTTTTGTCAGTTGCTATCTTCTGCGTGGCACGTGAAAGTGTTGTTGCGTCAGGAAGAAGCCCTAGAATGTCAATATTTTCCCCATATTTTGCTCCAATTTTTACAAAAAACTTAACAATCTTGGCAAAACCAGAACCGTTAATGGCTGAATATGGTTGGCAATCCTCAGTTATCCATGCTACACTAATATCTGTGGCCGTTTTTTTGTCTTCTGCTGTTACAATTTTGAGACAATTAGACTCCTTGAGTTCTTGACAGCACTTATGTCGACTTAAATTGGATTTTTGTGTAGGAGTATATTTAAGAAGCTTGAAACATGTGCGGCAATATACATATCCTTTTAAAATATTTCCATCCTCCTTAAATATTTCCGACAATATGCCCCAAATGACACTTCTTCCCTTGCGTTTTGGAAATAAGGTGTAAACACTTTTACAAATTTGTTCTAAAACAAAATCTTCTTCACTTGTCATTTTGCCGACAAAAAACTCCACCTGTTGCTTGTTACGCTTTAAAAAAAAACTAAACATAAAAACAAATTGGACACAAAAACTAGTTTAATTGAACTTATGCCTACAACATGTTCGTACATCTCACAATCATACCAACAAAGCGACTCATACCAATTTACATTCGTCTTGTGTCATCGAGTGGACAATAACTACATAAATGCAGAAGCAAAAGAATACATTCCGTTTGACTTTTAACAATTGTGGTATTGTGTACGTAATAATGAATTCAAAAAAAGCACTTTCAATAAAAAACTCACACTTGCACTGTGACGAGCAAAGTCACCGAGGTTCGTTTTGCCCCACAACAGAGGACATGTATTAATTTTTATTGTTTACCTTTTGTTCTTCTATTATTTTTTGTTTTATATGGTAATGAATTACATTGATAAATTAAACAGAATTATATTTATATTTAGTTGGATTAACAGTTACTTTGGATTAAATGATTTGAATTGTTAGTGTAAGTTATATTTAATGAATAATTACTTATTAAGCATTATAGTTAATTTATTTGAATTAATATTTACTTTGTATTAAATAATTTGAATTGTTCGTTTAAATTTAACGGCTCGTAACAACGCCACCTGGTTGTGAAAGGTATACTTAATGCACCACACTACAACACTGGGCAGTCACAGCTGTTTGATTCATATGTTGGTTTATGTGTGTTAAACCAAACAGTATAAAAGGGCGAGCATCGACTGGTACGAGTGAGTCGGTGACGAGATCGACATAACGTAAGAACTACTTAGGCCAGTGGCGAATTCACAGTCGAAGTAGTTTTTAAATTATTAGATCTCACTCAGTGGCATATCTGGTAGTGTGAGTATTACCTGTTGGCTTTTCCGGGCAAATACTCACAACGCCTGCGCTGAAGAGAAGTTACTTGGGACAACACTCGAGTGGTCAACCTTGTGCCGTCCCAGTGTGCTTCCTCAGCCTTCCCCAGCGTGGTAGCAGAGGCTTTGGTCAACACCCGAGTGGTAAACCTCGTGCTGGCCTCTGGTTCTGCTCCCACTGCACCAGTTGGCGCTACTGAGCAACCGTATAAAGTTATTTAAATAAAGCGATACGTATTATAACGTGGTAGAAGAAGCGTGTTATTATTTCGCTCCCCTACTACCCTGGCCACCGCTGAATCTACCCCAGCCAGTCAGCGGAAACGTGGCGTTACATTGGCGCCCGAGCAGGGACCTGAGGTCCAACAACAACAAAAATCACAGCAACAACAACAAAAACAAAACCAACTACAACCAAAAAAAACACAGCAAAGGCAGCAGCCACAAAACCAGCAACAACAACAACACTAAAAAACAACAAGCGGCGACTAGAACCGAGAGGCGCAGTGGCACCCCATTACCATGCTGAGAACTTCATGGGTATATTATTTAAAGAAGGATGAGCTGGCCGACTATCTCCAACAATTCCAGCAAACCCCAACGGGCACCGTGGAGGAAATGCGCAAGCGTTTCGCCAAATTCGTGGCCGGAGAACACGAGGAGGAGCCAGGACGGAACTTTTGAGGTTGCAGGCGCAGCACGAAATCCCTCCCGCGTCTCCGAATCTACTGCTCCAGCTGCCTCAGACTGGGACGACTAGCCAAGTCAGTCCCACCAAAATAGAGGAACCCGTGCGAACACCATGCTGCACAAGCGTTCCCAAGGAGAGAAAAGAAGGCCGGGTGGTGGTAATAGAGACGGTACGTAAGTGGGGAGTCACCTACACTGGTGGAGATGGTGCACTGAGTTTCGTTGATCGCCTGGAGGAATAAGCGGACATGTACGAAATTCCCTTAAATGATATCCTGCTAGTACTGTCCGAATTCTTCCAAGAGAGGGCCTTGGTGTGGCTCCGAAATAACCGCAAGGCGTGGCAGCAGTGGGGTACCTTCAAGCAGGACTTCCTCACTTTCTTCCTGCCCCCACGATATTTTGAGAAGCTGGACGATGAAATTCGGAAGCGTATCCAGCGCCCACGCGAACGATTCAAAGACTATATACTCGCGCTGCAGGACTTAATGAGGCACGCCAACATGACAGATGCCCAGAAGGTGGAGCGAATCTTTCGGAACTCGCAGGCTGACTATCAATGGTACATCCGAAGACAGGACTTCGTCACGCTAGAAGACCTTATCAGGCTAGCCTGTGACTTGGAGTGTATCCCAAACCATCCGTCCGGCCGGAACGAGCACCATCAAGCAATCACCACCGTTCCCTCCCGACGAAGCGCCAGTAAACGGTTTCGGCGGTCCCGCCCAACTGACCGGACAAGAACTGCCATCGGGTGGGTAGACAGCAAGCTCATCGCCCAAATCCTCATTCAAGGAGAATTGAGTTCCGGCATCGTGGATACAGGAGCCACCCGAAACTTCATTACACCAGCAGTTATCCAGGAGGTTTCCGCCAATCCAGCGAAAACCGAGGTCGACATCGAGGTAGTGCTGGCTGATGGTACTAGTAAGTTGATCACGCAAGTAGTTACATATGAGGTCACCTTTGGAGCTAAGACCGTGCCTACGGACTTCTTGGTCATGGAGTCGGCAACAGAAGGCATTATCCTCGGGGCAGACTTCCTGCGCACTTTCAACACCAGGATTCAATGCGCAGGGTTGGTAGCGAGAACGCCGGCCAAGGTATGTGATGCAGAACACACTAGGGCTCGTCTCATATCATTACAGCCTAAGACCCAGCTGACGCGTCAGGAACAAATTGACCAATTTCTGGAAGAAGAATTGGTGCAATTCCAAACAATCGTTAGGGTATCCAACGTGGCCACCCACCGTATAGTCATGAGGGACGAGCGGCCGATAAAAATCAGGTACGCCCCTCGCAACCCCGCCATGCAAGCCATTATCGACGCAGAAGTGAACAAATTGCTGGAGAAGGGATGCATTGAACCGTCCTCGAGTCCGTATAGCTTCCCAATCACATTAGTCAGAAAGAAGAACGGGACGTGGCGAACTTGTATGGACTTCCGCCAACTAAATGCTAGGTCCATACCGGATGCCTACCCCTTGCCCCGAATCGATACCATACTGGGCCGATTACGCGATGCCAAGTACATCAGCAGTATCGATCTAAAGGACGGCTACTGGCAAATTCCGATGCAAGAGGAAAGCAAGAAATACACCGCATTTGCCGTGGCTGGCAGAGGGTTGTACCAGTGGCGAGTCATGCCCTTCGGCCTGCATTCCGCCCCGGCCACCTTTCAACGAGCCTTAGACGCGGTCATAGGGCCAGAATGGAGCCGAATGCGTTCGCCTATCTTGATGATATTATAGTCATCAGCAAAACGTTCGAAGGACACTTGGCGAATCTGAAGGAAGTATTTAGAAGACTTCGGGCTGCTAACCTCCGAATAAATGTCGAGAAGTGCGAGTTCTTCAAGGCTGAGACCAAGTACCTGGGCCATATAATCACGCCAGAAGGCATCAAGACGGATCCCGACAAAATTGACGCTATCGCCAACATGCCCGTTCCCCGTAACCTCAAAGAAGTGCGGCGCTTTTTGGGTATCACCTCCTGGTACCGCCGTTTTGTCCAAAACTTTGCAGAAACGTTTGATCCTCTGTCTGTAACGAACTTAATTTCCTTCGTATCTTTAATTCCAAATTCGCCAAAAAGCGCGTCCAATTTACATAAAATTTTAGCAACAGTCGAACGTTCGAAATCCATGGATTTCATTCCCAAAACGATGTCATATAATTTCATATTTTTTTGGTAGTGCAATGTAACTCCCAAAAAATTTCTACGCACATAATTGTCAGTCCACAAATCAATAGTAGCAGACGCACCTCCGCTTTGCGCAGTTTCAGCTATTTCGTCTTTGATTTCGTTTTTTTTGTCAGTTGCTATCTTCTGCGTGGCACGTGAAAGTGTTGTTGCGTCAGGAAGAAGCCCTAGAATGTCAATATTTTCCCCATATTTGCTCCAATTTTTACAAAAAACTTAACAATCTTGGCAAAACCAGAACCGTTAATGGCTGAATATGGTTGGCAATCCTCAGTTGTCCATGCTACACTAATATCTGTGGCCGTTTTTTTGTCTTCTGCTGTTACAATTTTGAGACAATTAGACTCCTTGAGTTTTTGACAGCACTTATGTCGACTTAAATTGGATTTTTGTGTAGGAGTATATTTAAGAAGCTTGAAACATGTGCGGCAATATACATATCCTTTTAAAATATTTCCATCCTCCTTAATTATTTCCGACAATATGCCCCAAATGACACTTCTTCCCTTGCGTTTTGGAAATAAGGTGTAAACACTTTTACAAATTTGTTCTAAAACAAAATCTTCTTCACTTGTCATTTTGCCGACAAAAAACTCCACCTGTTGCTTGTTACGCTTTAAAAAAAAACTAAACATAAAAACAAATTGGACACAAAAACTAGTTTAATTGAACTTATGCCTACAACATGTTCGTACATCTCACAATCATACCAACAAAGCGACTCATACCAATTTACATTCGTCTTGTGTCATCGAGTGGACAATAACTACTTAAATGCAGAAGCAAAAGAATAAATTCCGTTTGACTTTTAACAATTGTGGTATTGTGTACGTAATAATGAATTCAAAAAAAGCACTTTCAATAAAAAACTCACACTTGCACTGTGACGAGCAAAGTCACCGAGGTTCGTTTTGCCCCACAACAGAGGACATGTATTAATTTTTATTGTTTACCTTTTGTTCTTCTATTATTTTTTGTTTTATATGGTAATGAATTACATTGATAAATTAAACAGAATTATATTTATATTTAGTTGGATTAACAGTTACTTTGGATTAAATGATTTGAATTGTTAGTGTAAGTTATATTTAATGAATAATTACTTATTAAGCATTATAGTTAATTTATTTGAATTAATATTTACTTTGTATTAAATAATTTGAATTGTTCGTTTAAATTTAACGGCTCGTAACAACGCCACCTGGTTATGAAAGGTATACTTAATGCACCACACTACAACACTGGGCAGTCACAGCTGTTTGATTCATATGTTGGTTTATGTGTGTTAAACCAAACAGTATAAAAGGGCGAGCATCGACTGGTACGAGTGAGTCGGTGACGAGATCGACATAACGTAAGAACTACTTAGGCCAGTGGCGAATTCACAGTCGAAGTAGTTTTTAAATTATTAGATCTCACTCAGTGGCATATCTGGTAGTGTGAGTATTACCTGTTGGCTTTTCCGGGCAAATACTCAAAACGCCTGCGCTGAAGAGAAGTTACTTGGGACAACACTCGAGTGGTCAACCTTGTGCCGTCCCAGTGTGCTTCCTCAGCCTTCCCCAGCGTGGTAGCAGAGGCTTTGGTCAACACCCGAGTGGTAAACCTCGTGCTGGCCTCTGGTTCTGCTCCCACTGCACCAGGTGGCGCTACTGAGCAACCGTATAAAGTTATTTAAATAAAGCGATACGTATTATAACGTGGTAGAAGAAGCGTGTTATTATTTCGCTCCCCTACGACCCTGGCCACCGCTGAGTCTACCCCAGCCAGTCAGCGGAAACGTGGCGTTACATTGGCGCCCGAGCAGGGACCTGAGGTCCAACAACAACAAAAATCACAGCAACAACAACAAAAACAAAACCAACTACAACCAAAAAAAACACAGCAAAGGCAGCAGCCACAACAACAACACTAAAAAACAACAAGCGGCGACTAGAACCGAGAGGCGCAGTGGCACCCCATTACCATGCTGAGAACTTCATGGGTATATTATTTAAAGAAGGATGAGCTGGCCGACTATCTCCAACAATTCCAGCAAACCCCAACGGGCACCGTGGAGGAAATGCGCAAGCGTTTCGCCAAATTCGTGGCCGGAGAACACGAGGAGGAGCCAGGACGGAACTTTTGAGGTTGCAGGCGCAGCACGAAATCCCTCCCGCGTCTCCGAATCTACTGCTCCAGCTGCCTCAGACTGGGACGACTAGCCAAGTCAGTCCCACCAAAACAGAGGAACCCGTGCGAACACCATACTGCACAAGCGTTCCCAAGGAGAGAAAAGAAGGCCGGGTGGTGTAATAGAGACGGTACGTAAGTGGGGAGTCACCTACACTGGTGGAGATGGTGCACTGAGTTTCGTTGAGCGCCTGGAGGAATAAGCGGACATGTACGAAATTCCCTTAAATGATATCCTGCCAGTACTGTCCGAATTCTTCCAAGAGAGGGCCTTGGTGTGGCTCCGAAATAACCGCAAGGCGTGGCAGCAGTGGGGTACCTTCAAGCAGGACTTCCTCACTTTCTTCCTGCCCCCACGATATTTTGAGAAGCTGGACGATGAAATTCGGAAGCGTATCCAGCGCCCACGCGAACGATTCAAAGACTATGTACTCGCGCTGCAGGACTTAATGAGGCACGCCAACATGACAGATGCCCAGAAGGTGGAGCGAATCTTTCGGAACTCGCAGGCTGACTATCAATGGTACATCCGAAGACAGGACTTCGTCACGCTAGAAGACCTTATCAGGCTAGCCTGTGACTTGGAGTGTATCCCAAACCATCCGTCCGGCCGGAACGAGCACCATCAAGCAATCACCACCGTTCCCTCCCGACGAAGCGCCAGTAAACGGTTTCGGCGGTCCCGCCCAACTGACCGGACAAGAACTGCCATCGGGTGGGTAGACAGCAAGCTCATCGCCCAAATCCTCATTCAAGGAGAATTGAGTTCCGGCATCGTGGATACAGGAGCCACCCGAAACTTCATTACACCAGCAGTTATCCAGGAGGTTTCCGCCAATCCAGCGAAAACCGAGGTCGACATCGAGGTAGTGCTGGCTGATGGTACTAGTAAGTTGATCACGCAAGTAGTTACATATGAGGTCACCTTTGGAGCTAAGACCGTGCCTACGGACTTCTTGGTCATGGAGTCGGCAACAGAAGGCATTATCCTCGGGGCAGACTTCCTGCGCACTTTCAACACCAGGATTCAATGCGCAGGGTTGGTAGCGAGAACGCCGGCCAAGGTATGTGATGCAGAACACACTAGGGCTCGTCTCATATCATTACAGCCTAAGACCCAGCTGACGCGTCAGGAACAAATTGACCAATTTCTGGAAGAAGAATTGGTGCAATTCCAAACAATCGTTAGGGTATCCAACGTGGCCACCCACCGTATAGTCATGAGGGACGAGCGGCCGATAAAAATCAGGTACGCCCCTCGCAACCCCGCCATGCAAGCCATTATCGACGCAGAAGTGAACAAATTGCTGGAGAAGGGATGCATTGAACCGTCCTCGAGTCCGTATAGCTTCCCAATCACATTAGTCAGAAAGAAGAACGGGACGTGGCGAACTTGTATGGACTTCCGCCAACTAAATGCCAGGTCCATACCGGATGCCTACCCCTTGCCCCGAATCGATACCATACTGGGCCGATTACGCGATGCCAAGTACATCAGCAGTATCGATCTAAAGGACGGCTACTGGCAAATTCCGATGCAAGAGGAAAGCAAGAAATACACCGCATTTGCCGTGGCTGGCAGAGGGTTGTACCAGTGGCGAGTCATGCCCTTCGGCCTGCATTCCGCCCCGGCCACCTTTCAATGAGCCTTAGACGCGGTCATAGGGCCAGACATGGAGCCGAATGCGTTCGCCTATCTTGATGATATTATAGTCATTAGCAAAACGTTCGAAGGACACTTGGCGAATCTGAAGGAAGTATTTAGAAGACTTCGGGCTGCTAACCTCCGAATAAATGTCGAGAAGTGCGAGTTCTTCCAGGCTGAGACCAAGTACCTGGGCCATATAATCACGCCAGAAGGCATCAAGACGGATCCCGACAAAATTGACGCTATCGCCAACATGCCCGTTGTCCGTAACCTCAAAGAAGTGCGGCGCTTTTTGGGTATCACCTCCTGGTACCGCCGTTTTGTCCAAAACTTTGCAGAAACGTCTCAGCCGTTGACGAAATTATTAAAGAAGGGTAAGCACTGGAAGTGGGGCCAGGAACAACAGGACGCATTTGAGACTCTGCGTAAGAAGTTAACTGAAGCTCCGGTATTGTCCTGCCCTGATTTTGGGAAAACATTCGTCCTCCAAACGGACGCCAGCGATTACGGCTTAGGAGTAGTTCTCACTCAAGAAATTGAGGGCACCGAGCGAGTCATCGCCTATGCCAGTCGACACCTCAACCAGGCCGAGAAAAACTATTCGGCCACCGAGAAGGAGTGTTTGGCCATAATATGGGGGGTTCGTAAGATGCGTCCCTACCTGGAGGGCTACCAGTTCATCATCCTTACCGACCACCTGGCTCCAAAATGGTTAAATTCTATTGAGAACCCGTCCGGGCGACTGGCCAGATGGGCCTTAGAGCTACAGCAATACCAGTTCTCCATCCAGTACAGGAAAGGACAACAAAATATTGTGGCCGATGCCCTATCCCGACAGCCCACCACGGAACTTAACCTGTTGCAATCGGAGAGTCCCGTCCCGCATAACTGGGTCACAGAACGTATGTCACAAATGCGCCAAAACCCAGAGGCCCACCCTGACTATTCCATCATTAACAACCAACTATACCGGCACGTGACCACCGAAGCCCCATTGCAAGAAGGCGTCCAGTGGAAATTGTGCGTCCCCGAGGCATTACAACAACGGGTCTTACAAGAAACCTATGATCAGCCAGCCGGAGGTCATTTAGGCATTAAAAAGACCATCTACAAGATCGCCAGCCGGTATTATTGGCCCGGAATGAGCCGGGATATAAAAACGTATGTTCGAGGTTGCCAGACGTGTCAGCAGCACCGGCCGGCAGTATGTTAACGCGCATCCCAGAAGAGCCATGGGCAACAGTGTGCGCGGACTTTGTGGGTCCCCTTCCCAGAACCAAGCACGGAAATACGATGCTGCTAGTATTCTTTGATCAATTCTCAAAATGGGTGGAATTGATTCCCCTTCGTAAGGCAACCGCCGAGGGAGCGGTTAAGGCACTCAGGGAGCGCATAGTAGCTCTATATGGTGTGCCGATAATCCTCATCACGGACAACGGCTCACAGTTCACGGGGAAGGTGTTCAAGAAGGCCCTGGCAACCTACGGATCAGCCAGCAATTCACCGCCCCCTACACACCTCAGGAGAACCCTACCGAGAGAGCCAATCGAACCATCAAAACCCTAATGGCACAGTTCTCGGGTCAACACCATACTACCTGGGACGAATTCTTACCGGAAATCATGTTGGCCATAAATACGAGCCATTCGGAATCAACCGGGTTCACCCCCGCCTATCTTACCCAGGGCCGGGAACCTCGGCTACCAAAGGCCCTGTACGATGCGGTCACAGTCGGTACAGGTACCCGAAATCCAGCACCTACAGAGCGGGCGAGTGAGCTACAAGCAGTGTTCAGTGTAGTGCGCAAAAACCTGGCGAGAGCGTCGGCGAAGCAAAAACGCCATTATGACCTGCGGAGGCGTGCCTGGCAGCCGGCCGTGGGGGAGCAGTAATGGTGCGACAGCATCCGTTATCAAGAGCCGTGGACAATTTCGCGGCTAAGTTGGCACCAAAATTCGCGGGTCCATACATAGTGCGAAGTTTTAAGTCCCCAGTAATAGTAGAAATTAGTAAAGTAGGCAGTAGTGATGTCAGCACGGCCCACCTCAGTTCATTAAAACCATTTTTCCAACAAGACTAGTAAAAAAAAATAACCCATCTCCCTCTTTCTTTGATCCTTGCAGTACGGCAGAAAACTACCACATACGCTAACGAGAGCACGCAAAATGGAGCGCAATGGAAAAAAATTTGAAGCAGCCCGGAATCGCTTCCGGGAAAATATGAGGCGTGAAAACGCCAAACGTCGCCGAACCATCTTCCTATCAGATGACGACATCCCCAGCACAAGTAGAGGTCGCCCTGGCCGGGGCCGGCCGGGTAAACGAAAGGTCCCCAAGACCCCCGCCCCAGCAACGGAACGTGAAAAGGAATACCTCAATATTGTTTGGCCATGATGATTCGCGGATCACTATCCGGCCCAACTCCCCCCGTCGCCAGCATTTACCTCTTCTTCCATAGACTGGGAGAGTGAGAGCTTTCGACCTCCCACTCCACCACGCAGATACGGGGTGGGGTCCTTTGATATTGAGGAGCGTCAATTCCGCCATTGGGGTATGAGATGCTTTGAGAAGACCTGGCGAATGAGGGTGCTAATCCCAGAAACCCGTCCGCCGCGAGAGCTCGAGGAAGCGCGCCCTTCAGAAAACCGAGAGTCCCCCTGTGACGAAGTAAGATGGCGGAGCCCGTCATCATCACCAATGAGAACCACCCCGCTAACCCCAGGTCACGGCTGGGATCCCGCTCGATACATACGACCGTTAGGGTCCCCAGCATCACCAGCACCGTCTGCCTCGTCATCAACCTCGTCGACAGACTCCACGACCACCTCATCGGATACCACCACCATGGCAGTATCATCTCCCGCAGCGACTCAGGCTGAAAAGATATCCCAACCCGGGGGGAATGACACGTGGCTAAATAAAAACGATGACGTCTTGCCGGATTCAAATGAAGGGAAGTTTCTGTCGCCCAGCCGCACACCGCCCCTACCAACCAGCCCGAGGGGAATCGCATTTGAGCAGTTGCCTGAAGCAGTGCAGAGGCAGTTCATCGATGGCGCCGGTGCAGCCAGGCGAAGGCGTGTGCTTCTACTACATCAGGGGCAACGTTACCGGATTTGCGAAGACCCAGATGGCACGGTGCGGGCCCTGTGGCTGATACTATAACCGGCCGGAAAGAGGGGAGGTAGTGTGACGAGCAAAGTCACCGAGGTTCGTTTTGCCCCACAACAGAGGACATGTATTAATTTTTATTGTTTACCTTTTGTTCTTCTATTATTTTTTGTTTTATATGGTAATGAATTACATTGATAAATTAAACAGAATTATATTTATATTTAGTTGGATTAACAGTTACTTTGGATTAAATGATTTGAATTGTTAGTGTAAGTTATATTTAATGAATAATTACTTATTAAGCATTATAGTTAATTTATTTGAATTAATATTTACTTTGTATTAAATAATTTGAATTGTTCGTTTAAATTTAACGGCTCGTAACAACGCCACCTGGTTATGAAAGGTATACTTAATGCACCACACTACAACACTGGGCAGTCACAGCTGTTTGATTCATATGTTGGTTTATGTGTGTTAAACCAAACAGTATAAAAGGGCGAGCATCGACTGGTACGAGTGAGTCGGTGACGAGATCGACATAACGTAAGAACTACTTAGGCCAGTGGCGAATTCACAGTCGAAGTAGTTTTTAAATTATTAGATCTCACTCAGTGGCATATCTGGTAGTGTGAGTATTACCTGTTGGCTTTTCCGGGCAAATACTCAAAACGCCTGCGCTGAAGAGAAGTTACTTGGGACAACACTCGAGTGGTCAACCTTGTGCCGTCCCAGTGTGCTTCCTCAGCCTTCCCCAGCGTGGTAGCAGAGGCTTTGGTCAACACCCGAGTGGTAAACCTCGTGCTGGCCTCTGGTTCTGCTCCCACTGCACCAGGTGGCGCTACTGAGCAACCGTATAAAGTTATTTAAATAAAGCGATACGTATTATAACGTGGTAGAAGAAGCGTGTTATTATTTCGCTCCCCTACGACCCTGGCCACCGCTGAGTCTACCCCAGCCAGTCAGCGGAAACGTGGCGTTACATTGGCGCCCGAGCAGGGACCTGAGGTCCAACAACAACAAAAATCACAGCAACAACAACAAAAACAAAACCAACTACAACCAAAAAAAACACAGCAAAGGCAGCAGCCACAAAACCAGCAACAACAACAACACTAAAAAACAACAAGCGGCGACTAGAACCGAGAGGCGCAGTGGCACCCCATTACCATGCTGAGAACTTCATGGGTATATTATTTAAAGAAGGATGAGCTGGCCGACTATCTCCAACAATTCCAGCAAACCCCAACGGGCACCGTGGAGGAAATGCGCAAGCGTTTCGCCAAATTCGTGGCCGGAGAACACGAGGAGGAGCCAGGACGGAACTTTTGAGGTTGCAGGCGCAGCACGAAATCCCTCCCGCGTCTCCGAATCTACTGCTCCAGCTGCCTCAGACTGGGACGACTAGCCAAGTCAGTCCCACCAAAACAGAGGAACCCGTGCGAACACCATACTGCACAAGCGTTCCCAAGGAGAGAAAAGAAGGCCGGGTGGTGTAATAGAGACGGTACGTAAGTGGGGAGTCACCTACACTGGTGGAGATGGTGCACTGAGTTTCGTTGAGCGCCTGGAGGAATAAGCGGACATGTACGAAATTCCCTTAAATGATATCCTGCCAGTACTGTCCGAATTCTTCCAAGAGAGGGCCTTGGTGTGGCTCCGAAATAACCGCAAGGCGTGGCAGCAGTGGGGTACCTTCAAGCAGGACTTCCTCACTTTCTTCCTGCCCCCACGATATTTTGAGAAGCTGGACGATGAAATTCGGAAGCGTATCCAGCGCCCACGCAAACGATTCAAAGACTATGTACTCGCGCTGCAGGACTTAATGAGGCACGCCAACATGACAGATGCCCAGAAGGTGGAGCGAATCTTTCGGAACTCGCAGGCTGACTATCAATGGTACATCCGAAGACAGGACTTCGTCACGCTAGAAGACCTTATCAGGCTAGCCTGTGACTTGGAGTGTATCCCAAACCATCCGTACGGCCGGAACGAGCACCATCAAGCAATCACCACCGTTCCCTCCCGACGAAGCGCCAGTAAACGGTTTCGGCGGTCCCGCCCAGCTGACCGGACAAGAACTGCCATCGGGTGGGTAGACAGCAAGCTCATCGCCCAAATCCTCATTCAAGGAGAATTGAGTTCCGGCATCGTGGATACAGGAGCCACCCGAAACTTCATTACACCAGCAGTTATCCAGGAGGTTTCCGCCAATCCAGCGAAAACCGAGGTCGACATCGAGGTAGTGCTGGCTGATGGTACTAGTAAGTTGATCACGCAAGTAGTTACATATGAGGTCACCTTTGGAGCTAAGACCGTGCCTACGGACTTCTTGGTCATGGAGTCGGCAACAGAAGGCATTATCCTCGGGGCAGACTTCCTGCGCACTTTCAACACCAGGATTCAATGCGCAGGGTTGGTAGCGAGAACGCCGGCCAAGGTATGTGATGCAGAACACACTAGGGCCCGTCTCATATCATTACAGCCTAAGACCCAGCTGACGCGTCAGGAACAAATTGACCAATTTCTGGAAGAAGAATTGGTGCAATTCCAAACAATCGTTGGGGTATCCAACGTGGCCACCCACCGTATAGTCATGAGGGACGAGCGGCCGATAAAAATCAGGTACGCCCCTCGCAACCCCGCCATGCAAGCCATTATCGACGCAGAAGTGAACAAATTGCTGGAGAAGGGATGCATTGAACCGTCCTCGAGTCCGTATAGCTTCCCAATCACATTAGTCAGAAAGAAGAACGGGACGTGGCGAACTTGTATGGACTTCCGCCAACTAAATGCCAGGTCCATACCGGATGCCTACCCCTTGCCCCGAATCGATACCATACTGGGCCGATTACGCGATGCCAAGTACATCAGCAGTATCGATCTAAAGGACGGCTACTGGCAAATTCCGATGCAAGAGGAAAGCAAGAAATACACCGCATTTGCCGTGGCTGGCAGAGGGTTGTACCAGTGGCGAGTCATGCCCTTCGGCCTGCATTCCGCCCCGGCCACCTTTCAACGAGCCTTAGACGCGGTCATAGGGCCAGACATGGAGCCGAATACGTTCGCCTATCTTGATGATATTATAGTCATTAGCAAAACGTTCGAAGGACACTTGGCGAATCTGAAGGAAGTATTTAGAAGACTTCGGGCTGCTAACCTCCGAATAAATGTCGAGAAGTGCGAGTTCTTCCAGGCTGAGACCAAGTACCTGGGCCATATAATCACGCCAGAAGGCATCAAGACGGATCCCGACAAAATTGACGCTATCGCCAACATGCCCGTTGTCCGTAACCTCAAAGAAGTGCGGCGCTTTTTGGGTATCACCTCCTGGTACCGCCGTTTTGTCCAAAACTTTGCAGAAACGTCTCAGCCGTTGACGAAATTATTAAAGAAGGGTAAGCACTGGAAGTGGGGCCAGGAACAACAGGACGCATTTGAGACTCTGCGTAAGAAGTTAACTGAAGCTCCGGTATTGTCCTGCCCTGATTTTGGGAAAACATTCGTCCTCCAAACGGACGCCAGCGATTACGGCTTAGGAGTAGTTCTCACTCAAGAAATTGAGGGCACCGAGCGAGTCATCGCCTATGCCAGTCGACACCTCAACCAGGCCGAGAAAAACTATTCGGCCACCGAGAAGGAGTGTTTGGCCATAATATGGGGGGTTCGTAAGATGCGTCCCTACCTGGAGGGCTACCAGTTCATCATCCTTACCGACCACCTGGCTCCAAAATGGTTAAATTCTATTGAGAACCCGTCCGGGCGACTGGCCAGATGGGCCTTAGAGCTACAGCAATACCAGTTCTCCATCCAGTACAGGAAAGGACAACAAAATATTGTGGCCGATGCCCTATCCCGACAGCCCGCCACGGAACTTAACCTGTTGCAATCGGAGAGTCCCGTCCCGCATAACTGGGTCACAGAACGTATGTCACAAATGCGCCAAAACCCAGAGGCCCACCCTGACTATTCCATCATTAACAACCAACTATACCGGCACGTGACCACCGAAGCCCCATTGCAAGAAGGCGTCCAGTGGAAATTGTGCGTCCCCGAGGCATTACAACAACGGGTCTTACAAGAAACCTATGATCAGCCAGCCGGTGGTCATTTAGGCATTAAAAAGACCATCTACAAGATCGCCAGCCGGTATTATTGGCCCGGAATGAGCCGGGATATAAAAACGTATGTTCGAGGTTGCCAGACGTGTCAGCAGTATAATGTCGCGCAACAAGCACCGGCCGGCAGGATGTTAACGCGCATCCCAGAAGAGCCATGGGCAACAGTGTGCGCGGACTTTGTGGGTCCCCTTCCCAGAACCAAGCACGGTAATACGATGCTGCTAGTATTCTTTGATCAATTCTCAAAATGGGTGGAATTGATTCCCCTTCGTAAGGCAACCGCCGAGGGAGCGGTTAAGGCACTCAGGGAGCGCATAGTAGCTCGATATGGTGTGCCGAAAATCCTCATCACGGACAACGGCTCACAGTTCACGGGGAAGGTGTTCAAGAAGGCCCTGGCAACCTACGGATCAGCCAGCAATTCACCGCCCCCTACACACCTCAGGAGAACCCTACCGAGAGAGCCAATCGAACCATCAAAACCCTAATGGCACAGTTCTCGGGTCAACACCATACTACCTGGGACGAATTCTTACCGGAAATCATGTTGGCCATAAATACGAGCCATTCGGAATCAACCGGGTTCACCCCCGCCTATCTTACCCAGGGCCGGGAACCTCGGCTACCAAAGGCCCTGTACGATGCGGTCACAGTCGGTACAGGTACCCGAAATCCAGCACCTACAGAGCGGGCGAGTGAGCTACAAGCAGTGTTCAGTGTAGTGCGCAAAAACCTGGCGAGAGCGTCGGCGAAGCAAAAACGCCATTATGACCTGCGGAGGCGTGCCTGGCAGCCGGCCGTGGGGGAGCAGTAATGGTGCGACAGCATCCGTTATCAAGAGCCGTGGACAATTTCGCGGCTAAGTTGGCACCAAAATTCGCGGGTCCATACATAGTGCGAAGTTTTAAGTCCCCAGTAATAGTAGAAATTAGTAAAGTAGGCAGTAGTGATGTCAGCACGGCCCACCTCAGTTCATTAAAACCATTTTTCCAACAAGACTAGTAAAAAAAAATAACCCATCTCCCTCTTTCTTTGATCCTTGCAGTACGGCAGAAAACTACCACATACGCTAACGAGAGCACGCAAAATGGAGCGCAATGGAAAAAAATTTGAAGCAGCCCGGAATCGCTTCCGGGAAAATATGAGGCGTGAAAACGCCAAACGTCGCCGAACCATCTTCCTATCAGATGACGACATCCCCAGCAGAAGAAGAGGTCGCCCTGGCCGGGGCCGGCCGGGTAAACGAAAGGTCCCCAAGACCCCCGCCCCAGCAACGGAACGTGAAAAGGAATACCTCAACAGCATGACGACACAACCGGGTACGGGCCCGACACCGACCAGCAGCCGACCTGCCGAATCACCTGGTGAGGTAATCGAGTTGGACTCTGATTCAGACGTGGCTCCTCCACCACCAAGATGGGTACCCGTGGTTGACGAACCCAAGGACGGATACGCGATGCCGAGGGTTGATGACGCCTTGATCGAAGAACTGCAGCGCTTATTGTTTGGCCATGATGATTCGCGGATCACTATCCGGCCCAACTCCCCCCCGTCGCCAGCATTTACCTCTTCTTCCATAGACTGGGAGAGTGAGAGCTTTCGACCTCCCACTCCACCACGCAGATACGGGGTGGGGTCCTTTGATATTGAGGAGCGTCAATTCCGCCATTGGGGTATGAGATGCTTTGAGAAGACCTGGCGAATGAGGGTGCTAATCCCAGAAACCCGTCCGCCGCGAGAGCTCGAGGAAGCGCGCCCTTCAGAAAACCGAGAGTCCCCCTGTGACGAAGTAAGATGGCGGAGCCCGTCATCATCACCAATGAGAACCACCCCGCTAACCCCAGGTCACGGCTGGGATCCCGCTCGATACATACGACCGTTAGGGTCCCCAGCATCACCAGCACCGTCTGCCTCGTCATCAACCTCGTCGACAGACTCCACGACCACCTCATCGGATACCACCACCACGGCAGTATCATCTCCCGCAGCGACTCAGGCTGAAAAGATATCCCAACCCGGGGGGAATGACACGTGGCTAAATAAAAACGATGACGTCTTGCCGGATTCAAATGAAGGGAAGTTTCTGTCGCCCAGCCGCACACCGCCCCTACCAACCAGCCCGAGGGGAATCGCATTTGAGCAGTTGCCTGAAGCAGTGCAGAGGCAGTTCATCGATGGCGCCGGTGCAGCCAGGCGAAGGCGTGTGCTTCTACTACATCAGGGGCAACGTTACCGGATTTGCGAAGACCCAGATGGCACGGTGCGGGCCCTGTGGCTGATACTATAACCGGCCGGAAAGAGGGGAGGTAGTGTGACGAGCAAAGTCACCGAGGTTCGTTTTGCCCCACAACAGAGGACATGTATTAATTTTTATTGTTTACCTTTTGTTCTTCTATTATTTTTTGTTTTATATGGTAATGAATTACATTGATAAATTAAACAGAATTATATTTATATTTAGTTGGATTAACAGTTACTTTGGATTAAATGATTTGAATTGTTAGTGTAAGTTATATTTAATGAATAATTACTTATTAAGCATTATAGTTAATTTATTTGAATTAATATTTACTTTGTATTAAATAATTTGAATTGTTCGTTTAAATTTAACGGCTCGTAACAACGCCACCTGGTTGTGAAAGGTATACTTAATGCACCACACTACAACACTGGGCAGTCACAGCTGTTTGATTCATATGTTGGTTTATGTGTGTGTGTATGCCTGTGTGTTAAACCAAACAGTATAAAAGGGCGAGCATCGACTGGTACGAGTGAGTCGGTGACGAGATCGACATAACGTAAGAACTACTTAGGCCAGTGGCGAATTCACAGTCGAAGTAGTTTTTAAATTATTAGATCTCACTCAGTGGCATATCTGGTAGTGTGAGTATTACCTGTTGGCTTTTCCGGGCAAATACTCACAACGCCTGCGCTGAAGAGAAGTTACTTGGGACAACACTCGAGTGGTCAACCTTGTGCCGTCCCAGTGTGCTTCCTCAGCCTTCCCCAGCGTGGTAGCAGAGGCTTTGGTCAACACCGGAGTGGTAAACCTCGTGCTGGCCTCTGGTTCTGCTCCCACTGCACCAGGTGGCGCTACTGAGCAACCGTATAAAGTTATTTAAATAAAGCGATACGTATTATAACGTGGTAGAAGAAGCGTGTTATTATTTCGCTCCCCTACGACCCTGGCCACCGCTGAGTCTACCCCAGCCAGTCAGCGGAAACGTGTCATTACAGCACAAATCAAATATGTACAAAACATTGTTAAAGTTACCAACGTTGAACTTTGTTTTGCATGTATAGAGTTATTGTAAATTTTAGTGTATGAATAAATCAACAAAAATAGTGAATTTTGAGGTTCTCTGGTGAGTAAGAAAAATAAAAAAAAAAAAAAATAAAAAAAATTCGAAGTGAAAAAAAAAAAAAATTTGTAATAGGTAAAAAAAAAAATTGCTTGTAATAGCTGAAAAAAAGAATAGTAACTAAGGTGCCCGAAGAGATTTGTGAATGAGCCGCACAAATACTCCCAATAAGGAGAGTAGGCCCAGCACAAATAGCAGAAATGCGTATATTGTGGTAAGCTCCCCGAGCGTGAGCAATGAAAACATTCGATACCCAGAATTAAATAAAAATTATTTAAGTGCAAAAATTGCCAGCGCAACTGGTTTTCCATACAGCAATTTAAGTGCAAGTGTGCCCAACCTGAGCAAGTGTGTTGATCCGACCGTAAATGTGGTTCAAAGTGTGAAGTCGTCTGACCAGAGGAATAATAACGAAAAACCTGGAACATCACGAATTGCATTAATAAATACAGGAGCTGTGCCAAAAAGTACTAAAGTGCAAACAGGCATGGACAGATATATTACAATAACTAAGAGAAAGGCTAGCCCTAGGTCCACCCAACAGGAACGCATGGCCAAACAATACAAAGGCTCTAACGTATTCTCTTTGCCAGCAAGTGGTAACAGATTCTCTGCACTATCCATACCTGAAGTGCTAAGGGATTGATTATTGTTATAAAAGGCATAGATAGTTCTGTTCCTACAGAGGAACAGAGGAATAAAGTTCCTCAACCAATGCACCGCGTTGAAATATCGTTTGATTCATCGGTTCTCAAAACCAAAAATTCAGTTCATCCCATATACAACTTGCGCTACCTACTCAACAGAAGAATAACGGTTGAGGAGCCATTAAAACGAAAGGGTCCCTCCCAATGCACAAACTGTCAGGAATATGGGCATACAAAATCATATTGTAAATTGCCTCATGTATGTGTGGTTTGTGGCGACGCTCATAAAACCGCCGAATGTAATCGTTCTAAAGCTGACCCGAATGTTAAGAAATGCAGCAACTGTGGCGAAAATCACACGGCAAACTATAGGGGTTGTAGAGTCTTCTTGCATTTAAAAAAACCTGCTTTAGTTCAAAAATATACTCACTCCCAATATGGTCCGTCACATGCGCCCAGCCAGTCCGCTGGCTCTATTGCTAGTACTTCACAAACAAACAATCAAAACCAATCATATGCCCAAGTCTTAAAAGGAAACCCTAATGCGAAAAATCCCCCGAGTACTTCTAACGCAAAGCAACCTCCATACGCTAATGTTCCTAGGGAAGGTCTACAAATGCCTTCTGGAAATATGCCTACCTCAATTGAAAATTTAATTCAAACTATGAATAACTTCATGGCCAATATGCAGAATATGTTTCAGGAAATGATGCGAAACCAGAACATGCTCCTGCAAGTTCTACTCAACAAAAAATGAACCAGTTAAAAATATGTTTCTGGAATGCAAACGGGTAATCCCAACATAAACACGAAGTTGCAAACTTTCTTCATAGGCATGAAATCGACGTACTTCTTGTCTCTGAAACACACTTTACTCATAAAAACTGCTTTAGGGTAAATGGATACCTTACGTATGACACAAAACATCCCAGCGGACGAGCTTGTGGTGGCACAGCCATAATTGTGCACAAACACATCAGACACTTACCATTGCCAGAGTTCGAAGAAGATTGTATCCAGGCCACATCTATAAATCTTACTGATTTCAATCTAACTTTAACATCCGTTTATTGTCCCCCGAGGCACAAAATTGTACACGATAAATTTCTCAACTTCTTTTCCACATTGGGCCAGAAATTCATTGCTGCTGGCGACTACAACGCTAAACATACATATTGGGGCTCCAGACTTATTAGTCCTAGAGGTAATCAGCTATACAATACCGTAACTGCAAATAATTTTGATGTGGTATCGAGTGGTGAGCCTACCTATTGGCCAACCGACTTCAATAAGCTACCACCCCTTATTGACTTTGCTGTAGTTAAAAACATCAAGCGCGATCAGGTACTAGTTAGTTCCTCCTATGATCTTTCGTCTGATCATTCACCTTCAATCCTCATTTTAAAAGGTAACTCTGACGCCGCAGCTGAAAACTTTATTTCCTATCCAAACAGAAACACAAATTGGTTAAAGTATAAAATGTATGTGAGCTCTCACCTATCACAGTGCATTCCCCTAAAAAATGCATCTGACATCCAAATAGCTGTCGAGCGATTTACAGAAGTCTTGGATACTGCAGCAAGAAATGCAACCCCAATCAAGCGGACAATTAAACGCGCTCCTTACAATACATCGACGGATATAGAGAACGTTATCAGAGAAAAAAGGAAGTTAAGAAGACAATGGTAAAACAGTCGTTCCCCAACCACTAAGGCCCAACTACAATTATGCCTGACCACTCTTCGCAACAAATTGAGACAGAACCACGAGTCTGCAATAGAAGGCTATCTAAACAGCCTAGACGCCACAAAAAACTCCAATTATAGCTTATGGAAGGCTGTATGGCATATGAAATGCCCTATAACCCAAGAATCTCCATTAAGACTGGAAAACCGCACTTGGGCCTAAAACACACATGAAAAATTAAACGCTTTCGCGGGCCACCTTGAGAAAGTTTCCACGCCACATGATGCACATACTTGTTCCTGTCGTCCAATCATTCCTGATAAGGTAAACCATCCATTAAAATTTAACATAACTCAAGTAAAATCTGCAATAGAAAAAGTGAATATTAGCAAATCTCCCGGACCTGACCGCATCACAGGGTCAATGATAAGAAACTTACCATCGTCTGCTTCCAGAATCTTGCTGCTCATTTTTAACGCTATATTAAGAGTCGGATACTTCCCATCCTCATGGAAGAGGTCTATAATTGTTATGATTCCCAAGCCAGGAAAAGATGCTAGCCAGGTTGCGTTGTACAGACCGATAAGCTTATTGTCAATCCTATCGAAGCTTTTCGAAAAAATATTCGTTTTAAGTATAACTCCTCATCTAAATGAACACGACATCATCCCGGATCACCAGTTCGGATTCAGAGCGAAACATGGTACAATAGAACAAGTGCATAGAATTGTCACCCTTATTAGATCGGCGTTTGAGAAAAAGCAAAACTGCTCAGCCCTGTTTATAGACATTTCCCAAGCATTTGACAAAGTTTGGCATGATGGGCTACTCATCAAAATAACACGAATGCTTCCTCAAAACACTCACAAGCTTCTGGAGAGCTATCTAACAGGCAGAACATTCATAGGTCCCAAGATAAATACTCCCCCCTCAAGAAAATTACTGCTGGTGTCCCCCAAGGCAGCATATTAGGACCGCTTCTATATATAATATACACAGCGGATATGCCAACAAACCTGAGCACGCATACCTCTACATTTGCAGACGACACAGCATTTATTAGCGTAAACCATGACCCAAAAGTCGCATCGCAAAATCTGCAGTCCCACATCAATGAACTAGAGGCCTGGCTAGAAAAATGGAGAATAAAGGTTAGCCCGGCTAAATGTGCTCACTTAACTTTCACGCTCAGAAGACAAACGTGCCCAGCTGTAAAAATAAATAACATCACTGTTCCGGTAGAAAACCATGTTATGTACTTGGGAATTCATATAGATAGACGCTTGACTTGGTCGCGTCATATTGAAGCGAAAATAACGGCTATGAAACTTAAAGCAGCTCAACTACATTGGCTTCTCGGTCGAAACTCAAACTTGTCCTTAGACAACAAAATTCTCTTATACAAGTCCATCATAAAACCAATATGGACATATGGCATCCAATTATGGGGTACTGCATGCACATCTAACATCCAAAAGCTTCAAAAAAGACAGTCTAGAATATTACGACAAATTGTCTGCGCCCCATGGTATATACGTAATGATATTATCCACAGAGATCTCAACGTCCCCACTATCCAGGAGGAAATTAAAAAATATTCAAGAAGTTACATCGATAAACTAATGGCCCACCCTAACTACCTCGCTCGGGGTCTGCTTCAGTTCGAAGGTCACCAGAGGCTAAAAAGAACCGATACTTTGAGCCTAACTAGAAGACATTTTTAAAATTTGAATGCAGCAGTTAGTGGTTACATTGGTAACAACTAATAAACAACAAGTAGAATTAAGATTTGAATACATATTGTAAATTTCGATAAGAAAGATTCAATAATAAAAATAAAATTAAAAAAAAAAAAAAAAATAAAATTTAATATGGGCACTAACTTAATTCGCGCATAAACACTACTAATTCTTAGATAAACACTATCCCTTTTCCTACACTCACAATATTCTGTAAGTAAAATTAACTGAAATTGTAATATAAAATAAATGAAAATTCAATTAAAAACCGGTCTACTTATTTTTCATTTATTTTTAACAAAAAGTTCATTTAATTTTTACTGTCAAAAATTCAACACCATATTCCGTAAAATCAAATAAATATTCAGTTATTTTGTAAAATTTTACTGTCAAAAATTCAACACCATATTCAGTAAAAACAATTAAATATTCAGTTATTTTTTAAACTTTTACTGTCAAAAAATTTACCCCATATTCAGTAAAAACAATTAAATATTCCGTTATTTTATTAAATTCAGTAATTTTCGTTTACTCCACAAAAGAGCCGAATTTCTAAAAAATTACCAGACAGACACCTGTCCGCTTGTTTTTCTTATAAGCGATAGAGGGAGAATATTATTATTTACTTACCCTGTTACACACGTTTGTTTTACTTTTGTTGTAGTGACCACGTTGTTTACAGAAGAACTCTCAATTATAAGACACCAGCAGCATGGCCGATATGGCTTCGCAATTATTTTACTTTAAAATTTGATGTATTTAAATAAATTATATTAACAAATAGAAAATGGGAATTGCTTACACAAAACAAGCAATTCATTTTTTATAGATAAGTAAAAATTAATTTTTGGTAGTTAAATTATATAAAATAACTGAATATTTAATTGTTTTTACTGAATATGGTGTTAAATTTTTGACAGTAAAATTTTATAAAATAACTGCATATTTATTTGTTTTTACGGAATATGTAGTTAGTTTTTTGACAATTAATTTATATAAGATAACTGAATATTTATTTGTTTTTACGGAATTCGCGGTTGAATTTTTGACAGTAGAAATTAAATGAACTTTTCGTTGCTTTAAATTACATTTTTATTTAATTTAACATAAAGAAGAATTTAACTCAATCAACGGACAATATTAACTGCAACTGAAAATCCGTATTAAAATGCACTTAGTTTTTTGAATAACTGTTAGAATCAGTTAAAAATAAATTTGCTTGGAATTTTAAATGTTTATTTATTTAAAAATGACTGAACGGAATATTTAAAAAGTCCGTTACTGTAATAATATTGTGAGTGTATAAATTTAGTTTTTTTTTTCTTTTCTAAATATCTATATATATATATATATATATATATATATATATATATATATATATATAAATATATATTAAATATATATATATATATAAATTCAGCTAAATAATCCTGATTTCCTTTTTAAATTATATATGTATGTAATTGCCAGATTAGAACTCAAGCTACTTTTATTAAAACTCAGTCCTTTTAACGCTCAACTTTCCTCTCACCTAAAGCAGCTCGCTGAGGTAATGCTTTCGTTTGTGTCACTCAGCAGGTCTTTCCTTTTTGCTTATTCTTTTTAATACCGCTCTTCACTTAAGCTCTATGTAATTACCTTTTTTTTATATACTTATATTTTCCTTTAAATTAAATTAAAAATAATTTATTTTTTTATCTTTATATAAATATATAAATATTTATTTTCAAACACTCGAAATTTTTTTTTCCTGGTTTCTATTTAATATATATAAAACACGTAAACTAACTACACACTCTCAAAATTCCTACACTTTTATAACAATTACACCATTCTGCAAATAATTTAAAAATAATTTTTAAACTAGATACAATTTTTATAATTTTAATATAACTAATTTTTTCTCTTATTTTTTTTATATAGGTTTAGCTTCTATGCTGTCAATTTAATCTTTACTTTTTCTTCACAAGCACAGTAAATAGATTTAGACTTAATTTTTTTGATCTATTTTTTTTTTTTCTCTGTAGACGTTTGATAATAAAACAATATATATCACACCAATATTGCCAATTGCATTTGGATTTTTCTCAATAGAATTTAAAACTATGGGTTTGTATCTACCAATTTTTCTTGCTAAATTTTCCCTCTTGCTAAGCGGTAAATTTTGCAATTCTGAGGACACTTTTGCTTCACTCAAATATAATTTTAAAATTTTGTAACCTGGCTATAATCCCCTTGTGGTTTTGGCCAAGTTCGTCCACAATCTTCCTTGAACACGTCCTCGAGAGAATAGCCAGCTACGTGGAACAATAAATAAAATAAATAAATAGATATGTATATTCATCACAAATTTTACTTGATCAGTTTTTTATTTGTTGGAAAAATGGAAAAGTGGAAAAATGTAATTTTTGTTACAACAAACACAAGGAAAAACTTTTCAGCCGAAAGTTGCAATTGAAACAAGCTTTAACCAATTGTAAAAAAATCAGATTGGAAAATTACAATTTTACAATTTTTAAAGAGCTGGCAATTCACAAACGTCCAATTGAGTGTGGTTGCCACCATTTTAAAAATGTTGTTATTTTTCACAAAAAGCACTAAAATTTACATCTCTTTTTAAGATAATCAACTATGATTCTTTAACCTCCATTTTTATTAAATCAAATTTTACTTTATTAAAACGTCGTTTTTCAAAACTAAATTAAAAATGAATTCTATACAAAAAAATGTAAAAAAAGAAGTTAAAAATGACGTTACAATTAAATAATAAATTAATTCAATTTTAACTCTTTTATTTGGCGTCTTAAAAAATATCAATTACTTCCAAGAATTACATGATAGATTTTTGTTTTTGACAGATTTGTACCGTTAACTAAAAAAAATACCGCTCACGTCAATAAGGTGTAATTTTCCATTTTCCCTTATTGAAGTTTTGCAAAACAATATTTATTTTTCCACACCATTGTTTATTTCAAAAAAAAAGAACTTCAATAAAAAAAGATTTGTTTCTGAATATACTGCACTACTTTGTTTGAACACTTTTGCCTCATTAACGTTTTTATTCTTAGATTAAATTAAATTTTTTCTTATTTCAAATCTAATGTTCGCACAAACTGCGTTAGTTAACTTTCATGTAACTTTTTCCACTTTAAATTCAAGATTCAATTTTTCTCACAACTGCACCAACGTCTCACTTTTGAAATTTTGTATACATACTAATGACCAGGGAAACCAGAAATAAGCTCTAAAAAACACGTTTTATGCGAATTAAATATCAAGAAAAACTGGAAAATATGCCCTGAAAAATGTTAAAAATATGCCCTAAAAATTAAAATTGCTCATTTGAAGACACAATATTCAACAATTTATTAACAAAATCTAAAAAAAACCTAAAAAGGTTAAAATTCTTATAAGAGATGTTTGCACCGAATATTATCTAGATATTAACATCCATATGGGTTTTTGTCTTAAAGGGATTTTAGGTACGGTCGCTCAATTGTTAACAAATGTTAACATTTAAAAGGAATTTAAAGCTAGTTAAGGACCGATATTCTCACCATTTGCATAGACTTCGTCCATATTTGATTAAATTATCTACAAAATTGGAACTTGTACTCTGCGCACAAGGCTAACCTGGACAGACAACCAGCCAGGCGGATGGATGGACACGTTAGATCACTTTAAAAAGTGCTTCTGAGTCAATCGAAATACTAAAAGGTTGGTCTAGATACAAATCGCATAACATTTATTCTTAATGACAACCTGCTTTGTCTTACAATTTAAGAGTAAAAATTAAATGTAGATGTCGAAATTAAAGTAACAGATTTCTGAAAAAAAAAAAAATTTTTTTTTAATTGGTGCGAAAGTTATTGTAGGCATCTAAAAAAATTGAATATGTATCAAAAAATATGCATTTAAGAGGCAAAAGATGCGCTAAAAACCTAAAAAATGCTGCAAAGAGGCTCTTTTAACTAAAATATGCTGCAAATGGTAAAATATGCAAAATATGCACTAACAAATCGATGCCAAAATTCATAAAAAGCTCTAGACCGGATAAATATATTGTTTCTGACTTCATTAGTCGCACAAGTAAAAACATGCAATTGCATATTTCTGGTTTCCCTGCTAATGACTTAATTTGTTTTATTTCGTGAGGTTAGATACTTGCTACTTATTTACATACTCGCGAAATCTTCCTAATTTCCCTATTTACTTTTCCGCGGTATTTCAGAAGTCCTCCCTCATATACACTAACAAAATTTACCACAAAAACTTACATAATCATTTTCCCTTTTGGCGCCTTTTAAAATATCAAACTATAATAATAAATATACCTTCTACAAAAAAAACTTCTTCTAGATTTTCGAGCCCATTACTACCTTTTTTCCTGATTTCCCCCAGAAAAATGTAATAATACACATCAGGTCAGCCAGCAGCTCTATCCTCTTTTTCTTTCTCGCTCCGCTAAGTTTGTTTTCCTTAACTATTAATAATAAAATTATATAATTTAATCCCGCAGCCTTGTCAACCGCCAATTTACCATTTTAATTTATAGGCCAAAACCAAAAACATTGCGTAACATCTACCACTGCTAGTATCAGGCTCTCATGAAAATTAGCTTGTAAATTTCATTCATTCATAACTTTAAATAAAATTTATTTCAAATATTAAATTTCAGTTGTGAATGAAAAGTCCAACCAAAGACTATAAATATATAAAGACTAAATGACCCGTGCGACTATTTCGCACCGTAATTTTTATCAATGAAAATATTAATTTTTCAACTTCTAATTATTTTTCGTCATTAGTGTTAGAAATAAGCTTTAAAATGAGATATCATCCATTAAATTTGATGCGGTGGTATGGGAGATATTTGCAACCGACAAAAAAAAGTGCTTTAGAATTAATATATATGATGTTGCACTTAGTACATTTGAAATTTTCAAAAATGTTGTGCTTCTTAATGATGAGGGGGGGAAGTAACAAGAAAGCAAAAACTTCGTGCTCACATTCAGAGAACTAAAAAGAGCAACCCAACAAACACGGAGGTTTGATTTCAAATTGAAAATGATTTGAAATCAAACGTTTTCTCAAACAACAAACGTTTGATAATGATTTGAAAATCATTTGAAAATCATAGCGTTCTCAACAAAAAGGGGAAATTATTTTCAAATTGAAAAATGCTTTTATTTTCAGCTTGCCTTCAAACATAATTCTCAAATGTTTTTCAAATGTGGATTATAATACAATGTGGGATGTAAATAAAAATATTTTATTTTTTTTTTATTAAAATTTTAATATTTATTTAAATAAACTGTGAGATAAACATTCGGCACCATAGCTTTAAGGTGAAATAATGTTCTTTCCGTTCTCTAATTCTTGCAAAGACGACATTTGCTACCTTTTATTTTGAGGATTGTAGCTCCGCGATCGTTCAACAAATTTTCTTCACTTTCCCGTTTTATTTTCCTTTTTTTTATTTTTTCTTAATCATTGGAATGACTCACAAATAAATTATAATTTTCACAAGAAATAAACTGTTCACTTTATTTAAAATTTATTTTTAATAGTAAAACACATTTAACCACAAAGTAAAAAATTTAACTTTAATCGCCATTTTTAATGTTTTTTTCGATTTAGTGCTGCCAAGTTTATTTTTGATTTATATTTAACATTTGAAAAACATTTGACATCAAATTGATAAAACATTTGATATCAAATGTTTATTTTCAAATCATTATCAATTTGAATTTAAATGTTAAATCAAACAATTGAAAAACGTTTGAGAATTGTGTTTGATGTCAAATGATAAAGTCATTTCATATCAAAGGTTTGACTTCGTGTTTGTTGGAAAGAAGCCACATGCATTAATACATACACATGTTTGCTGTGTTTGCCAGCCAAAGTGTGTTGAAACCGGTTTTTGGTATTTTTTTAAATTGATTTCGTTTTGTTTTTAAGCAATTTATGTGCAAATAACCTACGTCAGAGGGAATGCGACCAATTGCGTAATTGTAGGGCAGCAGTATGTGTTTTATTTTTGTAAAAATTAAACTATATCGATTTGCAACGAATTATAATTCCATTTTTTAGATTATTTAATTACGTACATACTTACCATGTGTGTATGTATACATTAAAGCGGGTCGATTTGTATGGATGAAAAAAAAATTAAAAATCGTATAGCAAAAACGTAATATACATAAAATTCTAAGAAAATTCTCCGAAGAAACCATGGGTCTAAAATAAAGTCCTAATCCGCGCCTCTCGACTTGAACATTTTTTTACACTAAAAATTCTTCTCAACAAACACGAAGTCAAACCTTTGATATGAAATGACTTTATCATTTGACATCAAACACAATTCTCAAACGTTTTTCAATTGTTTGATTTAACATTTAAATTCAAATTGATAATGATTTGAAAATAAACATTTGATATCAAATGTTTTATCAATTTGATGTCAAATGTTTTTCAAATGTTAAATATAAATCAAAAATAAACTTGGCAGTTTAGCATTAAAAATGGCGATTAAAGTTAAATTTTTTACTTTGTGGTTAAATGTGTTTTACTATTAAAAATAAATTTTAAATAAAGTGAACAGTTTATTTCTTGTGAAAATTAAAATTTATTTGTGAGTCATTCCAATGATTAAGAAAGAATAAAAAAAAGGAAAATAAAACGGGAAAGTGAAGAAAATTTGTTGAACGATCGCGGAGCTACAATCCTCAAAATAAAAGGTAGCAAATGTCGTCTTTGCAAGAATTAGAGGACGGAAAGAACATTATTTCACCTTAAAGCTATGGTGCCGAATGTTTATCTCACAGTTTATTTAAATAAATATTAAAATTTTAATAAAAAAAAAAATAAAATATTTTTATTTACATCCCACATTGTATTATAATCCACATTTGAAAAACATTTGAGAATTACGTTTGAAAGCAAGCTGAAAATAAAAGCATTTTTCAATTTGAAAATAATTTCCCCTTTTTGTTGAGAACGCTATGATTTTCAAATCATTATCAAACGTTTGTTATTTGAGAAAACGTTTGATTTCAAATCATTTTCAATTTGAAATCAAACCTCCGTGTTTGTTGGGTTGCTCTTTTTAGTTCTCTGAATGTGAGCACGAAGTTTTTGCTTTCTTGTTACTTCCCCCCCTCATCATTAAGAAGCACAACATTTTGAAAATTTCAAATGTACTAAGTGCAACATCTTTATATATTTATAGTCTTTGGTTGGACTTTTCATTCACAACTGAAATTTAATATTTGAAATAAATTTTATTTAAAGTTATGAATGAATGAAATTTACAAGCTAATTTTCATGAGAGCCTGATACTAGCAGTGGTAGATGTTACGCAATGTTTTTGGTTTTGGCCTATAAATTAAAATGGTAAATTGGCGGTTGACAAGGCTGCGGGATTAAATTATATAATTTTATTATTAACAGTTAAGGAAAACAAACTTAGCGGAGCGAGAAAGAAAAAGATGGGATAGAGCTGCTGGCTGACCTGATGTGTATTATTATATTTGTCTGGGGGAAATCAGGAAAAAAGGTAGTAATGGGCTCGTAAATCTAGAAGAAGTTTTTTTTGTAGAAGGTATATTTATTATTATAGTTTGATATTTTAAAAGGCGCCAAAAGGGAAAATGATTATGTAAGTTTTTGTGGTAAATTTTGTTAGTGTATATGAGGGAGGACTTCTGAAATACCGCGGAAAAGTAAATAGGGAAATTAGGAAGATTTCGCGAGTATGTAAATAAGTAGCAAGTATCTAACCTCACGAAATAAAATAAATTAAGTCATTAGCAGGGAAACCAGAAATATGCAATTGCATGTTTTTACTTGTGCGACTAATGAAGTCAGAAACAATATATTTATCCGGTCTAGAGCTTTTATGAATTTTGGCATCGATTTGTTAGTGCATATTTTGAAATTGTTTTAGATGCCTACAATAACTTTCGCACCAATTAAAAAAAATTTTTTTTTTTTTCGAAAATCTGTTACTTTAATTTCGACATCTACATTTAATTTTTACTCTTAAATTGTAAGACAAAGCAGGTTGTCATTAAGAATAAATGTTATGCGATTTGTATCTAGACCAACCTTTTAGTATTTCGATTGACTCAGAAGCACTTTTTAAAGTGATCTAACGTGTCCATCCATCCGCCTGGCTGGTTGTCTGTCCAGGTTAGCCTTGTGCGCAGAGTACAAGTTCCAATTTTGTAGATAATTTGATCAAATATGGACGAAGTCTATGCAAATGGTGAGAATATCGGTCCTTAACTAGCTTTAAATTCCTTTTAAATGTTTACATTTGTTAACAATTGAGCGACCGTACCTAAAATTCCTTTAAGACAAAAACCCATATGGATGTTAATATCTAGATAATATTCGGTGCAAACATCTCTTATATGAATTTTAACCTTTTTAGGTTTTTTTTAGATTTTGTTAATAAATTGTTGAATATTGTGTCTTCAAATGAGCAATTTTAATTTTTAGGGCATATTTTTAACATTTTTCAGGGCAAATTTTCCAGTTTTTCTTGATATTTAATGCGCATAAAACGTGTTTTTTAGAGCTTATTTCTGGTTTCCCTGGTCATTAGTATGCATACAAAATTTCAAAAGTGAGACGTTGGTGCAGTTGTGAGAAAAATTGAATCTTGAATTTAAAGTGGAAAAAGTTACATGAAAGTTAACTAACGCAGTTTGTGCGAACATTAGATTTGAAATAAGAAAAAAATTAATTTAATCTAAGAATAAAAACGTTAATGAGGCAAAAGTGTTCAAACAAAGTAGTGCAGTATATTCAGAAACAAATTTTTTTTTATTGAAGTTCTTTTTTTTTTTTTGAAATAAACAATGGTGTGGAAAAATAAATATTGTTTTGCAAAACTTCAATAAGGGAAAATGGAAAATTACACCTTATTGACGTGAGCGGTATTTTTTTTAGTTAACGGTACAAAACTGTCAAAAACAAAAATCTATCATGTAATTCTTGGAAGTAATTGATATTTTTTAAGACGCCAAATAAAAGAGTTAAAATTGAATTAATTTATTATTTAATTGTCACGTCATTTTTAAGTTCTTTTTTTATATTTTTTTGTATAGAATTCATTTTTAATTTAGTTTTGAAAAACGACGTTTTAAAAAAGTAAAATTTGATTTAATAAAAATGGAGGTTAAAGAATCATAGTTGGTTATCTTAAAAAGAGATGTAAATTTTAGTGCTTTTTGTGAAAAATAACAACATTTTTAAAATGGTGGCAACCACACTCAATTGGACGTTTGTGAATTGCCAGCTCTTTAAAAATTGTAAAATTGTAATTTTCCAATCTGATTTTTTTACAATTGGTTAAAGCTTGTTTCAATTGCAACTTTCGGCTGAAAAGTTTTTCCTTGTGTTTGTTGTAACAAAAATTACATTTTTCCACTTTTCCATTTTTCCAACAAATAAAAAACTGAAATGAATACCCTTAATCAAGTAAAATTTGTGATGAATATACATATCTATTTATTTATTTTATTTATTGTTTCACATAGCTGGCTATTCTCTCGAGGATGTGTTCAAGGAAGATTGTGGACGAACTTGGCCAAAACCACAAGGGGATTATAGCCAGGTTACAAAATTTTAAAATTATATTTGAGTGAAGCAAAAGTGTCCTCAGAATTGCAAAATTTACCGCTTAGCAAGAGGGAAAATTTAGCAAGAAAAATTGGTAGATACAAACCCATAGTTTTAAATTCTATTGAGAAAAATCCAAATGCAATTGGCAATATTGGTGTGATATATATTGTTTTATTATCACCCGTCTACAGAGAAAAAAAAATAGATCAAAAAAATTAAGTCTAAATCTATTTACTGTGCTTGTGAAGAAAAAGTAAAGATTAAATTGACAGCATAGAAGCTAAACCTATATAAAAAAAATAAGAGAAAAAATTAGTTATATTAAAATTATAAAAATTATATCTAGTTTAAAAATTATTTTTAAATTATTTGCAGAATGGTGTAATTGTTATAAAAGTGTAGGAATTTTGAGAGTGTATAGTTAGTTTACGTGTTTTATATATATTAAATAGAAACCAGGAAAACAAAATTTTGAGTGTTTGTAAATAAATCTATCTATCTATCTTCTTCTATATATATAAAATTGGATGTGTGTATGTATGTGTGTATGTATGTATGTAACGTATGGACTCCAAAACGGCTGGGCCAATTTTGATGAAATTTTCTGGGAATCTTCAGAATATTCAGGCGGGTGACATAGGGAAGTCTGCTTTTTGATTTTCGGTCTGGGGGCGGAGGGGCGTGGCAAAAACCATAACTTGAGAACGGCTTGACCGATTTGAACGATTTTTTCTTTGAACTGATCGCCATGGTCTAACTTAGATCTACACGGAAAGAAAATTTTGCCCCGTCCACTTTTACGCCCACTTTTTTCGATTTACCTAAAATCAGAAAACGGCTCCATCGAGTTGACTAATTTTTCTTTCAAATGTTCGTATTAATCAACTTTAAGTTTTCATCGAAAAAAATTTACCACGCCTACTTTTACGCCCACTTTTTCTATTAAGCGCATAACTGGAGAACGGCTTGACCGATTTAGACGATTTTTTCTTTAAAATGATCGCCATGGTCGCACTTAGATTTAAGCGAAAATAACATTTTGCCCCGCCCACTTTCACGCCCACTTTTTTTGAATTACCTAAAATCAGAAAACGGCTACCATCGATTTGACATATTTTTCTTTCAAATGTTCCTATTTATCCATATTAAGTTTAAATCGAAAGAAAATATTACCACGCCTACTTTTACGCCCACTTTTTCTATTAAGCGCATAAGTTGAGAACGGCTTGACCGATTCAAACGATTTTTGCTTTAAAATGATTGCCATGGTCCAACTTAGGTTTTTACGGAAAGAAAATTTTGCCACGCCCACTTTTTTCGATTTACCTAAAAAAAAGGGCTTCATCGATTTGACTAATTTTTCTTTTAAATGTTCGTATTAATCCATTTTACGTTTTCATCGATAGAAAAATGTATCACGCCTACTTTTACGCCCACTTTTTCTATTAAGCGCATAACTTGAGAACGGCTGGGCCGATTTGGACGATTTTTTCTTTAAAATCATCGCCATGGTCCAACTTAGGTTTTTACAGAAGGAACATTTTAAAGGCCGTAAATTTCGTTTAAAGCTCAATTTAAATCGTTTGGTAATACAACAATATTTGCTTAGGGCCAGCAACGCGGACCGGGTCAGCTAGCTAGCTAGATAAAAAAATAAATTAAAAATAAAAGGAAAATATAAGTATATAAAAAAAAGGTAATTACATAGAGCTTAAGTGAAGAGCGGTTTTAAAAAGAATAAGCAAAAAGGAAAGACCTGCTGAGTGACACAAACGAAAGCATTACCTCAGCGAGCTGCTTTAGGTCAGAGGAAAGTTGAGCGTTAAAAGAACTGAGTTTTAATAAAAGTAGCTTGAGTTCTAATCTGGCAATTACATACATATATAATTTAAAAAGGAAATCAGGATTATTTAGCTGAATTTATATATATATATATATATATATATATATATAGATATTTAGAAAAGAAATAAAAACCAAATTTATACACTCACAATATTATTACAGTAACGGACTGTAGTTTATTTAGGAAATATTCCGTTCAGTCATTTTTAAATAAATAAACATTTAAAATTCCAAGCAAATTTATTTTTAACTGATTCTAACAGTTATTCAAAAAACTGAGTGCATTTTAATACGGATTTTCAGTTGCAGTTAATATTGTCCGTTGATTGAGTTAAATTCTTCTTTATGTTAAATTAAATAAAAATGTAATTTAAAGCAACGAAAAGTTCATTTAATTTCTACTGTCAAAAATTCAACCGCGAATTCCGTAAAAACAAATAAATATTCAGTTATCTTATATAAATTAATTGTCAAAAAATTAACTACATATTCCGTAAAAACAAATAAATATGCAGTTATTTTATAAAATTTTACTGTCAAAAATTTAACACCATATTCAGTAAAAACAATTAAATATTCAGTTATTTTATATAATTTAACTACCAAAAATTAATTTTTACTTATCTATAAAAAATGAATTGCTTGTTTTGTGTAAGCAATTCCCATTTTCTATTTGTTAATATAATTTATTTAAATACATCAAATTTTAAAGTAAAATAATTGCGAAGCCATATCGGCCATGCTGCTGGTGTCTTATAATTGAGAGTTCTTCTGTAAACAACGTGGTCACTACAACAAAAGTAAAACAAACGTGTGTAACACGGTAAGTAAATAATAATATTCTCCCTCTATCGCTTATAAGAAAAACAAGCGGACAGGTGTCTGTCTGGTAATTTTTTAGAAATTCGGCTCTTTTGTGGAGTAAACGAAAATTACTGAATTTAATAAAATAACGGAATATTTAATTATTTTTACTGAATATGGGGTAAATTTTTTGACAGTAAAAGTTTATAAAATAACTGAATATTTAATTGTTTTTACTGAATATGGTGTTGAATTTTTGACAGTAAAATTTTACAAAATAACTGAATATTTATTTGGTTTTACGGAATATGGTGTTGAAATTTTGACAGTAAAAATTAAATGAACTTTTTGTTAAAAATAAATGAAAAATAAGTAGACCGGTTTTTAATTGAATTTTCATTTATTTTATATTACAATTTCAGTTAATTTTACGTACAGAATATTGTGAGTGTAGGAAAAGGGATAGTGTTAATCTAAGAATTAGTAGTGTTTATGCGCGAATTAAGTTAGTTCCCATATTTAATTATTTTTTATTTATTTTTTTTAATTTTATTTTTATTATTGAATCTTGCTTATCGAAATTTACAATATGTATTCAAATCTTAATTCTACTTGTTGTTTATAAGTTGGTACCAATGTAACCACTAACTGCTGTATTCAAATTTTCAAAAATGTCTTCTAGTTAGGCTCAAAGTATCGGTTCGTTTTAGCCTCTGGTGACCTTCGAACTGAAGCAGACCCGAGCGAGGTAGTTAGGGTGGGCCATTAGTTTATCGATGTAATTTATTGAATATTTTTTAATTTCCTCCTGGATAGTGGGGACGTTGAGATCTCTGTGGATAATATCATTACGTGTATACCATGGGGCGCAGACAATTTGTCGTAATATTCTAGACTGTCTTCTTTGAAGCTTTTGGATGTTAGATGCGCATGCCGTACCCCATAATTGGATGCCATATGTCCATATTGGTTTTATGATGGACTTGTATAGAAGAACTTTGTTGTCTAAAGACAAGTTTGAGTTTCTACCGAGAAGCCAATGTAGTTGAGCTGCTTTAAGTTTCATAGCCGTTATTTTCGCTTCAATATGACGCGACCAAGTCAAGCGTCTATCTATATGAATTCCCAAGTACTTAACATGGTTTTCTACCGGAACAGTGATGTTATTTATTTTTACAGCTGGGCACGTTTGTCTTCTGAGCGTGAAAGTTAAGTGAGCACATTTAGCCGGGTTAACCTTTATTCTCCATTTTTCTAGCCAGGCCTCTAGTTCATTGATGTGGGACTGCAGATTTTGCGATGCGACTTTTGGGTCATGGTTAATGCTAATAAATGCTGTGTCGTCTGCAAATGTAGAGGTATGCGTGCTCAGGTTTGTTGGCATATCCGCTGTGTATATTATATATAGAAGCGGTCCTAATATGCTGCCTTGGGGGACACCAGCAGTAATTTTCTTGCGGTCTTGCGACCTTACTATGAATGTTCTGCCTGTTTGATAGCTCTCCAGAAGCTTGTGAGTGATTTGAGGAAGCATTCGTGTTATTTTGATGAGTAGCCAATCATGCCAAACTTTGTCAAATGCTTGGGAAATGTCTATAAACAGGGCTGAGCAGTATTGCTTTTTCTCAAACGCCGATCTAATAAGGGTGACAATTCTATGCACTTGTTCAATTGTACCATGTTTCGCTCTGAATCCGAACTGGTGATCCGGGATGATGTCGTGTTCATTTAGATGAGGAGTTATGCTTAAAACGAATATTTTTTCGAAACGCTTCGATAGGATTGACAATAAGCTTATCGGTCTGTACGACGCAACCTGGCTAGCATCTTTTCCTGGCTTGGGAATCATAACAATTATAGACCTCTTCCATGAGGATGGGAAGTATCCGACTCTTAATATAGCGTTAAAAATGAGCAGCAAGATTCTGGAAGCAGACGATGGTAAGTTTCTTATCATTGACCCTGTGATGCGGTCAGGTCCGGGAGATTTTCTAATATTCACTTTTTCTATTGCAGATTTTACTTGAGTTATGTTAAATTTTAATGGATGGTTTACCTTATCAGGAATGATTGGACGACAGGAACAAGTATGGGCATCATGTGGCGTGAAAACTTTCTCATGGTGGCCCACGAAAGCGTTTAATTTTTCATGTGTGTTTTTGGCCCAAGTGCGGTTTTCCAGTCTTAATGGAGATTCTTGGGTTATAGGGCATTTCATATGCCGTACAGCCTTCCATAAGCTATAATTGGAGTTTTTTGTGGCGTCTAGGCTGTTTAGATAGCCTTCTATTGCAGACTCGTGGTTCTGTCTCAATTTGTTGCGAAGAGTGGTCAGGCATAATTGTAGTTGGGCCTTAGTGGTTGGGGAACGACTGTTTTGCCATTGTCTTAACTTCCTTTTTTCTCTGATAAGGGTCTCTATATCCGTCGATGTATTGTAAGGAGCGCGTTTAATTGTCCGCTTGATTGGGGTTGCATTTCTTGCTGCAGTATCCAAGACTTCTGTAAATCGCTCGACAGCTATTTGGATGTCAGATGAATTTTTTAGGGGAATGCACTGTGATAGGTGAGAGCTCACATACATTTTATACTTTAACCAATTTGTGTTTCTGTTTGGATAGGAAATAAAGTTTGCTGCGGCGTCAGAGTTACCTTTTAAAATGAGGATTGAAGGTGAATGATCAGACGAAAGATCATAGGAGGAACTAACTAGTACCTGATCGCGCTTGATGTTTTTAACTACAGCAAAGTCAATAAGGTCTGGTAGCTTATTGAAGTCGGTTGGCCAATAGGTAGGCTCACCACTCGATACCACATCAAAATTATTTGCAGTTACGGTATTGTATAGCTAATTACCTCTAGGACTAATAAGTCTGGAGCCCCAATATGTATGTTTAGCGTTGTAGTCGCCAGCAGCAATGAATTTCTGGCCCAAGTTGGAGAAGAAGTTGAGAAATTTATCGTGTAAAATTTTTTGCCTCGGGGGACAATAAACGGATGTTAAAGTTAGATTGAAATCAGTAAGATTTATAGATGTGGCCTGGATACAATCTTCTTCGAACTCTGGCAATGGTAAGTGTCTGATGTGTTTGTGCACAATTATGGCTGTGCCACCACAAGCTCGTCCGCTGGGATGTTTTGTGTCATACTTTAGGTATCCATTTACCCTAAAGCAGTTTTTATGAGTAAAGTGTGTTTCAGAGACAAGAAGTACGTCGATTTCATGCCTATGAAGAAAGTTTGCAACTTCGTGTTTATGTTGGGATAACCCGTTTGCATTCCAGAAACATATTTTTAACTGGTTAATTTTTTGTTGAGTAGAACTTGCAGGAGCATGTTCTGGTTTCGCATCATTTCCTGAAACACATTCTGCATATTGGCCATGAAGATATTCATAGTTTGAATTAAATTTTCAATTGAGGTAGGCATATTTCCAGAAGGCATTTGTAGACCTTCCCTAGGAACATTAGCGTATGGAGGTTGCTTTGCGTTAGAAGTACTCGGGGGATTTTTGATTGTTTTGATTGTTTGTTTGTGAAGTACTAGCAATAGAGCCAGCGGCCTGGCTGGGCGCATGTGACGGACCATATTCGGAGTGAGTATATTTTTGAACTAAAGCAGGTTTTTTTAAATGCATGAAGACTCTACAACCCCTATAGTTTGCCGTGTGATTTTCGCCACAGTTGCTGCATTTCTTAACATTCGGGTCAGCTTTAGAACGATTACATTCGGCGGTTTTATGAGCGTCGCCACAAACCACACATACGTGAGGCAATTTACAATATGATTTTGTATGCCCATATTCCTGACAGTTTGTGCATTGGGAGGGACCCTTTCGTTTTAATGGCTCCTCAACCGTTATTCTTCTGTTGAGTAGGTAGCGCAAGTTGTATATGGGATGAACTGAATTTTTGGTTTTGAGAACCGATGAATCAAACGATATTTCAACGCGGTGCATTGGTTGAGGAACTTTATTCCTGTTCAAAATGTTATGAACAGATTTTACCTCATACCCCTCTAGCTCAATGGCAGATTTTATTTCTTCTGTAGGAACAGAACTATCTATGCCTTTTATAACAATAATCAATCCCTTAGCACTTTTTTATTGATATGTATAGTAACTTTTATTTTCTGCGTCCAGTACCCATGTTCTGTAACTATAGTGAGAACTTCTCGCGTCGAAAAGATGTGACACAAAATATTCCATCGTTTCTCGAAAAGTGAGGAAAAAGTGTGTCTGTAACTCATGTCGAAAACTATCAAAAGAGATTACGTCGTTACGTTATAAATGTCATAACATTGCACTCGAAGCCGATGTGACATTGCAGACATTGAAAACGCCAGTAACAAATAACGTTGACGGCGACCAAAATTTACTAAAATTGAAAATTTTTCAACGACGGCGGCGAAATTAGAACCGTCGGCTTTACCAAATAATGTAAAGTGCGACTTTAATGTTTGTTGTTTGCAAACGATTTAAAAACATTCGTATATTTTATATAAATGTTAAAAGCAAAATAATTAAACAATAAAAAAATGTGCCAAGAACAAAATATTATTATTATTATTCTTTGTATTTTGCATTTTTAAGTGTTTTTTGGTGTTACAAGTTTTTCTCGCCCCGTTTTTATACGTGAGTTTATTTGACAGTTCAAAGCGGAAACTTTTCGCACAAAAATGTTACAGACACACTTTTTCTGAAATTTGGCGAGTAATTTCCTTACGTGACAGCTAGTACTCGCCAAAAAAAGTTGCAGATACAGTTTAGTGAGAAAAACAGCTGTTTGTTTCAATTTATGGCATTTCTGTTTCATTTCACACATTTCAATCGAAAAGTTTACTGACGCGAGAGTTACAGAACATGGGCACAGGTGTCTTGATATAATACGAACGTTCGTTTCTGTACTGGCTTGAATTTTGGTTTCTTGAAATTTGCCCGCGTCGTATAGAAACGACGTAGAAATTATTCTTACCTACCAGTTGAATCAACATGTTGACTATGCTATTTGATGTTTGCTCCCGCAGATAGATAGGTGGCGGTTTAACTTCTTTAGTGGCTGTTCTATTAGCTGATTCTGCTTCTTCATCGTCAGGTATGGATAGTGCAGAGAATCTGTTACCACTTGCTGGCAAAGAGAATACGTTAGAGCCTTTGTATTGTTTGGCCATGCGTTCCTGTTGGGTGGACCTAGGGCTAGCCTTTCTCTTAGTTATTGTAATATATCTGTCCATGCCTGTTTGCACTTTAGTACTTTTTGGCACAGCTCCTGTATTTATTAATGCAATTCGTGATGTTCCAGGTTTTTCGTTATTATTCCTCTGGTCAGACGACTTCACACTTTGAACCACATTTACGGTCGGATCAACACACTTGCTCAGGTTGGGCACACTTGCACTTAAATTGCTGTATGGAAAACCAGTTGCGCTGGCAATTTTTGCACTTAAATAATTTTTATTTAATTCTGGGTATCGAATGTTTTCATTGCTCACGCTCGGGGAGCTTTCCACAATGTACGCATTTCTGCTATTTGTGCTGGGCCTACTCTCCTTATTGGGAGTATTTGTGCGGCTCATTCACAAATCTCTTCGGGCACCTTAGTTACTATTCTTTTTTTTCAGCTATTACAAACAATTTTTTTTTTTTACCTATTACAAATTTTTTTTTTTTTCACTTCGAATTTTTTTTATTTTTCTTACTCACCAGAGAACCTCAAAATTCACTATTTTTGTTGATTTATTCATACACTAAAATTTACAATAACTCTATACATGCAAAACAAAGTTCAACGTTGGTAACTTTAACAATGTTTTGTACACATTTGATTTGTGCAAGTGTGAGTTTTTTATTGAAAGTGCTTTTTTTGAATTTATTATTACGTACAGAATACCACAATTGTTAAAAGTCAAACGGAATTTATTCTTTTGCTTCTGCATTTAAGTAGTTATTGTCCACTCGATGACACATGACGAATGTAAATTGGTATGAGTATGAGTCGCTTTGTTGCTATGATTGTGAGATGTACGAACATGTTGCAGGCATAAGTTCAATTAAACTAGTTTTTGTGTCTAATTTGTTTTTATGTTTATTTTTTTTTTAAAGCGTAACAAGCAACAGGTGGAGTTTTTTGTCGGCAAAATGACAAGTGAAGAAGATTTTGTTTTAGAACAAATTTGTAAAAGTGTTTACACCTTATTTCCAAAACGCAAGGGAAGAAGTGTCATTTGGGGCATATTGTCGGAAATAATTAAGGAGGATGGAAATATTTTAAAAGGATACGTATATTGCCGCACATGTTTCAAGCTTCTTAAATATACTCCTACACAAACATCCAATTTAAGTCGACATAAGTGCTGTCAAAAACTCAAGGAGTCTAATTGTCTCAAAATTGTAACAGCAGAAGACAAAAAAACGGCCACAGATATTAGTGTAGCATGGATAACTGAGGATTGCCAACCATATTCAGCCATTAACGGTTCTGGTTTTGCCAAGATTGTTAAGTTTTTTGTAAAAATTGGAGCAAAATATGGGGAAAATATTGACATTCTAGGGCTTCTTCCTGACGCAACAAAACTTTCACGTGCCACGCAGAAGATAGCAACTGACAAAAAAAACGAAATCAAAGACGAAATAGCTGAAATTGCGCAAAGCGGAGGTGCGTCTGCTACTATTGATTTGTGGACTGACAATTATGTGCGTAGAAATTTTTTGGGAGTTACATTGCACTACCAAAAAAATATGAAATTATATGACTCGTTTTGGGAATGAAATCCATGGATTTCGAACGTTCGACTGGTGCTAACATTTTATGTAAATTGGACGCGCTTTTTGGCGAATTTGGAATTAAAGATACGAAGGAAATTAAGTTCGTTACAGACAGAGGATCAAACGTTGTGAAAGCGTTAGAAAATAACATTCGATTAAACTGTAGCAGCCATTTATTTGCAAATGTCTTGGAACATTCCTTTAATGAAACCTTAGAACTTAAGGAACTTGTACAATCGTGCAAAAAAATTGTTAAATATTTTAAAAAGGCTAACTTGCAGCACCAGTTACCGACTTCCTTAAAAAGCGAGTGCCCCACTCGTTGGAATTCTAACTTTACAATGTTCAAGTCAATAGTAGACAATTGGATCCAAATTAACCAGATACTCATAGAAAAGAAAGAAAACCAAAGACTTTTACTAATCAGTATATCAACGCTCAAAGATTTAGTTGACTTATGCAGTGGATTCCAAATTATATTTAAGAAACTACAATTATGTAGCTCTTCCTCCTTATATTTCGTTATACCATCAATTCAAAAAGTTAAAAGACTGTGTTTACCTAAAGAAACGGATGAAGTTGCAATCCTGTCCTTGAAAGAAAATATTAAAAAAAACCTTGATAAAATTTGGGCTACAAATCTGAGCTTATGGCAAAAAACAGCTTTCTTTTTGTATCCACCAGCTTCAAGTGTATCGCGAACCGATATAACTGACATTAAAAACTTTTGCATTTCACAAATTAACAAAAAAAAATCTTCCACATCACATGATTGCATGCCAAACAGTCCATCCACAACATCCTGCTGAAACCAGTTTAACAATAGACCCGAATAAAGAATCTTCAAATGATACGCAGTAACAGTTCTTTTTTGAAGACATATTAAAAACAACAACACTGAATACAACAAAAACACCCGCAGAAGAGATAGAAAGGTATTGCACAGAAAATGTTAAATATACAGATGATTTTGATGTACTCCATTGGTGGAAAATAAACGAAAACGTATATCCATACTTATCTAAATTTGCAATGCAAGTTCATTCAATTCCTGCCAGTAGTGCGGCTGCTGAACGAGCTTTTTCGTTAGCAGGTAACGTTATAACAGAAAAGAGAAACCGGCTTGGCCCAAAATCTGTAGACAGTTTACTATTCCTTCATTCATATTTCAAAAAGTTAAAAAATTAAATCTCATAATGTATACAAATATAAGAATCCATAAGGGGCAGTTTTTGGTACTTTTCTGTTAATTAACTGGTACTTTTTGAATTTCCGTTAGTATTGGACCTATAAAAATAAAATTAAACATGCAATGTCCCGAATGGATGAGAATCTATAAGAGGGAACTTTTTGGTACTTTTTTGTTCATTAACTGGTACTTTTTGAATTTCTGTTAGTATTGGACCTAGAAACATACAATTCAATATGCAATGCCCTGGATGGATGAGAATCTATAAGAGTGAACTTTTTGGTACTTTTTTAATCTTGGACTGGTACTTTTTGAATTTCCGTTGGTATTGGACATAGACAGATAAAATTAAACATGCAAGGTCCTGGGTGGATAAGAATCTAAGAGGAAAGTTTTTGGTACTTTTTTGTTCATTTACTGGTACTTTTTGAATATCCGTCAGCATTGGACCTACAAACATAAAATTAAACATGCACGATACTGTGTAAATGAGAATCTTTAAGTGGGATCTTATTGGTACTTTTTTATTCGTTAGCTGGTACTTTTTGAATTTCCGTTAGTATTGGACCCAGAAACATGCAATTAAACATGGAAGGTCTTGAGTGAATGACAATCTGTTAGAGAGATCTTTTTGGTGCTTTTTCGTTTTTTAACTGGTCCTTTTTTTAAATTTTCGCTAATGTTGGTCTAATGAAAATAAAATTAAACGTGCATAGTCCTGAGTGAATGAGAATCTCTAAAAGCGCTTATAGGTACTTTTTAGTTATTAAACTGGTACTTTTTGAATATCCGTTATTATTGGACTTAGAAACATAAAATTCAAGATGCAATGCCCTAAGTGGATAAGAATATATAAGAGGGAAGTTTTTGGTACTTCTTTGTTCTTTAACTGGTACTTTTTGAATTTCCGTTAGTATTGGACCTAGAAACATAAAATTAAACATGCAAGGTCCTGAGTGAATGAAAATCTGTAAGAGGGCTTTTGGTACTATTTTGTTCTTTAACTGGTACCTTTTATATATCCGTATTTATTGGATCTAGAAACATAAAATTAAACATGCAAGCTCCTGAGTGAATGAGAATCTGTAAGAGGGATTTTTTTTAAAATAAACTGGTAATTTTTTTAATTTAATATTTATTTTTGTGCATTAAATAAAAAAGCAAATTGGTGTCTGGTACTTTAACGAAATTCGGTCGTTTTAGGTAGTAAATCTAGCTTTTAAGCCAATACGTATAGAAATAAAAATTAAATAACATTTGTTACTTATCTAAAAAATACAAATGCGAATTTGGTACTTTTTCGAAATTCGAACGTTTCAGGGGTGAAAATTGTACCTATGTATGTATATCGATCCCGCGAACCTCATACCTCCTAAACTAAAAGAGGTAAAAAACGTCAGCAATTCGCTAACCGTATTTTTCCTAAACAAAAAGAGATACAAAAAATTTAATACTAATTATTGTTCATTAAAAAAAATAAACGGAGAGGTGTCTGGTACTTTTTTGAAGGAAGGCCTTTTTGGGGTGTAAAAGGGTAAATAAATATTGTATCACATTTTTAGCTTATCTAAAAAATACAAAACAGGTTTGCCCCTTTTTTGAAATTAAAACGTTTAAGGTGTGAAAATCGTTCCTAATTTTGTTACTGTTTTCTCAACATTTTTCTTCATCTCTATCTATCTATATATATAAAATTGTAACGTTACTAACTCACTGACTCACTGATTCATCATCGCACAGCCTAAACGCCTGAAGCTAGGCACTTGAAATTTGGACCAGAGATTGGTCACTCCCCAAATCGATCCACTAAGACGGGATTTTTGGAAATTCGAATGTTTAGGGGGTAAAAAAGGGTAAAAACGGGAAAATTCGGTAACCTTATATCTCCAAAACTAAAAGAGATACAAAAAAAATTTAATACCTATCGTTGTTCTTTAGAAAAATAAGCGGACACGTGTCTGGTACTTTTTTGAAATTCGGCCCTATTTGGGAGTAAACGGGTAATATCTGAATTTTAGTACTTTTTTGACACCCCATCTATCTTTTGAACCAATAAACATAGAAACAAAGTTAATACCACATTCGAAACCTAACAAAAATATACGAATTTAAATTTGGTACTTTTTCGAAATTCGAACATTTAAGGGGTAAAAATCGTAACTATTTTTGGTACTTTTTTTCAAAAACATTTTTCTCCATTTATTGAAATATTCGTGCTAAATTATGGGCTGCCACTATTATACTGAAATTTTTTATACTTTAATGGGGTGAAAATAGTACCAAAAAGGGGAAATACGAGAAATTTGATATTTTACTTAACTTTTTGGTTCTACAACTGGTATTTTTTAAATTATCGTTTATGTTGGACCTAAAAACATAAGATTCATCATGCAATGTCCGGAATGGATAAGAATCCATAAGGGGCAGTTTTTGGTACTTTTCTGTTAATTAACTGGTACTTTTTGAATTTCCGTTAGTATTGGACCTATAAAAATAAAATTAAACATGCAATGCCCTGGATGGATGAGAATCTATAAGGGTGAACTTTTTGGTACTTTTTTAATCTTGGACTGGTACTTTTTGAATTTCCGTCGGTATTGGACATAGACAGATAAAATTAAACATGCAAGGTCCTGGGTGGATAAGAATCTAAGAGGAAAGTTTTTGGTACTTTTTTGTTCATTTACTGGTACTTTTTGAATTTCCGTCAGTATTGGACCTAGAAACATAAAATTAAACATGCACGATACTGTGTAAATGAGAATCTTTAAGTGGGATCTTATTGGTACTTTTTTATTCGTTAGCTGGTACTTTTTGAATTTCCGTTAGTATTGGACCCAGAAACATGCAATTAAACATGGAAGGTCTTGAGTGAATGACAATCTGTTAGAGAGATCTTTTTGGTGCTTTTTCGTTTTTTAACTGGTCCTTTTTTTAAATTTTCGCTAATGTTGGTCTAATGAAAATAAAATTAAACGTGCATAGTCCTGAGTGAATGAGAATCTCTAAAAGCGCTTATAGGTACTTTTTAGTTATTAAACTGGTACTTTTTGAATATCCGTTATTATTGGACTTAGAAACATAAAATTCAAGATGCAATGCCCTAAGTGGATAAGAATATATAAGAGGGAAGTTTTTGGTACTTCTTTGTTCTTTAACTGGTACTTTTTGAATTTCCGTTAGTATTGGACCTAGAAACATAAAATTAAACATGCAAGGTCCTGAGTGAATGAAAATCTGTAAGAGGGCTTTTGGTACTATTTTGTTCTTTAACTGGTACCTTTTATATATCCGTATTTATTGGATCTAGAAACATAAAATTAAACATGCAAGCTCCTGAGTGAATGAGAATCTGTAAGAGGGATTTTTTTTAAAATAAACTGGTAATTTTTTTAATTTAATATTTATTTTTGTGCATTAAATAAAAAAGCAAATTGGTGTCTGGTACTTTAACGAAATTCGGTCGTTTTAGGTAGTAAATCTAGCTTTTAAGCCAATACGTATAGAAATAAAAATTAAATAACATTTGTTACTTATATAAAAAATACAAATGCGAATTTGGTACTTTTTCGAAATTCGAACGTTTCAGGGGTGAAAATTGTACCTATGTATGTATATCGATCCCGCGAACCTCATACCTCCTAAACTAAAAGAGATAAAAAACATCAGCAATTCGCTAACCGTATATTTCCTAAACAAAAAGAGATACAAAAAATTTAATACCAATTATTGTTCATTAAAAAAAATAAACGGAGAGGTGTCTGGTACTTTTTTGAAGGAAGGCCTTTTTGGGGTGTAAAAGGGTAAATAAATATTGTATCACATTTTTAGCTTATCTAAAAAATACAAAACAGGTTTGCCCCTTTTTTGAAATTAAAACGTTTAAGGTGTGAAAATCGTTCCTAATTTTGTTACTGTTTTCTCAACATTTTTCTCCATCTCTATATAATATAAATTTGTAAAGTAACTGACGGATTCATCATCGCACATCCTAAACTCTTGAAGCTAAAAAGCTGACTTTTGGACCGAAGGTTGTCCTCTCGCCAAATCGATTCCGCTAACCAAAAAAATCCAAAATTAAAGAGATCCAAAAAATTTAACACTTATTGTTGTTCGTTAAAAAAAATAACGGGACAGGTGCCTGGTACTTTTTTGAAAATAAACTTTGGCATAAAAATATGTCCACGAAGAAAAAGGAGACGCTAACGAAGTAGCGGGTTAAATGCTAGTCTTAAATAAAAAACGAAGCTAAACGATCGTATAAATAACAAAGCACAATGTGCAATATTTGAATGACTGCAAACCAGCAGCGAATATTTGCGGTTGCGCAAGTTTGACTGTATGACCGTAAGCGAGTGTATTTGTGGTCGTTGATTAAATGCGATTTTTTTTTCAATCGTATAAAACTGTTCTCTGTTACTCACTGATACACGTCCGTACTCGTCAAGAGCTGGCTCTTACCATTTTTAATTATGGCATCTATATATATAAAAGTGAATGAATGTATATTTGTATATATATATATATATATATTTGTGCCTTAAAGGAGGCCAAACCACTTGACCGATGGCCTTGAAATTTTCTCAGCCTGTAACTGTGACCCTGAAAGAGACATTAGGCAATATAAAATTGTGACTGGGCAAAGAGGCGATGCCACGCCCATACAACCCAAAATTTAAAATCGTGTTATCTATGACATTTTTTGACCTACGGCGATAATATTTGGTATATATGTTGTTGCCATGAATAGAAATACGTTTAATTAAAACAGTGGTAAAAAGGTGTATTGGACAAAGGGGCGGTGCCATATTTTTTCGTGGATGCCAATATTAAATATCGCATATTTTAAGAGCCACTGCAAGCATTTTGTTGAACTTTTGGTAGTAGGATCTTCTGAGCCCCAAAATTCAAATAAAATAGCAGCGGGGGAAGTGGCATAGGACGCCATTGTTTAATATCGCATATCTTAAGAACTGTTATAGTGAGAATGTTCAAACTTTGTACAATTCACTCTAATGGTATACTACACTTTTCAAAATAAAAATAAAGCGGGCATGCGCAGGGGTGGAAATACCTCCCATACGATGCATATATTAAATATCGCTCAACTGAAGAACTATTAAAGGGAGAGTCTTCAAACGTGGTTAAAGCTGCTATTATAGCAAACTTTAAATTTCAATATAGTAATGGGCGGGGTGGACAGAGGAGGAGCAGTACCCCTCATAGATAGAAATATTAATAAAAGCCGCTGCAAGCAATTTGTTGAACTTTTGGTAGTAGGGTCTTCTGAGCCCCAAAATTGAAACAAAATAGCAGCGGGGGAAGTGGTTCCCCCCATATAACGCCAATGTTTAATATCGCATATCTTGAGAACTGTTATAGTGAGAATGTTCAAACTTTGTAGAAGTCACACTTATGGTATACTACACTATTGAAAATAAAAACAAAGCGGGCATGCGCAGGGGTGGAAATACCTCCCATACGATGCATATATTAAATATCGCTCAACTGAAGAACTATTAAAGGGAGTCTTCTTCTGAGCCCCAAAATTGAAACAAACTAGCAGCGGGGGAAGTGTTACCCCCCATAGGACGCCAATGTTTAATATCGGATATCTTAAAAACTGTTATAGTGAGAATGTTCAAACTTTGTAGAAGTCACACTTATGGTATACTACACTTTTGAAAATAAAAATAAGGCGGGTGAGCGCAGAGGGGAATACCTTCCATAGGATGCATATATTAAATATCGCTCAGCTGAAGAACTATTAAAGGGGTAGTCTTCAAACGTGGTTAAAGCTACTATTATGGTAAACTATATAGAAATGGGCGGGGTAGACAGAGGAGGAGCAGTACCCCTCATAGATAGAAATATAATTTAGAGCCGCTGCACTCATTTTGTTTAACTTTTTGTAGTATGATCTTCTGAACCCCAAAATTGAAATAAAATAGCTGCGGGGAAACGTTACCCCCATAGGACGCCAATGTTTAATATCGCATATCTTAAGAACTGTTATAGTAAGCATGTTCAAACTTTGTAGAAGTCACTCTTATGGTATACTACACTTTTGAAAATAGAAAAAAGCGGGTAGGCGCGGGAGGGAAACACTTCCCATTAGATTCATATATTAAATAGCTCTCAACTGAAAAAGTGGATAAAGCAGTGTAGCGAAGCTCACCGGGTTAAGCTAGTACTGTATAAAAGGCGGATTGGAATATTCCTGTCGCTCTTCATTTTTTGTACTCTTTATTGTTATAACTTGTGAGCTAGAATTACTCTATAAATTTTGTAAACAAAACAATTGTTAACCAACCACCAAATAAAAAGGTTCGTACCAATAAATTAAAATATTGAATTTAAACCCCCTCTAACCCCCCGTGTATTTATTTATTACAATTTGTAAAAATTAATAACACTTTCGTTTAATGTAAAATCATCTTTATAAAAAGAAATAAACAAAATCCCGTGAATATCACAAAACCCCCGCCCGCCCCTTGTAAAATCGCTTTGGACTATCATCATCATTTGGAATTAATAATCGAATCTGCATCTTTGATCCCCATCATATTCAAGTAAGTTGTTTTATTTATTTTTTAACAACAAAGAACAAAGTGCAAAAGAAATTAAAATTAAGTGTACAACAACAATTGAGCTGAGTATACAGTTAAAATTTTGTGCATAAAAATTTCCCCCAGTTAAAAGCAACGAAATCCACAAAAAAGATTTCGAGTTCAATAAACCGTGTAAATCCTAAGAGATCTGTTAATTATTACCAAGATCGATCAAACTTGTGTTTACGTTTGTTGCGACAAAATTACAGATACAACCAACAGTTGTGAGTGTTAAAAATATGAACTTTTTTTGTAATACATAACAAGTTTTTAAACAAAACATAATCGAACAGAATCGAAACAAAGAAGAATACGGTTCAAGCCAAGTTGTATCTGAGAAAAGAGCTTTTAGTCTTTTGTGTGTTCGAACCAACTCGCTGAAGTCTAAAAATGTAAACAAACCAAACAAAAATAAATACAGCATTACATACAAACGAACATACAATCAAAATAAAAATTAACCCAACGAACATTATTTCCGATGAAAGTAATTTTGTTAAAACTTATTTTCAACGTATTAATTTGAGGAACATAAATTAAAATTTAATTGAATAAAAGTTAAATTTAAATAAAATTTAATACACATATTAAAATTAATTCTTTTATGTTTAATAACAAATAAAAGATACCAAGATTAAATGGTGATTTAAAAACTTTGTGAAACTTTTTAACTTAAACTAAATAAAATTGTGTATTATATGGGCTTAAAATATAATTAATTAAATGCAAATTATTATGTTACCTAACAAACAGTCGGCATAAAATTCATATCAGATCAAGTTTAAAAACGAATTTAAACCATTATTGTACAACGTCCCACAAATTTAACTGTATACAGTTCTGTTGCACATCCGTACTAATTATTGCACCTTTTTTTCTTAAAACCTTAAACTTATTACGTATTTATCAAAGTATAATATTCATATGTTGCACTCTCATCAATATACCCCCATACTATTAAATAAAAACAAACCCCATTTTTCACAAAATTCTGTTTTTTTCTATTACACTTGAAACTATTTATTGGTCTCGGTATTTCGCAATTGCTGAGTTTTGAATTATTTCCAAATTTACAATTTTTTTCTTTAATATTATATCGGAATTCTATACACTTGTTCATCTGTTTTTGTATGTGATTTGGTTGTCCGTAGACTCAGAATATTTGGCTTTGTCAATTATAAATTTTCAGTATTCATTTGACGCATTTGTTTTGATTTTGTCTTGAGTGATTTTACGCTTAAACTATCATGTCAATCCTCGACTCTTTTATTCGCGGTTCGGATCGTGTTATCGAATTTCAAGCCTATTTCGACAATCTGCCAGAAAATGGCCATTCGGTTCATTCCCTAGAGGTTCAAAGGGATGAGATGTTACGATTGTGGTCGGAGTTTAGATTGTGCTATGACAAGATTCTGGATAAATTTAATAAATTAGAAGAAGATGTCCAGCTTGAAGCGGTGAAAACGCATTTTTTTTTCAACTTTCAAAGCTCACGTCAAAGTTTTGTCTAAATCTAATGGGCTTCTAGAGCAACTTTCTCAGCAGGCTAATCCTAGCCCTGCTCCAGCCCCCCTGCGGCCTCTATAATTGATTTAACCCCCAATATTTCCCTGCCTCCTTGTGACACGGAGTTGTTTCGCGGAGATTATAAGTCATGGCCAACGTTTCGTGACATGTTCACCGCCTTATATCGGAATAGTCAAAGATTGTCGCCAGTAGAGAAAATGTGTCATCTCATTTAGAAGACACAGGGGGAGGCCCGCGAGTTACTGAAGACATGCCCTATAACTAACGAAGGTTTCGAGATGGCTTGGCAAAACTTAGTCAACCGATATGAAAACAAGCGAATCCTTATAAACTCCCAATTGAAATCGCTTTTCAACCTTACCCCCGTTTCTAAAGAAACAAGCAGCAACATTAGGCGGATCCAGCGCACAATTAGTGATTGTTTTACGAATCTAAAGCTGCTGAAAATCGATACAGATAATTGGGATATAATTTTTGTTTATATCTGCTCCACTTGTTTGCCAGAAGTGACCCTTAGCTTGTGGGAACAATCCCTCCTAAATAGCACAGAGCTACCAACGTGGAAGCAAATGGATGCATTCTTAACATCCAGGTTCCAAACCCTAGAGTCAGTAGCGGATATCCGAACCACGTTTGTTCAACCAAATAGCTGCAAACAACCCCCCGTGTCAAATTCAAAAAAACAAACTTACTCAGAACAGCAGAAAGTGAAAAGTTATCGTACTAGTGTGGGTAATGATCAACCCGGTAAATGTACCATATGCCCAGGAGTGCACCCCCTCCGGCTTTGCCCTAATTTCCTGGGAATGACTGTCGAAGATCGTTTCTCGACCGTAAAGCAACAGACGCTGTACAAATTGTCTTGGTACGTCGCACGAGTTCAAAAAATGTAGGAGTCAATATGTCTGCAACTTATGCAAACTTTTTTTTTTGTCATTATTTTTTATTGAATCTTCATATATTAAATATGAACTAACAATAATTAATCAAATCTTAACCTAATACGTTATTTTTTGTCCTGCCAGTGCCAGACAAAATTTTCTTCATGACGGGTTCTGTTCACTTCGGTCATCTAATTGGGTAAGTGCTGCAGTGTCTCTTCTTCTTAAGCGAGTGTGGCCGCCATGATTTAAAATATTTCAAGCTAGTGGATTTGGGTGTTGTTCAAGCCTTTTTAAATATTTTATTGCATATTTTGTAATCATAGTTTTAACTAATGGCACATTGAGATCCTTATGAATGTTTGAGTTATTAACATACCAGGGAGCTGCTGTGATTATTCGAAGAAGTTTATTTTGGCGCCATTGAATTTTGTCGATATTAGAGGCCGAGGCAGTGCCCCATAGTTGAATACCGTAGCACCAGATAGGCTTTAAGATAGAGTTGTAAAGTAGAAGCTTGCAATCGAGACTAAGGAAAGAATTTCTTCCAATAAGCCAATGAATTTGAACGGCTTTTAGTTTAATTTGAGTTAATTTTGCCTCTATATGGCATTTCCACGTTAGTCTCCGATCCAGATGTATACCGAGATATTTTACATGCGAATGTTGAGGAATTATTTGATTATTGATTGTAATAGGGGGGCAAGATTCCCGGCGCAAAGTGAATGTAATATGTACGCATTTTTGCTCATTGACCATTATCCTCCATTGTGTTAACCATATTTCATATGCTGTAAGTAACGCGATGCTTCATAACGATTTTCGTGGACGCTCAGAAAAGCTGTATCGTCTGCAAATGTTGAAGTTTGTGTGTAGTTGCTTGTTGGCATGTCCGAAGTATAAATTAAGTATAATAGGGGGCCCATGATGCTGCCTTGTGGGACTCCAGCGGCAATGGGCTGAGGTGAACTTAAGAAATTTCCTTCTTTAATAATAAATTGACGACCGACTAAGTAGCTTTTTAGCAGCTTGTGTGTGTTTGCTGGTAAATTTTGCTTCAATTTATGTAATAAGCCTTCATGCCAGACTTTATCAAAAGCTTGCGAAACATCGATGAAGAGTGCTGAGCAATATTTCTTTTCTTCAAATGCTTTTCTTATGACATTTACTATTCGATGAGTCTGTTCGATTGTGCTGTGTTTTCTTCTAAATCCGAACTGATGGTTTGGAATACAACTATTTTCACTTAAAATCGGTGTTAATTTTGAAACTAATAATTTCTCAATAAGCTTTGACATATTTGATAATAAGCTAATAGGCCTATAAGACTCAACTTTTGTATGATCTTTCCCTGGCTTTGGTATCATGGTAACTAAGGAAACCTTCCATTTTTGAGGATAGTATTCAAGGCGTAAAATAGCATTAAAAATAAAAATAATAACTTTCTTTGCTATGCGAGGTAGCTCCAAAAGCATTTTATTACTGATTTTATCAATACCAGGTGTCTTCTTAGTGTTTAAGTCACAAATAGCCTTTTCGATTTCTCTTATCTCAAATCTGAGGGAAATAGCTGCTCTAGCAGCAACAGGTGGTAACTCGACCGCAATATTGTGAGATATATTTGGTGTAAATACGTTTTTCAAGTGACTAACAAACAGATTTCCTTTTCAATATCGTTTCTTGCCCAACTACCATTCAAGTTTCTTAATGGTGGCTTAGATATAACTGGCCTTTTTAGATTTCTAGCTGCACGCCATAATGAGTAGTCAGATTGTGTAGTTGCATCAAGTTCCTTAAGATATTTTTCTAGAGAAGCCGTTTTCTGATTCTGCAGTAATTTTCTTAGCCTTTTTGTGCACTCTTTTAATAAAATCTTAAGTTGCGTGGATCTGTAAAGTTGCCACTCTCTTCGAACTCTCCTTTTTTCAGTCAAGAGCCGCTCGACATCTGAAGAATATATTTTATTATTTGTAATTTTTTTGGGGGTAACGCTGGAATGTTGAACAGCTAGTTTAAGATAACTGTCAAAGTTAACAATAGAGAGATCCACATTCTCCGGTGTGCTAAGCGGAATATTTTCTGTGCAATGGGCACTGAGAAATTTTTTATATTTTAACCAATTTATTTGTGTGGCTGGCGTCGCTATGTAACCTGACGGAAATACAATTCTATTTGGGTTCGATATAGTAACAATTGTAGGTGTGTGGTCGGAGGATAATTCTAAGGAAGCTTCAACATGAATCGTTTCTGTGGGGATGTTTTTAACCACGCCGAAATCGATGACATCTGGAATTTTTTGATGATCAGTAGGCCAATATGTTGGTTGTCCGCTCGCTACCACATTTAAATCCATTTTAGAAATTGTGTTAAATAAAACACGACCCTTTGGTGTTATAAGTCGCGACCCCCAGAAGGTATGTTTAGCGATATAATCGCCAACGGCTAGGAAACACGGTCCTAATGATTTAAAATATTTATAATATTGGTCCTCCGATATTGAAAATCTAGGCGGGGAGTGTAACGAAGAAATTACTAAGTTTCTATTTAATTGCTCAACGCAAATGTTCGTTGCTTGGAGATAATCTTCACGATGATCACACATTAGGTAGTGTTTGACTCGGGTTTTTATTAAAATGGCAAAACCTCCACAAGCTCTATCTCGAGGGTCCTTGGTATCATATAGTATATAACCATTTATTTTAAACGTATTTCTTGAGGTCAAATAAGTTTCAGAAATCATCATGACATCAATTTGTTTATTTTTAAGAAAGTATTCTAGTTCATTTTTATGTTGGCGGATGCCGTTTGCGTTCCAAAAACAAATTTTTAAACAGTTCATGGTTTGTTAAGTACATCTTGCAATAACATCGATTGCATTCTAAGCATTTCCTGCATCATATTACCCATTGTGCTCGTAAAATTATTTACTGTTTGCACTAATGTTTCCATGGTTTTTTCTAAACGACTTAAATTAGAAACCGGAGTTTCATCATTACTTGGCGAGGCACCTTGTATTGGCTGATGGTTTGATTTTAGGACGTTAGCGTAAGAGGTTCTGTTATTACTAGGCTGGGGGGTTTGAATTGCATTTGTGTTTACTTGATTTGCAACCTGCATTTGAGGGGTATTTGTTTTCGGTCCAACCGTATGCTTGACGATATTATATACAGGGCATCCCCTATAATTGGCAGTGTGATTACCGCCACAGTTGCTACATTTTTTTACGTTGGGGTCGGTTTTAGACTTATCGCAAGAAACTGTACCGTGTAGTTCACCACATACTACGCAGACAGGGGGTAAGTAGCAGTATGCCTTGGTATGGCCAAATTCTTGGCAGTTTAAGCACTGAACAGGTCCATTTTTTTTGTGCGGCTCTTCTATAGTTATTCTTCTGTAGAGAATATATTTTAAATTGTAAATAGGATGTGTTTCGTTTTTTTTTAAGTTTTACGTCGCCGGGTTCAAACTCCACTCGAAAAAGTGGTTGGGGAATTTTTTCTCTATTTTTAATATTTACTACATGTTTTACCTTTAAGCCTTTTTCTTCAAGGAATGTTTTAACCTCTTCTGGGTCCACACATGAGTCAATACCCTTAATTACTACTGCTTTTCAGTTGGTAGGTATAAAAGTTTTTTTTAAGTGTTTCAAAGTTGTTTACTATTTTGCAAAAATCATTCTCATGATTGACTTGTATTTTTGTCTCGTTTATACTTCCACGCTTGATAGCGCCTACGTAAAACGAATTTTCACCTATCACTGATATCAAACTCTTTATGAGCTCATTTGAATTTTGCTCCCTAAGATATATCGGGGGAGGCTTGGATGGTTTAACGACGTTTGGTGCTTCAGAGGATTCATCCTCCAGAATTGCAAAACGATTTTGAGAATTTATTTTATCAAAAGATGGTACTTTTGAGACCGAAGCAACTGCTGCAGAGGAAGGGGTGCGTCCCCGTTTAAGCACTGTTATGTACCTGTCCATACCAACTTGTACTGTAGGCTTTAGACAACTTTTTACAGGAGGGTTTTCCATTGCATTTGTGTTTGAGTTCATGGTATCATTTCCCACCAAACTTGCCTCCGACGTCACGGCAACACCTACCGGCGCGGAAACACCTGTCACCAAATCCAGTTGTAGTTTTTTTAATGAGTCACTATCCACTGATTTTGTAAACACCGAGGGTGATAGAGAACGTGTTCGAGTAATTGGCTTAGCCGTTAAATAGTTTATATTGTTTTGTTTTGTTTTATTTATTTCTGCATTATTTTCATTTGCATTAACTAAAACGTAAACGTTTCTTTCATTTTGTCTAAGTGTTGTTTCACTGTTCGTACTCATGCAGAGTTGTTTTTGTTTTTCACCGTTTTGCTTTGCTTTTTATATTTTTATTATTTATTGTATTACAACAACACGAAAAATAAGAAATTTAAACTTAAATGTTTTTGTTCAGAATATGTATACCTACATACATACATGTATGAACATTCATACGTATGTTTATATTTTTACTTTTTTATTTTATTTAATTTTATCGTTTTAATGTTCACTATTATGTTAAATAATTTAAATAACAAAATATATTTTTTATTTTAAGCGTCCATTCGCTGCAGATATATGTCAAAATCAATATGATTTATTAATAGTTCTAATCGTATGCGGGGTTAAAAATACACGTCTGTATCACAACAAACTTAAGCATCATTATCTGCTTCATCGGAATGAAAATGTGCCGAATCGGACTACAGCTTTAACGACAAATATAACCCCGAATAATATTTCCCCTAATAATGCTTCACAATCTTCGATTTTGAACACTAACCCCTCTACTTCTGCCCAAGCCGCAGCCCAGATGCGACAGTCTTATTCAACACAGTTACAGTCCACTTCCGATTCCACAGTTTTACTTGGTACAGCACTCGTTGATATCTATTCAAATGAGCTGAAATACACGGTTCGAGCTCTAATTGACTCTGCTTCAGAAGCCGGATTCATTTCAAAAAGGCTCCAAACCAAACTTGCTCTTAAAACCAGATCATCTCAAACCGAAATTCATGGCTTAAATGAAGCATTAACTGCCACAGCCACTCAGCTGTGTTTTATTCGTTTTGGCTCTCCCATTGACAGATCTTTCAAATCCTTCACTGATGCCTTCGTTGTAAAAAAATTAGCATGCCAACTCCCTAATTATCCACTTCAAGCACTGCGAGATAGCGAATTCTCTGATTTAAAAATGGCTGACAATCATCTGCATCGGGGCGCAGAAATTGATTTGCTTCTCGGCGGAGATGTCTATCCGAAAATTATAGAAATGGCTTGCGTTGGGATCACAGTCAATCGTTAATCGCACAACAAACAGTTTTCGGTTGGATTATAACTGGCAAAATAGCGAATCGGTGTAATATCCTATCACTTTCACCGTTTTATAACGAGGTATCGCTTAATAAACAGCTTCAAAAATTTTGGCAACTAGAGGAAGTTCCAAGAAAATCTCGGCTTTCTGAAGAGGATCAATATTGTGAGTCGTTTTTTCAATCTACGACTTACCGTAATGATAGTGGTCGCTTCGTAGTCTCTTTACCATTTCGTCGTGAATACCCCGAAGTTCTGAACATTGACTCATCTCGTCATATTGCTCTTTCCCAATTCCTTAGAAATAAAGCTAGATAAATTAAATCCAAATTAAATCCGAATACGATCGTGTCATCAGCGAGTATATGACTTTAAATCATATGACATCTGTCACCCCATCAAGTGCTAAATGCGCATACTACCTACCCCATCGTGCGGTTGTCAAACCCGATAGCACAACCACAAAATTATGTGTAGTGTTTAACGGCTCTAGCCCTTCGTCTAATGGAACTAGTCTGAACGATTTACTCTACCCCGGTCCTATTCTGCAATCTGACTTAACCATTCTTATATTGCGATGGCGACTGTTTAGATATGTCTTTAATGCGGACATAGAGAAGACGTATCGTCAGATTCTAGTGGATCCAACCCATACCCCGTTTCAACGGATAATTTTTCGAACTTGCCCCCGGGAGGATCCGCAGGATTTCGAACTAAAGACAGTAACATTTGGTGTAAACTGTGCCCCCTATCTGGCTATACGAACCCTGCTTGCATTAGCCGAATCATGTGAGGAAAAGCACCCTGAAGTCTCCGAACTTCTTCGTAATTATATGTACGTTGATGATATTCTGGCCGGTGCTCAAACACTTTCCTCAGCCATAAGGTCTAGAGATGAACTTATTAAAGTCCTGCAGTCTGCTGGTTTCTCTCTTCGTAAGTGGACCGCCAACAACGATCACTTGTTAAAAGGCCTATCCCCCGAACACCTATTGGACTCAGAGTTCCTGAGACTTTCGGACTCCTCCACTACAAAAACCTTGGGTCTACGTTGGAATGCGGGTAGAGATAATTTTTACTTTCGTCTGAAGGATTACCCCGATCGTAACTCCATTACAAAGAGATCGGTGTTATCCGAAATCGCGAAACTATTTGATCCCGCTGGTTGGCTTGCTCCCAAGATATGCAACAAATTTGGCGGGATGAAAAAAACTGGGACGAGGTTCTCAAGCCCTCCACGCTGCAGCAATGGCATGAACTCTTACATGACTACCCTAATATTGAAAATATCTAAATTCCCCGGTTCGTCGATTTCGACCCGTCGTACTCCATCGAGCTACATGGATTCTGTGACGCGTCAGAGAAGGCATATGCTGCAACTCTGTATATACGCTCAGAGAATCTTGGGCTTGTGTCAACTCATTTGCTGGTCGCTTAAACGAGGGTAGCCCCAGTTAAATTTATTTCACTTCCACGAAAGGAACTATGTGGCGCCGAGCTTATGGCAACCATGATCGTGTCTATTCAGACGCAACTGAATCTAAAATATCTTAAGTTGTTTTTGTGGACCGATTCAACAATAGTCTTGGCCTGGCTACAAAAACCCCCCAATAAGTGGAAGACTTTCGTTGAAAACAGAGTCACCTCAATTGTCGAAAAAGTTGGAAGTCAATGTTGGTTCCATGTTGACTCTAAAAGTAACCCCGCCGATTTGGCATCCCGTGGACTTACAATATCACAACTTGCAGCTAACGAATTGTGGTGGCAGGGACCTTCACGGCTGAAGCTTCCCCATAATCAATGGCCTAAGAATCCAGCAGACTTTTCTACGGAACAATACCAATTTGTGCTCATTTGTCTCAGGTAGAAAATACAGATAATTTGAGTCAGGGCAATGCGAGTGATATGTTACGTCTTTCGGTTTTACTATCGCTGCAAGCATAGTTTGCTTAAAATGCCAAACATTGCTACGAGTGACTTATCACAAGAAGAACTGGATCACGCAAAATCCCGCATGACAATTGCCTGTCAAAAGTTGTACTTCGAGAATGAGTACAACTTACTCTCTAAAGGCCAAGTGATTCCTCGGAAAAGTCCCATATTAACGTTTAATCCGTTCTTAGATTCTGCAGGCGTAACGAGAATCAATGGTCGACTATGTAATTCCCCTACGCTGACCTATAATGAAAGGATCCCAATGTTATTGCCATACCACGGTCGTTATACTCGTCTGTTCTTAGCATATCTCCATAAATATTCGATACATGGTCAGAATGCGCTCTTATACCGATTAATTAGACTCTACTACTATGTCCCCAAGCTAAAGCTTCTTATCAAAACCATAATCTCAGGATGTCGTGCATGCGTAATACAAAAACGTCAGAAAAGCCAGCAAATAATGGCAGCTTTACCCCCTGAAAGGACCACACTTTCACGACCATTTACTAATACTGGGGTCGATTTCGCGGGTCCGTTTGATTTAAAAAGTTATGTTGGTCGGGGATGCAGGGTAACCAAAGGATACGTGTTAGTCTTCGTCTGCTTCGCCACGAAGGCGATTCATTTAGAGGCAACCAGTGAGATCTCAACTCAAGCTTTCCTAGCAGCCTTTGCCCGATTTTTCTCCCGACGAGGATCGCCTAAGACGCTCTACTCGGACAATGGAACGGCTTTCGTTGGTGCTTCCCATATTTTAGACGCTGACAAGACGCATTTTATGTCGCTTGTCCGACGGAACCTGCTTAGTCAGCACAGTTTTACTTCGCTGGATTGGCACTTTATTCCACCAGGTGCACCACACATGGGAGAACTCTGGGAAGCTGGAGTCAAAAGTTTTAAGATTCACCTCAAACGAGTCTCACACAGTCAGAGTTTTACATTTGAAGAGTTCTCCACGATGCTGGCTCGAATCGAATCTTGTTTGAACTCAAGACCTCTATGCCCCAATAGTGAAAACCCGACAGATCTCTGTGCGCTCACCCCAGGACATTTTTTAATCGGAACACCTTTGCTTTCACCCCCAGAACCAGACTTAACCGATCATTCGTTAAGCTATGTTAATCGTTGGCAGAAACTGAAAGTCCTTCATTATCATTTTGCTCAAAGGTGGAAAGAGGAATACCTCAAAGAGCTCCACAAACGCTTTTAAGTATCCTCAGCGAGACTATGCTATCGGAGACCTAGCTGTCGTCCGAAAGGATAACTTACCCCCTAATCAATGGCGGCTTGGCCGCATCGAGAAAGTTGTACGAGGTTCAGATAACCGCGTTAGAGTCGCCGAAATACGATCTGCTAATGGCATTGTATCTAGGCCTATAGTGAAATTAGTTTTACTACCTTACCCTGAACAACCCTAATAACGCTCTATTTCTTTATTTGCAGCAATCACAGGCATTCTAAATCCTTGTGTGGAATTTAGTTCCATAGCTAAATTTATTGTGGACCGATACAAATTGGACGAGGAACAAGTGGGCTCCGACCGATGGTGTCATGTCAAATTTCGTTCGCGCTTTGATAAAAACACTGTTTTTAACTTGTCGACTAAGGTCACCACAGATCTTCCCCGGAAGCAGCCGAACGAAACAATTGACGAGAGAGTTGCGTAGTGGTATACTAATCTACGTCTCGCCGATCCCAACTTCTACAAAAAATCAGACATTAATTTCGTTCTTGGCGCAGACATCTACTCTCGGCTCATTCGACCCAGTATTAAGCCCGAATCAGTTGGGTCTCCAATGGCACAAGACACATTCTTGGGCTGGGTAATAATTGGAAAGATTGGCGTCTAAGTGTTCAATACATTACTTTTTATTATTTTTTTGTACTTAATATTTTTATTTTTTTTAATACGTTTTTTATCTTGAATATATATTGAGTAAAGTTTTCTGATTATTTTTAACATGTCAATTGAATTCTTTTTCCTATTACTATACTTAAACTTTTTATACATATATATTAAAAAAAAACAGACTTTACTTCCCTTATCTTTTTTATTACTTTTAAATTTAAAATCAACCTGTTGAATTTATTTGAATTATTAAGATTTTGTTTGTGTCTGTATATGGGCAAATAATTTCGGTCTCTTTGATCTTTACTATATCAAGGGGGCCGGGATGTTTATGCGCGAATTAAGTTAGTGCCCATATTTAATTATGGCATACTGTATAAAAGGCGGATTGGAATATTCCTGTCGCTCTTCATTTTTTGTACTCTTTTTTGTTATAACTTGTGAGCCAGAATTACACTATAAATTTTGTAAACAAAACAATTGTAAACCAACCACCAAATAAAAGGGTTCGTACCAATAAATTAAAATATTGAATTTAAACCCCCTCTAACCCCCCGTGTATTTATTTATTACAATTTGTTAAAATTAATAACACTTTCATCCCATCAAGTAACAACTGTAAGAATATATGTTATTTATAAGAAAGATTGTAGCATAAGATTATTTTAAGTATTAACAGTTTTTTTTATAATAAAGAATGTTTTGTGTTTAATAACCTAAGAAAAACATGATGGTGCTAACCGTTTTTTTAGGTAAGCTCTTGTTTTCAAGATATATCGTTATTTCGAAAATGTAAGAGGTTGCACAGCATATATTCGCGTAACTCAAAAACGGTTTAGTTTATTGAAATAACTAAAAAAAAACGAAATTCGGCAATAAATAATAAAGTAGGGCTGGTCATACATTTGACCCATCTAGGAGCATCCTACGCGCTGTACCAAACAAATATTGCGACTTAATAAAATTCTTTAATTTGGCCCCTGCAGCTCGTAGGATGCTCCAGATGGGTCAAATGTATGAACAGCCCCACTTTATTATTGCGGCCCTTTGTTCCTACTAGGAACCACAGGACATAATATAATATAACGTGGACTATATCGCTAATGTGACTATAAGGCTAATTCACACTATGACGCATATAACCTAATTCGAATATAATCAAGTTATGTGAATAAAGGCAATAAAAAATTCATATAAATTACACTGAAATCAGGCTTATGGTTTCACAACAGAGTTGCATACTGTATAAAAACTAATTAAAATAATAACAAGATATTTCATAGGTGATAAGAACGGCAAAAACTAATTTTTTACGAGTAGAGAGTTGATGACAAAAATTAAATGATTTAATTCATTCTTTCTGTGGACAGCTTTTTGATTCGAAAACTAAAAAGAACTTAGTAAATTTTGCTAATGTGACTATAACGCCATTAATTTGCTTTACTTATCCCTTTGATGACTGTTGATGGATGGCATATATGGCAAATGTGCTTATATCGCTAAATGGACTATAACGTTAATACTTACTATTAATTTTACTTATAGGGGCAAAATAAACAGATAAAATGGACTATATCGCTAATGTGACTATAAGCGTTGCGTGCAGAAGACGACGCAATATTTGTTCCACTATACTTTTAAAACATTTTAGAAGTTAATGACAGTGCACCACCTTTTAATCCAACGCCCTTGATAGATATCGCAGATATATACCAGGAAAATGAAGCATATTTTAATGAAAGTGCCGACAGCTTTAACTCTGTGAATGTGTCAATAGAACTTACTTTTAGTCGATATTTCATTGGCTACATAGCGCAACGAGTATCCTGCACTAAATGCCGAATGGATATGATTAAACCATCTCAAATTTTAACATATCCATCAGAAATGTATATCCATACGAAAAACTATGAAAATTAATCTGATTTTGGAAGTTTATATTCACCCTCTGATTTGTTTTTCGAAATATGCAAAATTAACATAAAAGTTTTCGAAAAATAATTTTTAAAGAACAGAGCAATGAAACACAAAAAAAAGTTATTATGGAGCAGTATACCATTTTTTCGTTTTGGTTTGACGAGAAAAATGATGGTTGTAACAAGATTAGAATTTTTAAATTTGCTTATACTGGTATTACTAAGAAAGCATTCCTCTTGGGAGACATATAAACACAAAACTTCGAATGCTGAAAATGCTAAAATTTTAAAACATTAATAGGTATGTACTTGTCGTATTACTCGTCATTATAATCCTATCGTTAATAATTTTGTAGATCTAATTATGCTTTTGCTGATCCGTGTACGAGGCTATGTCATCAATATAATTATTTGTCTGAATTTGTTGATTATAATCATAATAATCATAATAATTATTATTTAAGTTGTTTAAGTTGCTGTAAAATATAACAATTTTTACATAAATAAATAAAAATAAAAGTATAATATGCGAACAATTTTAATAATATGGCTTTGATTTTATTGGATTTCATTCTATATATTGTAAGTAGCGAAATCCACATTTTTTTTTTGTCCTATCCTAATCCCGCGAAGCTCTTCGCTTGTCTGCAGGAAAGAAACCAGAGTATCTAACGGGAATCGAACCCGCAACCCCAGCGCTAATCGACAAGTTGGTAGTGCTTTATCTTTATCTTATATTGTAAAAACATTTTTGCAGACCCTTAAAAGAATTTTACAAACTTCAAAAAGTAAGACGGAAGGAGCACACAAACTTCCAAAGCCTGAACCTGTTGCATAATTGTGATAATAATTTGTTGTTATAATAAATAAAATTGGATTTTTCTGCGGAAACGATTTAATAATTTTTCAAATAATACAATTTTAATAAAAATAAAATTGAAAGAAATTACGTTCATACACATCAAACTGGTGGCAAATTTTTATGAAAATTAAAAGTATTTTGATTATCATCAAATTCACATTGAACCATACTTGTGAGTTTTTTATTACTAAAGCTTCGTACAGACGATGGTCAGATCTTACAATATTGTAAGCAGGCGTTGCCAACAGCAAAATTTTTCTGACAATGGTCCATTGTCAGATGCATTAATTTTGCACATCTGCAAATACAAATCAGCTTACAATGTTCACACAGTTGTAAGACATTTTAGCCAATTTTAATGCAATTTAAGCAACGCTGCTTACCAATATTGTAAGATCTGACCATCGTCTGTACACAGAGCGAAAAAAAACGTTAAAAAACTGTCAACCAGTGGTAATAAATTGATAACAAACTGTTGTCAATATTTCGACAACATTTGTTGTTAAATTTTTAACAAAATGTTGTCAAATTGGGCCGTTAGATAAAAAACGTACCATTGTTGTCAAATTGATAACACCCTGTTGTCAAATAGGTATCGCCCTGTTGTCATTATTAACAGCGTATACAAGTTATCCCACAATCAACTTTGGTATTCGAAAGTAAAAAGTGAAAAGTTTCAGTGCTGTGATTAAATTAATAAATAAAAATTTAATAAATAAAATAAAAAAAATTTCTAAAATTTGTTTTTGTTTTCAATTTAATTTTCTATGCGAACGTTAACGTGTGACATCGTGGGCCTGGCTGTAAAAGTGTGAATTTTTTATGTATTTTTTTATAAGTATATTACTTAATGTGAAATAAGTTAATAAATTTACATTATTCCATTTTTTTACTTGGGTTCAGAATGGGTTATTAAGTACATACTACAATCAGAACAATGTGTTATCGAAAGGACAACCGAATGTTGTCAATATATTAACGGTGTGTTGTCAAAAATGACAACAGCATGTTGTCGGTATGGTACCATTATGGTGATAATATATAACCAATTTGATGTCATATTGAGAACAAATGGTGACAAACTGACAACGAGGTGGTTAAAAAACATTGATACCATCCGTTATCAAATTGAACACAAACGTAGTTGGCTCACTTTTGACAACGGATGGTGTCAATTTTGGTATTTTTATACCGGATTTTTCCCTCTGTGTACGAAGCTTAACACAATTACAAAATTGTGAGTTTGATGAGGCATGTTAATGTGTGGCCATGTCGCTTTAGAAAATATAAAATATCTTTTATGAACAAAGCAGTTTATTCTTTCAGAAAAATTAATTTTTATATGCCTACAATTTTTTAAATTTAGACAATAACAGCATTTGAACTTCGGTGCGAATCGATATAATTTCATTTGTACAACAATAAAACACATATTATTGCCCTACAATTAAAATCTGTCACATTTGGTTTAACGTAGGTTATTTGCACAGAAATGGAATGCAAACAAAACATCTTTTATTATTTAAATGTGTTTTCAACGAAAAAACCAGACTTCTTTTAGTTTGTTTTTATTTTTTTAATGCAATGTATACACATACAAACACACACACTCGTGTGCACATACATATACGCTGATAAGTGAGAAAAGTTCTCTGAGAGTAATAATAAAGACTGTAATTTACTCTCACAAGTGGATTTAGCGGCTAAATCCACCAGAAAAATTAATATAAAGAGAAAAATTTATGAACTTTGTATGGTCGTGCAATATCTTTATAAATCTATAGTCTTTGATCCAACCCTGTGTAGTTTTACTATATGCAGTATTGTTGCCAACTCAATGTGAGTATTTTGTACTACCGTTTCTACACTACAGTTATACACACACATAAATAGATACACACTACAAGAAATGAATGAGCGAGTTGTCACATTTTTAATTTTGGTGTTAAGAAAATGATAGAAAAAAATGACCGAAATAAAGTTTTCGGTCACATTCGCTCATTTCTTTCTATCATTTTCTTAACACCAAAATGGAAAATGTGACAACTCGCTCATTCATTTCTTGTTGGGCATCTTATCTTTTCATTACTCGCCTGAGTTACATACCCAGGTATGAACCCAACAACACAACCACCACCAAAACCACCAAGACAGAGAGCACAAACACAACAATAACAACAATACATTAACTAGCTGCATAAGCAAAACACTATTAATTCAACCTAAAATAAAAATAAACAAAAGAACGTTAAACTTAAAATTAATAATCAGCAAGTAGGAAGTAAAAATAAGAAAGTAAACCAATAAACCTAAAATAAGAACAAACAAAATAAAAATGTCAAACCAGCAAGTAGGAAGTAAAATTAATAGAACAAACAATTTAATACTTAAGTTCAATTATTATAGAAGAATAAGCATATTTTATTTTATATAAAAACAAAAGAATCATAATAAAGTTTGATTGATATTTTAACAGTGAAAGGCTAAACAAGTGTTTTTTTATCTCCCCGTCGGTCCGAGAAGTTAAATGGCGCAGTCGTGTGACGGCCACTGTGGTTGATTTAAATTCAGCGGTTTCTTTTTACGTTGCAAAAATTAAGGGTATCCATCTCGGGGTGGCATCACTGGTCAAGTGTTAAAATATACAACCCTAAAACATACGAACGGAATACAACTCTAGCCAATTCGCCTGGATAATCCCCCTTATTGCTAAAGCCAATGTCGACTTAAATGACGTCGACACCGCAGTCATGGCATTACCGCCGTCAATATTTACGATAACTATTGACAAAGAATTTGTATTAATGAAGACAATTTAACGCCGACGTTGATTGGCTTTGATTTAGTCAACAAAGTTTTTACCGTCGTCTAGTAAAATTGTGACAAAGTTTTTACAATATATTTAAAAAAAAAGAATTTTTAAAAATATATTAATAATATTTAAATGGAAAAAAAAATTAAAGTAACAATTTTAAAACAATTTGAAACCCTTATTGCTGAACTTGAAAATAAGCCCAGTTTGGCAAAAGGATTTCAACGCAGCTCAACTCCTAACAATTTCAAAAAAGAATTGGAGGAAATAACAACAAAATTAAATTCAATGGGACCACCAATTACAGACAGCGAGGGTTGGCAAAAGGTTTGGCTAGAAAATTTTTTAAAATTATAAATTAATTAGTATTGTGGTTATTTTGTTGAACTATTTATGGTTTTTAATCCAAATTTTTAATATTTTTAATTAGGCTTAAGTTCATGAAATTTAATTTTTATTAAATTATTTTTGTGAAGAAAGGAATTTTACAACATGAAAATTAATCAAAATTGTTATTGATAATCTTTCATTCTTGACGTGGCTCGGGCTCGACTAGTGACGTCAGCAGTCGTCGATGGCTGCGAGTGTAAGACGGCAAATCCATCTGAGGAGATCGAGTGGTTGCGATCGAAACATGTCATGGTAACCTGCCGGCCAGGGTTCGAGCCCGAGCCACGTCAAGAATGAAAGATTATCAATAACAATTTTGATTAATTTTCATGTTGTAAAATTCCTTTCTTCACAAAAATAATTTAATAAAAATTAAATTTCATGAACTTAAGCCTAATTAAAAATATTAAAAATTTGGATTAAAAACCATAAATAGTTCAACAAAATAACCACAATACTAATTATTGTTAAAGCTAAGGCACGAGCTCTATGTGTACATTTGTCCTTCAAGTTGTGCTGAAAAAGGTCAACAGAAAAGAGAAAGACAAAGTGAAAAAACAAAAAATGTACTTGGACTTCAAGAAAAATTCTTGACGAAAGTACGAAAAAACAGAAGTAAAGGAAAAAACATGTAAAATCAATTAAAATGGATAATCATTCAGGAAACCAAATTTCGATCTACCAAATGTTAAAATACAATTTGGTTTAAGGATTGATGTTTGACTAGTGACGTCAGCAGTCGTCGATGGCTGCGAGTGTAAGACGGCAAATCCATCTGAGGAGATCGAGTGGTTGCGATCGAAACATGTCATGGTAACCTGCCGGCCAGGGTTCGAGCCCGAGCCACGTCAAGAATGAAAGATTATCAATAACAATTTTGATTAATTTTCATGTTGTAAAATTCCTTTCTTCACAAAAATAATTTAATAAAAATTAAATTTCATGAAATTAAGCCTAATTAAAAATATTAAAAATTTGGATTAAAAACCATAAATAGTTCAACAAAATAACCACAATACTAATTATTGTTAAAGCTAAGGCACGAGCTCTATGTGTACATTTGTCCTTCAAGTTGTGCTGAAAAAGGTCAACAGAAAAGAGAAAGACAAAGTGAAAAAACAAAAAATGTACTTGGACTTCAAGAAAAATTCTTGACGAAAGTACGAAAAAACAGAAGTAAAGGAAAAAACATGTAAAATCAATTAAAATGGATAATCATTCCGGAAACCAAATTTCGATCTACCAAATGTTAAAATACAATTTGGTTTAAGGATTGATGTTTGACTAGTGACGTCAGCAGTCGTCGATGGCTGCGAGTGTAAGACGGCAAATCCATCTGAGGAGATCGAGTGGTTGCGATCGAAACATGTCATGGTAACCTGCCGGCCAGGGTTCGAGCCCGAGCCACGTCAAGAATGAAAGATTATCAATAACAATTTTGATTAATTTTCATGTTGTAAAATTCCTTTCTTCACAAAAATAATTTAATAAAAATTAAATTTCATGAACTTAAGCCTAATTAAAAATATTAAAAAAAAAAAATTATAAATTTTTATATTTCGACCATTTCCAATGGCTGCCAATTTGATTATGTTGGAGATTGATGATTAGCGAGTTATACTCCTTATTCAAAACAAACATAAATGCTTGATCGAAAATACTCAATGAATCTATATAAAAAACAAATTTACAAATTGTTCGTATGAATTTTCACAAATACAAACCAAATTGTTTTATTACTCACGTGTTGTCCGGCAATTTGAAAATGGATGATCTTTGTCTTATAACTTTCCTCTGAAGCGTTAGCATTTCTTTATTTTCTTCATCACTACTTTCAGAGTCAAACAAAAATAACATTTTACTCGAAAATTTGAAAAATAAATTAATTTACTGTCAAAATACATAGGGATGAGCAATAGTTTTTTTTAAATATCGATAACATGTCGACATCAACATATACATGCAAATTAATACCGATTTAATGTCGAGTTGACGTTGGCGTCGACTAATACCCTTTGTACACTTGCATACATTTCGGAGGAACGCATGGAATATGTTGAAATTGTGAAACAGGCATTCACACTTGCAACATTTAACATTTAACATTATTTCAGTTGTCAAAATAAACAAAAACCACGCCGCTTTTAAAAATTAAAATGAATTTTAAAAAAGATTTAGTAATTGGATTAAATACACGATTGCAAGAGCAAACCCAGTTATTATTGCACCATATAGAGATGAAAATGGATTATATAGTAGATGAAGATGATGATGAGGTCGTCTTACTAGATGCTTGCATGCCTATTTCAAGGAACGTATGGATGTTTGTAAGTAAACGAGTAATCAAAACTTTTATTTTAATAAAAACAACTATTTTTAATATTTAGAATCGTTATGGAAATTTGTGGGAAAGAGATATCCCAAATAATAATGACGATTTCTTCAAGGAATGCTTCCGAGTCGAAAGAAAAATGTTTTCATTACTTGTACAAAAGTTAGAAGTTATGCGAAAAAAAGACACACGTTTTAGAAGAGCCATACCATTAGAAAAGCGCATCGCAATTGCCCTCTACACATTAGGGTCTTCATCAGAATACAGAACTGTTGGAAGACTCTTTGGCGTTTCAACAAATAGCGTTTGTAATATATTACATGAATTTTGCAAAGCAACTATTGAAAATCTTTCTGAAGATTACCTTTCACCCAATTTCTTAACTGAATCCAAAGTTGAGGAATGTGTTAAAGGATTTGAAGCAATTGGTTTTCCACAATGTTTAGGAGCAATAGGTAAGCTAATACAACATAACATAAGTTAATACAAATATTTCTTAAACATTTATGTATATGTGTGTGTGTGAATTTGAAAAGATGGATCCCATATTGAAATACAGCCATCTGCTGCTGAGGCTGTCGATCATTTTAATTACAAGGGATGGTACTCTATTGTATTATTTGCGCTAGTGGATTTTCGGTAAGATTTTAAGATACACGACCTTGAGCAATATATTTACTCCATATTAAGTTATAGATTTTTATATGTAAACATTGGATGCCCAGGACGATGTAATGACTCCCAAATTTACCGCCAATCCCAATTAAGCAAAATGATCGATACATCAAGCGTGCTTAAAGAAAAATCAAGACAAATATCCGGGTCTCAGGTTCCAGTAGTTCTAATTGGGGACTCAGCATTTAAATTTTCTCCAACACTCATGAAGCCGTATCCGTTTTCAACTTCTGCTTCGCTAGAAAAGCAAATGTTTAACTACAATTTATCCAAAGCCAGACGTGTTGTTGAAAATGCTTTTGGTCACTTAAAGGCAAGATTTCGGCGTATTGGAAAAGGCCTAGAAAATCATCCACGATTTAACAGCAGAATTATTATGAGTTGTTGTATACTGCACAATTTTTTAAATAACCATAATAGCGCTATAAACGAAAGTTGGAAAACAGATCATAACATATGTTTACCGCAACCAGAAGGTAATAACACATCCGCTGATTTCTCATTGCCAGCAGAAAATATAAGAAAAGCAATTGCTACATTTGTCACTGAAAGAGACACTCTTACTACTACCATTGATCAAAACTTACAAACATTGTACCCGTTTTCTTATAAAATTCATTTTATTTGTTTATCATTTAATAATATTTATGTATGACATGATCTAAATTAAAACTTAAAAATATAAAACTCATTAGCGGAATTCACGGTTTGCTATTGTAGACCTTGTACATCTTGATTAAGGCCAATTCACAATCTTGTGTAAATGGTCTTGCACCGTAGCATTTGCAAAATTTTATAGTTAACACTATAGCAAATACTATACCATTTTGCAAATGCTACGGTGCAAGACCATTTACCCAAGATTGTGAATGTAGATAATCATTTGTAAAAGCCTTACATTTCAATAATTAAAAGAAATAACATTAATATCAAAAAATTAATTTACAAGGTTTCGTTTAAATGTGCTAAATTTTTTTATTTTAAGTTTTTTATTTATTTAAGAAACACAATATTTAATAATATGTATATTATACATTAGTTACATAGTTTGATATAAAATATATTAAAAATAAAAAGTTAAAAAAGAAAAATAAAAAGTTAAAAAAAGGATCACAACAATTCAGATACATCAGTTCATTTGATTTTATAAATAAATATATATTAAAGTATTTAAAAAAAAAAATATTTAATAAGGAACACAACAATTCACATTACACAGCAACCATATAATTTATATGTACATATGTTGTTTATTATTTTTCTTGTAGAATTGACAGTAACTTGGTCTGGAATTCAGCATTTTGACTTGAAATGGTGTCTAGCCTCTTTAACATTTCATTTACTTGATTTTGCTTTACTTCCTGTTGCTTCTTAAGTATGTCAAGACGTTCTTCGGCCAGTTTTAAAAGCTTCGTATTGGTATCAACTCTTTTTCTCTTGGGCGGTGGTGTTTGAGTGGCTTCAAAATCTCTTTGACAAAAACTGCTGCAGGAGGCATTAGGATCGTACTCAATAAAATCTTCAGCTTCGCTTATTAGCGAAGTCATATCTGTAAATCAGAAAAAGTAAGCCATTATTTTACATCATATAAAGCTACCGAAAACAGAAGGTAGTTATAAAAAAAATTATATACATAAATATAAACAACTTTTTACTTTGTGGCTAATACTACATTTACACCTACGCCAAATCTAGTACTTACGAGATTTCGAGCCAAATCTAGTTGTTTTTGACTAGATTTCCCATACAAAACAAAATCTAGTTTGCCACTAGATTTTGGCAAAATCTCACAAAATCTTGCAATAATCTGCAATACAACCATGAAATTCATACTAATGTACTAAAAAATACAACTCTGAACAAGAAAAATCTGACAGTTTGACAAAAATAAATAAAAAAATATATATACTAAAAGAGCGGGCAAACTAATAATTTGTAAAAGTGATTTTATTTTTAAAATTTAAATTAAAAAAAAAACAAAATTGTGGAAATGGATAAGCCAATAATAAATAAAGGGTATGTACCTACATTATTATATAATTAAAAGATTACAGCAATCTTTATTCACAGTAAACGTTCCTACAAAAAGAAGAAGCAGTGGAATGCCAACGAAGAGGCTCTGGTAATAACGCTTTGGGGAGACCACATTGGAGAGCTTAGAGGATGCAGAAAAAAAAACCATATATTCGAGGAGATGGTGGAAGGGATGAACAACAGTGGCTTCGATTTCACACCCGAAGAAATAAGGGTTAAAATTCACAATTTTACAAACAAATACAGGTAAATAGCTCAGATCGGTATTTGACCATCTAAAATATATTAAAGATTCGGCACAGACTAATATAACACTTACTTATTTTACTTTTATATGTAATATATACATACATACATTTTTAACATAACTCTGGTTTTCTTTCTGCCTAATTTAGAGACGAAAAGCGTAAAGTCGGGCCTTCTGGTGGATCTCCTTCGAGTTGGCCATTCTACGAAAGAGTCCATACCATCTTGGGAAGCTTTAAGTCCAACTCTATAGAAATGATAATGGACGAAAGCACAGGTAAGACATATAAATTTGTAGTTTTTATACCCTTCACCACAGGTGGTGAAAAAGGGTATATATATATATATAAGTTTGTCATTCCGTTTGTTATACAATATGAATCATAGATCTTTCTTAGTCGAAGTTTTATAACCAGAGTAAATGGTAAATTTCGTCTTGAAGACGTCGATACATAAATCGATTAAAAAATGGAGGAGTTTTGACTAACATAATGCAATCCAATCAAAACTAAACTTTTTAAATATTAATTAAACTCGTGTATTTAATAGCACAAAAACATGTGGAAATAATTATGTGCAATTAAGCAATAAATACTATATAAATATACCTGTTTATTTACATTAATTGAGATATTTATATACAAACTTCTGTTCTTTCCCAACCATGGTGAAGGGTATATAAGATTCGGCATAACCGAATATAGCACTCTTGTTACTAATCAAATTACCTATTAACTTTATTTATTTCTTTAACAGAACCTTCCTGCTCCACAAATGCTGACGAAACTGTGGTTGACTTTGAAGTGGAGGCATTGCTGGACGAATGCGACGAGTTTTTATATACTCCTCCTACAAAAAAGGCGCGAAGAACCAATTTCAATAATGAGGTTTTGAAAAAAATTCAAGAGTCCACCGAGATTATTGAAAAAGAAATCAATAACACCAGGGCAGTGGACAACAAAATGCTCAAACTTCAGGAGGAGATGATAGAAATTGAGAGGGAAAGAAACGAAATTCTAAAACAACTTTTGAATAAGTAGTTTAAAGTTTCGTCCGCAATGATAGTAACAAATGTCAGAGATGTATATGAATCATTAATTTTTGATTTTAATTCATTACGAAATAGCTAAATTTTGAATTAATTCATTTCACACAAAAAAATTAATTGAATGAAATTTGAGTTAATTCATTTGAATTGGACAAAATGAATTGACTTTGAATTAATTCAAATGAGTTAGAAAAAATTAATTGCAATTCATTTCCAATTCAATTGTATTTTGGCAAATTTCGTTTTAATTGTGGCTAAAGCTGGCAACAGATAACCAAAGATCATGCCGTTGTCTTCTTGGAGAAAGTCTTTGGCCTCTGCTATTGCTGCAGAAGCTGCAAGTACTCTTCTAAAAATTCCAAATGAATTGGAAATGAATTGCAATTCATTTTTTCTAACTCATTTGAATTAATTCAAAGTCAATTCAATTCAAATGAATTGGAAATGAATTGCAATTCATTTTACCAATTCATTTGAATTAAAAATGAATTGCAATTCATTTTGCCCAATTCAAATGAATTGACTCAAATTTCATTCAATTAATTTTTTTGTGTGAAAATAATTAATTCAAAATTAAGCTAATTCGTAATGAATTAAAATCAATAATGAATGATTTATTTACATCTCTGACGAATACATATTCGTTTTACTTTTACCTAATTCTTATTTATCTAAGCATTTCATATCGTTACCTAAAACGCAAAAGGCCTTATTTAACATTTTGAAAATTTTACAGGAGAAGCAAAAAAACTTTTTTAATATTATAAATTGGCTTAAATTGCTTATAATTTAATTTTCGTTTTTTCCTTGTAAAACCTACCAGTTGATTTGAGAAATGGTAATGTTGCATATTATGCAAACTGTTAGTTAAATCTTTTAGCGTTTATCATATAATCTTTTGTTGATAAGGTTTTTTTTTGTTGTTTTAACAAAATAGCTAATTTTGGTTAAAGGACTTAATTTTTTTTGGACATTTGTGTTAATGCAATTCATCAGAATCAATGAAAAATTCGATTTTTAATTTTTGGTTAGTAAGGGCCTTTTGCGATTTATGTCCCGATATAAAATACATAGATAAGTAAGAATTAGGTAAAAGTAAAACATATATGTAAATATGTGTTAGAAATCGAAAACGTAAAACGGAAGAATTTTAAAAGTCGTGTTTTAATTAGATTTATGTAATAAAAGAATTTTATGAAAAATATTTCTCTATTAAACAGAATTTTATAACAATATTAGATTAAAAGTGCATTAAAAAAATCTTCCAAATTCTTGCGTTTTACGTTTTCGATTTCCAACACACCCATGTATAGTTTTTTTTTAATTGAGTCTACTTCTACTTCAGCAACATTTTGTATGAAATTGTAAGCGACGTTTGTAATAACTTGAATTAAATTTTAATTTTAACAATATGTTTTAAAAAATAACAACAAATACGCAATATTGTGCTGGGTAAAATTTGCACAGGTTTTTCTGATTGAAAATGTGTGCTTATGAAAAAAATGGTTGTGTTATTGTGAACATCACATGTTACCTTAAAGTATTTTTAGTTTATTTTATATTTTAAAAAATGAAAGACTGAATATGAATTGTTTTGTTTTGTTAAGTTTTTATTTGTTTTTTTTTTTTAATAAAAATGTTACATTAACAAATTTGCAATTTTGTCTCTTATTTCTTCACCTTTCGGGTTATAGTCATAAGTATACTCCTCACCATTTGGCTGCTCTTTTTCCGTATCAATCGTCTTTTCCCAGGTATCATTAATTTTTTCATTGTTGTTATTAAGGAAGTTGTGTAGGACGCAACAGCATTTTATAATATTATTGACATTTCCAATTTTATTGTCTATTCCTTTTCCAAGGCGGCGGAATCTCGATTCCAAATGCCCAAAAGCGTTTTCAACAACTCTACGACATTTTGACAGAGCATAGTTGAAATTTTTTTGTTTTTGGGATGCGCCTATGTGAAAAGGGTAAGGCTTCATCATGCATTCGGATAAACGAAATGCGGAATCGCCTATTAAGAAGACAGGAACTTTAACCCCATCATAAATCACTGCTTGCTGTTGAAATAAAGGGTCTCGCATTTTGTTTCTAAACAACGATCTTTCGAATATACTTGAGTCGTTACATCGGCCTGGACATCCGACATTTATGTACAAAAATCTATACCTGTAGTCGACAACAGCTAACAAAATGGTGGAATACCACCCTTTGTAGTTGTAATAATCCGAAGTTTCTGCGAAAGGAGGATGTACTTCAAAATGACATCCATCTGCAGAATTTAAAAAAGAAAATAGGGAAACATTACACACAATCCTTCGTAAAAACATGTACATACATATCGCGCTTGATCAACAAGCGGGTATTCACTCAAAATTTTAAAATTTTCAGTAGAAGCAAAATAATTTTGAATTTAATATTAAAGGCATATGAAAAAGAGATTTTAAACCAACCGCTTCATTACCAAAAAAAAAGACAAAATAGCACGATATTTTTACAGCGGGTAGATATGAATATTACGCGACGATTTTTTCCAAAAAGTGAAAAATAGAAATTTTGAGTTAATACCCTCTTGTTGATCAAGTGCGATATATATGCATTTATAAAAATGTACCAACCTATTGCTCCAAAACATTGCGGGAAGCTAAGTTTCTTAAATCCTTCAACACATTCAATTATTTTGTGTTCATTTATAAAATTTGAAGGTAAATATTCATTAGAGAGGTTTCTCCAAACTTCGATACAAAATTCTTTTAAAATAAGGCATACACTCGCTTTTGAAATACCAAACATATGGGCTATAGACGCATATTCGGAGGACGACTTTAGGCAGTAAAGTGCAATAGCTATACGCTTTTCAAGCGGAATACATTTCCTAAATCTTGTATCGGATTTTTTCATTGACGTCAACTTCGAACACAGCAATTGAAATGTTTGCCGGCTCATTCGAGCCATGGCGAGTCTGTAATTCAAAAGTATTTAGATAAATTCCACCTACTTATTTCTTACTTACGTGTGCCCATTCCAACCTCCTATATAATAATTGCGTGTAATACATTTGCAGCAGTTTGTGAAACCTTAGATTTAACAAATGCTGGTGTTTTTTTTTACGCAACAATGTTAATTCCGATTGTATTTTTTTAGATCTGGATGTAAAATATAATAAAATTTGTTTTTGATCTTCCATTTTTTTAATAACACTTTTTTTAAACACAATTTACTTCGTTCTTTAATCAGCTGTTTTTTTATATGAAAATGAAATCTAACTATATGTCAAAAAGAAGTGGTGTAAACGCCAAAAAATTTCTATAAGATTTTAACTGAAATCTACTAGATTTTGCGTAGGTGTAAATGTAGTATAAATGCACTCACAAACAAAAAATGTCACCATTTCTGAAAAAAAAACTTTTATTTTTTTTAAATACTTTTTTTCTACAAAAGTAACAACATTTTAAGAGATAACACCAAAATGTATTTCTAATTCATTTTGTTTAATAATTTAAGCAAAATTAAGCAAAATAAGGCTTGCAAAAAAGGAAAAACTTGAGAAATGGTAACGCTGCTTTCAAAACAACTGCCATTTTGTCAGTGATGCCACAATAATAACAGAATTTATTGCCACTTTTCTAGTGATTACACTAAAATAATCGAAAAATGTAAAAGGGAACAAAATGAGATAGTAACATTCTGTAAAAATGTTGATTTTTAGCCCTATGTATTTCTTATGGGAAAATTCCAACATCTTCGCAAATAAATGTTAAATGTTAAATGTTGACAAGTGTGAAAAGGCTATAAATGCGACGTGAGCTAAAAATTAACGACGCCGTCGACAACGAGTTTAGTAATAGAGAGGAATGTAATCTTGTCAATTCAGCGTGGGTATACACAGAATTGAGAAAAAAAAAAGTCTTTATAGCAAAGGCGGTGAACAAAGCAGGTGGTAGTACTCGTGGTCGGAAATTATATCTAACGGAATTTACAAAACGTGGGTTTTAAGGAAGAACTAAGTAAGTACTAATGTTGTTTATATGAGTGGAAGATTTCTTATAAATTTGTCACCACTAGGGGAAGGAAAAAAATGAACAAGCAAAACTAACCCCTGCTCATTGACAAGATTACAAAAAGAAAATTGGTTAAAATTAGCGTTAAAGGATTGGAGCGGTGGCCAGAACAAATAAGCCCAGCAACGTCAGCAGGACTCAGCCGCAAAGTCGTTAAAGGAAACAGCTACATACATACCTGAAACAAATCAACTTAAATACTTACCTGGAGAAACATCTAAATACAAACCCGAAATTAATCAACTTAAATACTTACCTGAGGAGACAGCTTTACACACACCTGCAATAAACCATCTTAAATACTTACCTGGAGAAACATCTACATACATACCTGAAATAAATCAACTACCGTATACCTACCTAAGGTAACTCTAGACCGCCGGGAATGTAACAGGTAATTTCGTAAAATAATAAAGTAGTCCAAAACTTGGGGATCGAATCGGATATCCTTCAACACCTGTAACCGTCGTATTGAAGTATTTTTTTTGCCCCGGATGTCTAATGAATAATATCGGCTTAAGAGCCATGGTTTTTTTTTGATAGATAGGGGGGTAAAATACCTAGCCTTTATGTATATTCGATATAGTCTTATTTAGTTACTCTTTTAGAGCAACTAGATTTGATCAAGTGAAATCTTTATAACCGGGGCAATGAAGCGTAATGTGAACCTGAATTCTAAATGTTAATTTAACCTCGTTTATTCAGAGGAGATTATAGAAAAACAAAGTAGTTTCGGTATCCCCATTACTTTGTTTCATAGTAAAACTATTTTTTTTACACCGATTGCTACAGGAGGAACAAAAGGAAAACCAAACAGATGATATTAATTCGTACTTGAACTTTTCTATACCCGTATCTTAAGATAACACAAAGATTATAATTATAACTATATCTTCACCTACCTTCAAAATTATTCGTTTTCAATTGACGTCTATTAATTAAATTAAATTAATTAAATTACAAATAACATCATTACTATCTTTATTTTTTAATCTACATCTAAAATTATTAATCCTAAATCCACATTATACTTATATCTTTAATTCCAACCGGAATTATTAATACCCAGATTATTAAATTACCTATATCGTGAACTAGCTCTAAAATTATTCTTTTTACTTAATTAATAGTACACATATTTCGTAAATTACCACTAAGTTTTTTAAAACTTAAGTAAATATATACTACATATTCTTATAATACCACTATTATTATACTTATTACTAACCACAACTATTTTTTATCATAATCATTTATATACAACTTTACACTTTTTTCTAACACATTATTTAATATTGCTAAGCTTTGGTCACCTTGATAGTTAAATTCTTTTAAAACCAATTCCTTTTAAGCTTACATACGTATGCACGTATGGATATAAGCAATATCAACATTGATAATTATCAAATTATATTGGATTCCGTTATTAACACCGGACAGAAAAGGGGATTGCGAACTCAAAATTAATAAACTGGAATCAACGCGGTTTATTCGAATTGAATCTAAATCTGGATGGTTGATTTGAAATTTAACTACTTGATTTGGATTCAAATCCTTAATTCGGTTTTGGTGTTTATTCCGGTTTTGAACTTGAGTGCTGGATTTGAAGTGAACCCCATAAGCCCCAATCTGACCTTATGGCAATTAATTCAGTTCAAGGATTGAATTAAGTATACATGTCCACCTTTTAACACGTGTGTAGAGTTAAGTATTTAGTTGAGGACTTTATTAAATTTTGAAACTTTAGCCGGATTTAAGTATTTGAGGTGAATTTGACATTTAAACTTGGACCTTATTAGACTGAAACTTGAATGAATCGCTGATTGAATAGATACTCAATTATCTAGAAAAGCGTTGCAATACTTGAATACTGATTTTTAATGAGTAAGGACCTGAATAATTTAATAAACAAATGATTTAATAAATAATTAAATAAATAAATAATTTTCTAAAAAAGACACATCAACAATAAATAGTTAAATAGGTACTTAAATAATTAAATAAATAAGTTAATTAATAATTTAATATATTAATAGGTCGATGGATAAAATAAATAAATCATTTAATAAATAAAATACTAAATTAATAGTCAGTGTTAACCATATAATTAGTCACTTCTAACCAAATAATGGGTCTAAAACTAATTGAACCTTACTGTAGAACTGGAAATTGAATTTAGGAATTGAAAACTATTTCGGAAGCTTAAAACTTTGACTGAAATACCTGAATTATATTTGAATCGCCTGGGGGGGGGGGGGGGGGGGGTGGAACCCAATTTTAGGATAAATTAAATTAAATGAAGAGTTTAATTATAGCCAAAACGTAAATTTAGAACCCCAATGCAAATGTTTAAGCTAACTAACTTTGAATTTAAAATAATTAATAATTTAAAATTTGAATTTAAGATAATTAAATCGTATTTTGACCTCTAAAATTCGTTAGAATTCACGAACTAAACTTATGCTCGACAGTCCAAATCTAGAATTAGATTTTAAATAAAATTTGGGATGCTTTAGTTAAAGCCTGGGTTAAATACTTTTACTAAGGGTGAACGTAAATGCTAACTTTGAATTTAAGCTAATCAGGTAAACTGAATTTGAATCCGAAATTCTATATATAATCTAAAAAGAAGCTAAACTAATTCGACCGGCTTGTTCTGGGCTGGAAGGTTTGATTCGTAAACTTAATAAAATTTATATATATTCAAACTAAATTTTGTTACGCAGTTTGAATTATTGTATTTGGGTCTGATTTTGATTTTTGAATCTATAAGTTTAATTTCTATTTTAAAACTAGATCTTATTAAAAAGGCGTAAACTAATCTTCAACTAAAATTATATTGCCTCACGTAATCTAAAAGTCAATTCCGAATGTTTAAACTAAATTTAAATTACATTTAAACATTTGAGCTGGGTTTAAACAGTTAATCTAAATTTTAAATATTTAAATTGAATTTTACCAAAATTCAAAATACGGTGATTAAATTCGAAGTTTGTATGGATTTTGTTTCAAGGCACCTATTCTTTAATACCTAAAGGCTAGATTACACTATTATACTTTGTATTAATACATGTCAAAATCGCAAGTAATATGACAAAGTGTGATAGTGTGAATGCAATGTGTCACGAAATTGACAAGTATTAAGAAAAAAGTTTGACATCCCATACGACTTCATCGTTTTTTGAAAAATTTCTAAACAATAATACTTTTCATTGGATCAGGGTTGCATTTTATTTCATGTGTGAGTGTTTATACTTTGTGTGATGGTCTGAACACAAACTGTCATGTGACGTTAGATTTTTTGACAGTCGCAACAAAACTCATTAGATTTCTATCTCACAAAGTATTATGGAATACGTAAGACTTGTGAGATAGTGTAATCTAGGCTTAACTTATTATTGTATACTGGGATAAAAGAGAAAAAAGTACTGGAACCAAAATCTGGCCAAAGTTGCCATTTAACTTTTTTTTTATCCTTGGACAATTCATATGGGATTTTCAAAGTTGCCATTAAATTTTTTTTTAATTTTTTTTTGCTGATAATTATCTTTATCTATATTATCTTTATCAATGGTGCCATTTCTTTCAAGAGAAAAATAAAACTTGTTAAGTATATAAATTAAACAATAATTGAATTTGAAAACCTTGAGTTTCCAAACTTGACGAAGAAGTTATTGACAGTTAATTTTTTTTTTTTGCGAAAACATAGCAAGTATCCCTTTTGATACTATAAACTGTCCTTCATCGATATTATTTAAGAAAGGATTTATTAATTAAAGAGGTCAGACATCAAATTTGGGAATTCAAGCTTTTTAGGATTCAGACTAATGAACATGTACTTATGAATTTATTTATTACATATTAGTAATACTATTGATCCTGTTACAATTGTTTATCTTAAGTAGATTAGTTAAGTAAATAAACAATTATTGTATATTTTTTTTTTGAAATGATCGAAAACAAATCATAATGTTTTAATTTATTTAGAATGGTTGAAAGGTAACGACGTATGAAGAAATGGTAAGTTACGATTTGGGGCATTACTCCCAAAAATTTAATTTTCAGGCAATGAGTAGTGCCACGGATGACAGTTAAATGTCATATGGGCTGGGCAGCCTGTCCAGGACGAAAACATCCGGTCCTGATGACTCGAGACAATCTTGTAAAAAAAAAACTGCGGTAAGGTTTTCGGTAGCTTCAATCAACAATCGGTCTTTGTTCAATGTTTTTTTTGTTTTTTTATCGCTTCGGTCTATCAACAGCATTCGTTTTTTCCGCACGAATTAAATTGTGTATGTGTGAGTAGATGGACACGAACCCCCCATTTCCGGCGAGCTTCAGCCCAAACACCAGCGTGGCACTGTCCATCGCGAAGCGAAGTTGAGATTTTGATTTACGTCAAAATCTTTCACAAACATTTTTTTCACTCACGTCCACATCACACAAAATGGCGCCCAACGTGGGGCCCGAAAGTTAATTAACCCTTTAGGTTAAAGTGATTTAGCCTGAAGGTGTTTTAATTCATCTTTGCTGGCTAGTAGTGTGTTTAGAGGGGTTCTAGACAGACTTTCCCATACAAAGTTGGGAGCATGCCTGGATGGGAGTATGTAATCAATTCTAAAATTAGAAATATGTTGTAATTGAATCCCTACAAAATAAGATTCATGCCTGGATGGGAGTATGTATACATTGCTAATTAGAAGTGTTTAGATTCATGCTTTTGACATTATTTACAAAAATATTTAACCATATTAAAATATCCCTACAGTAGCAAATACGAATAGGTTAAAAGGGACATGACGTGTAAAAAAAGTTGTTTATTTATGATGTTTTAAATTTTGTGAGGGATGATAATTTTACTTGTGCATAAGAATTTGTGGGAAAAATTTTTTTTTTTATTTATTTAGTAGCAGGTGTTAAATTTCTTCGTGTACGTGTCTTGAAGATTTTAAAATTTTGTGAGGGATGATAATTTTACTTGTGCGTTTTCGTATTAACGATAAAACTGATCGTGAAAGAATTATTTTTAGTTTTTCAGTTATTGTGTGTGTGTTTAGAATAGTTAATGACTTTGTTGCATAGGTTTTCTAGTGACTTTTTATATACATACCTCGGTAGGCTTGTGGGATAGTGAGTTAATCTCAGTATAAGGGTTGCATATTTGATTATAACCAGAGACTCTGGTCTGTTTCACTATAGCAGACTAAGGATCTAAGCAACTATTGATCGGTTGTGTGTGTGTGTATGATTGATAACGATTATTCATGTGAAAAGTAGGATTCCATCCACTTGTTTTTTGTATCAACAGCAACCAGCTGCACATTAACTGTGTTTACATAATTAATCAGCATAAATACTCAGAATTATATTATAAAAAACAGTAGAAAGTAACTTCTTGGTTAATATTTTTCCTTATCGTACTCTACTCCTCCTTATTTATAACAACAACAACTTAGAATATACATGAATATAGCTGACGCAGCTGTGACAAGTCAAACAGAAAACAAATCCAAAAAAACAAAATGTTTGGTTTTCTGAAATTCTTTAATTCTACTAAAATAAGCCCCGCCCCTTATTTATACATTTTTTAACTAATGAAATATGACGGGACTGTACCAAAAATATGCTTAATTGTGAAAAAATGTTTGTATAAATACCGCTGTTATTTCTCAATCGAAATCAGTCTTGTTTGACAAATCATAAAGTGAACTTTATATTTTTAATTACTTAAATAAAAAAAAAATATTATCCTAAAATAAAAATGGCTTCTTTTGTATGCAACTATTGTAAAAAAGTGTTTACACAAAACAAAAACTTAACGCGTCATATTAGATTATTTCATGATGGTCCGTCCACATCATGGAAGTGTATTACATGCAACTTGAAATTCGCAAATCGCGATGAATTTCATAAGCATAATCATTTAACCGAACATCTTAAAGAAATGAGTGAAGCTAAGGATGTTTATTGCGATGCGTGTAATACACATATATCAAAATCAAAATTTGGTTATCATTCGAGAACAAATAAACATAAAATTAATTCTAATAAAACTAAAGACAGTAATAATATGAGCTGCATTAAGACTACTTTTAAAAACCGTATTGCCACATATCTACTGGAGAACGAACATACCGAAAATTTATTGCCCGAAAAGTTTCTAGGCGAAAATAGTTCAATTGTTGAAGAATATTATTCAGAAGTATTCTGCAATAAAATTCAACATTGAGTTATTTTGCGAGTATGTGCTGGTAAAGGAAGAAGAGGACTCATGCACTATCGACATGAAATCTCATCAAACAAAAATGGTCATCTTAAATGCTGCAACAACAACAGATGAAATTCTTAAGCTTTATGATGACCATTGCAATATTGTTATGAGAAAGATGAGCGAGTTTCAGGAACGAGATAGTGGATGGGCCTTAATAGAGATCTCCCATCTTGAAATTAATATCAACAAATATAGCTCCATCAAAGGATCACAATACCTTCCTTTACCACCATCAATACAAAACAAAAAAGCATGTATAAACGTTCAAAATAAAGATGAATACTGTTTCAAGTGGGCAATGATATCAGCAGTTTCTCCAGTAGCCATTCATACTAATATGTGTTCATCATATAAAATTCAAAACATTATGGATGAAATCATTTTACTCGATAATGGAATCACCCTAAATTTCAAAAATTTGAATTTTCCTCTAGCGGTAAGCCAAATAAGAGATTTCGAGGTAAATAATCCTCAAATCAGTGTGAATGTGTTTGGATTAGAAGGTGATGTAATTGTAGGGCCATACTACTACACCAACGAAGAGAAATCCAAACACTTCAACTTATTACTGTTAGAGGACGGTGAAAGATTCCATTATGTATGGATCAAAAATATTTCAAGGTAGGTTAATAATATTTAAATTGTATTAATATGTATATATTTAAAAATTTATATTTATTTAAATTATTTTCTTTTTTTCTCATTTAATTATAGATTGGTGCGTAATCAACTAACGCAACGTAAATGTAGAGTTTTCATCTGCAACACTTGTTTAATTCATTTCCATCAAGAGGAATCCTTAAATAAGCATAAAGGCGAATGCAATAAGATTGTAACTAGAATGCCTACTACGGAAAAAAGTTTAGTGAGTTATAAAAATTTCAAAAAGCAAATGGATGTGCCTTTTGTTGTATACGCTGATTTTGAATGTATACTGGAAACAGTCAACATTCAAAATTCTACGAACGTAAAATCGACACAAAAGCACAATTCATTGGTTTAAGAGCGAAAATGTATTCGATAAAAATAGATAGGGAGGATAGGGAAATTAAAAAAATTAAGGGTGTTAAACACTCAGTAACAAATAAGTTAAATATAAGTGATTTTAGGAAATGTTTAGTTGATAAGAAATTATATTATGATTCTATGTATGTTTTTAAATCAAAGATTCATCAAATTTATACACAACATATTAGTAAGTTAGTTTTAAGTTATTTAGATGATAAGCGTTATATAAGAGAAGATGGTGTTGATACGTATGCATGGGGGCATTATAAAATAAATAAACCTTCATCACCATCATCATTACAACCATCAACAAATATAAGTTTATATAAAGAATATATGGAAAATGATGATGATGATGATATTCTACTTAATGTAGATTTTAATTATCCCCCATCAATATCAACACCATCAAACATTTATAATGAATTGATGGAAGTTGATGATGATATCTTATTAAATGTAAATATAGATTAAATAGTTTATATGAATGTTAATATAGAATAAATAGTTTTAAGGAGTCAAATGAACATTTAATATAAATCCAAATAGTTTTTAAAACTCAACTAACGTTATTTAGATTATAAATATGTAAATGTATGTACATTAAATATTTTATAAGAATCAATCATTGTTATTTAGATTGTAAGTATGTAAATGTTTATTAAATAGTTTATAAGGATCAATCATTGTTATTTAGAATATAAGATTGTTATATGAAAAAATAAAAAAAAGATAATAAATAATAAATAAATTAAATATTTATAATATAAAAATTAAAAACAACCAGATTTTTTTTTTATTTTTATTGATTTTATTTATTGTATATATAGATAAAATAAATAAAAATATAAAATTGTTTTTCTTATTTAAATTAGATTTTCTCTTTCAAGTAAAATAGCATTTTTCAAGGCGCAAACTCCATAGTTGTGATAACTGCAATACAGGTTTTCTGGATACTTTTCATTAAGTTTCTTTAAATTTATACATCCAAAATCCTCTATATTAAATACTTTCAACTGCAGCATTTTTTCCAACCATTTGCTTTTTTCTGTTCCTTTAACATATATTTTGCAATTTTTTAAATTATCTTTTAAGAAATTACAAACACTCTTAAACGATATTACTCCTATATTCCACTTAAGATGATGAAAATATTTGATTAACCAATATGCTTCTTTTTGCTCCTTTTGCGATAAACAATTGAAATCAAAAGGTGGTTTTATAATGAAATTGATATATTCCTTTGAATTGAAAACAATTGCGACTTCTTTTACGATAAATTTGTTTGATTTTAGTTTAAAACCTTGTAAATCAATGAAAACGTGTTTGCAATACATCTTTTTTCTTCTTCTTTTTATTTATGATTTAGGATTTATACAATTTTCCGAACTTGTCCCTTTAATGGTATATATTCAATGATTCGATCGTGAATGAGAATACAATAAGCTGATGTGTTTGCTGGAACATTAGTAGCTGTTTCAAATTCGATTTTAATATCAATAGGTCCACTAACTATAGATTCGTTTTGATAGCTTACATCTACTACTATAATTGGAGCATTATTTTTAAACTCTTGAGATGTGAGAAGAGGTTGGGAGTCTCGCATATAATAGCTTTCTTGAAATCTTAAATACATATCATATAGAATTGCATAACGTTCATTCTTAAACTTTATGTTAAGATTCCTAGGAATCTCATCTATTTTATAGCCAGGTGGGACATTAATGGCAAACTCATGCAAAGTATGTGCTTGGGAGTTATTCATGTATGTGTTGACAGCTATATTACTCTCAATACGTAAAAGATTAACTTTAAAAATATTAACTGGAAGATCTGAATAATATTCTTTATTAGGTAATAGAATATTTTCATTAAATCCCAAAAGCTTGCCAATAGTATTTTCCTTATTAAAGTATATTGGATCATTAGAGTTTTTTATTCTAACTTGCATTGTATTATTGTTAGCTTCAATGATAATTTTATTTTGAGGACTATATCGATGATATTGTCCTTTAATATAATCAACTATATCCTTCAATTCATAAGATCCAACCGGAATTTGAATTACTTGTTGACCAATATGAAACATATTATTATATACATCTATATTTGGAATACTATTATATGAATGAAAATCTGTAAGTGCACATTCATATTTTCCATTCAACTCAATTGGAGGAAAATAGTTAGCTGTCAACTCTGATGAGTTAGAGCTTAACTTTAGAGTTATTGACATTTTGACTGTTGAATTACAAATAAAGTAAAAAGCATAATATTCTTTATTTAAAAACAATTTATTTACATATATTTTTTTTTCTTTTCTTACATAATAATACATTAACTCTTACATACTAATTTTATTATTATATCTACTCTTACAAACTATAATATATCATTTCTATTAATCCAAGAATTATGTTGATTAGAAAATCCTAACCATTTTACATAGACCATTTCTCCTTTAGTTTTAGGAATTTTTTCAACAAGATATGTATTAGGAAATCGAGTTTTTGTATGTTCATCATCATAGAAACCACCTTTAATTGGATTACCTTGATAGTCTTCCAATATGTATGTCGAGGGAAAGGTAACTTTTACTGTTTTAATTTTAAAAATTTCTGTTGTCCAATTGGGAGTATAACCTTTTTCAAAAATGTGTTTATATTTACTTATGCGTACATAATCTCCAACATTAAATTTAGATTTTTTATATATTTTTAGATGATTGTAGACTGTTTTCAATAACTTCATTTCGTTTTTAGAATTTACATCAATTGGTGCCATTTTAATGGTGCGATGAACTTTTCTATTATATTTATTAATTAGATCTTTGTAAATATCAAGCCAATAATATGATCCATTAAAACTAAATTCTTTCCACATCATTCCTTTTAGAGTTCGATTAAATCGTTCTATTATTGAGGCTTTCATTATACTATATGTTGAATAGTGATTGATATTGTGGTTGTCCATGAGGGTTTTAAATTTTTTATTGAAAAATTCTTTACCATCATCAGTATGCAAGTTTTTGGGAACTCGACCTAATTTTAAAATACTTTCCATTGCTTGAAATACTTCAGTTGCTGTTTTTGTTTTAAGTGCAACACCCCATGCAAACTTTGAAAAAGTATCAATGATAGTTAATAAATAACGATATTTTTTATTATATGTAGAATAGTTCCCCATTTCAACTAAATCAGCTTGCCAGAGATCATCTATACCTTTCATTACAACTCTTCGACGTATGAAATTTTTTCGAGCTGGTTTATGAAGTACATTTACTAATTCTCTTTTTCTTGAATGCATTATTTGGTTTACCTTCTTTACTTAAGGGAATATAGTAATCTCCTGTTCTTTATTTTTAATATCAAGCCTGTTATATAGTTTCTGATTCAAGATCTTCATTCTTCTTTCAAAATCTTTTTTAATTTTCTCTATTATTTGATAAACTTCATTAATATTCTTGTTTAATTGATCCATTATCTCCTTCTCTGTTTTTTCAATTTGAGATTGTAAAAACATTTTATTGACACCATCGTTTTCTTCCAAAGCATTCGACATATGTTTGATTCTTTTGTTTTGAACGTCAATGTTGTTATCTCTATCCATAAAGAACCCAAACAGTTTAGGTGCATTCTTCATAGAAATTATATCACTTGTATCGTTAATGTAATGTCCAAATTTATCAATAGACATTGTTTTGTGTTAATTTAATAGTTATTCAATAATGTTAGCTTCGTATAATTCTTCAATAATAGACACAGCTTGTGATGCGAGCAGGAGTCTAAGTCGATCTATCAACTCATTTGGATCATCCCAGTATATATAGTTTGGTTTATTTGAATTGTAATCCATTAACCCACTTCCCATATAATTTTCTTTTGTTGTTGATGTATCAGATGAAGTGGGTGATTGCGGTATTGTGGTATATGAGTTCTTAGGTTTAATCAATTTTCTAATAATATTTCTGTATTTATATGCTCTTGTACCCCTTATGTTACTATCTATGGCATAACCCCTTTTATAGGCATTAGTATTAATTAATATCTTTTTATAAATATCTAACTCGGATTTATCATAGTTTTTTGGTATTTTTTGAAACATTAATGAAAATAAACCTGGAGTGAGTGCCCATATTTGATTTCCAACTTGAATCTTATCTTCATTAAATTTAATGTTACTATCACCAAATTTCCATTCATTGTTTGAATCTTTATGTATTCCATATAGTGTGTCTAATTCATGTCTTTTTTCTAGATATAACAAATCATTAAAATTTATGTTACTATTTAGATTTTCTGTTTCTGGTTGAGAATAAAAATCATCATCATCATAATCTTCAGAGTTACTTGCAGTAGTAGATAATATATTTTTTTCTCGTTTTATAATTGGAATACTTGAATCTGGTTTAAATTGTTCTTGTTGTTGTTGTTGTTTTGATTCATTTTTAATTTTATTCTTTTCAATTTTTAAATTTACTCTGGTAATTTTTGAATTATTAATAAAATTTTTCAAAGGTTCTGTTATGGGTTTAAATGTATCTTTAAGTTGTTCACGAGTATCAGCTTTACCAATTTTTATACTGCGAAATTTCTTCTTTAAGACATTTCTTGTTTTAACTAGCTCTTTTAAAACTTTTTCATTCATTTTTTTTTCGTTGGGTAACAAGGCGTTTTCTTGTTGTTGTTGTTGTTGTTGTTGTTGTTGTAATATCTTGAAAGGTTGATGATATACTAATAATGGTATGTTATTAGTATTATTATTTAATTAAGCTTGAGGTCTCTTTTTTTTTTTTTTTTTTTTTTTTTTTTTTTTTTTTTTTTTTTTTATAAAAAACAAATTATTTTTATTTAATCCAATATTTCGGCACTCCGTTGTGTGCCTTCTTCAGGGTTTTTTTCTTGAATGTTTGACAAAGAATTAAAAAATTTTTAACAAATTTAACAAATTAAACAAATTTAACAAAAATTCTGATAACAATTTTCATTTAAATACAAAAAAAAGGTTTCCCAATTCAAATACAAAAAAGGTTTTCCAATTCAAACCTAATCTATTACAGTTTAAATAAATTTTTAACTTCCGTTTCTATTTTTATAAATTAAATGTCTATAATTTTGTGCTAAACTTTCAGTATCTGACTTAAAATTAATTCTCGATATTGTCGGTACATTTATAATTTGCAACATTTCTAACATAAATCTACGTTTATAATTATTTTCCGTATTTAAAACTGTTGTATTTTCAAAATCTGGATAATGGTTTAGATTAGCACAATGAGTTGATAAAGCTGTTTTTTGTGATGAAATATTTCTATATTTCTGATCTGACTTATGTCCTGCTAACCTAATTTTCAGTTTATTTTTTGTTGTACCAACATACACTTTACTACATTGTCCATTAACATTTCCCCCACAAGGTATTTTATATACTACATTCGACATTTCAAACTTGTTCATTTTGTCTTTCATTTTAGTAAATAATCTACCTATTGTATTATAAGATTTATGCGCAATTTTATACTTCTCCGTATCATAAATATTAGATTTTTCTAACCTCTCCGAAAATTTTGGTACATAAGTTAGCGATTTATAAATTTTTGGTTCCGTATTACCGTTGGAGTTATTTATTCTATGGTTATTAAATCGTATTAATAAATTAGATATAATTTCTTTTGGAAAACTATTCTCTCTTAATGCTTTAAAAATTTTTTCTTTATTATTCTTATGGAAACAAGAATCACTAATTTTCAATACCCTATCTATAAAATTTTTAGCTGTGTTAATTATAATTCTTTTAGGATGATTTGAAAAATAATTAATTATCCTACCAGATGATGTTGGTTTTTGATACCAATCAATTAATACACGTTTCCCCTTTCGTATTATCAAAGTGTCTAAATAAGACAATTTAGAATCAAACTCTTTTTCCATTGTAAATTTTATATCCGCATGAAAGGAATTAAATGTATCTAAGATTTTAACTATCTCTGATTCCTTAATTACGCAAAATAAATCATCCACATATTTTGTCATAATTTTAGGTTTAATAGTCAACTGTTCTAAACATCTATCTATTAATCTCTCCATAACAATATCTGCTACAATGGGAGATGCTGGTGATCCCATAGGAAGTCCCCTTAGTTGAACATATACATTACTGTCCAATTGAAAATATCTATTGTCAATTATACAAAATTTCAGAATACGTAAAAATAAGTCCTTTTCTATATTAGTGTGTTCTTCTATTATATCCCATTGCTCCTCTATTATATCTATAGCAAGATCTATAGGTATACTTGGAAATAATGAAACTACGTCAAGTGATATTAATTTCTCATCATCACTTAACTTGATTTGCTTTATTTTATCTTTAAATTGAAGAGAGTCCCTTACGTTATATTTTGAATTTTCAGTTATATTTTTCAGAATTGTTGTAACATATTTACAAAGTTCATATGATGGAGAATTTATACATGAATTATCCCTTATTATATCATTAATCCTTAAATTATAATCTGTTCTGTTCATTGCAACTGTCGTATTACCTTTATCTGCATTCAAAATAAGTATATTCCTATTAAATCTTAAAAACTTTTCGGTTTCTTTTACTTTGTCGAGAACAAATTTATCCCTATTAGTCAATCGCATTTTATTCATGTAGCTATCTATATTTGTTGTTAGTTTTGTCCTAGCTATTTCCTGTTCTTCCTTAGTTTTTAGTGTTTGAACCAAATCCTCCCCTTCCGTTATAACTTTCAAAATTGGAAAATGTTTTCTTTCTGTTGGTAAAATGTGTTTGTGTCCTAACGAAAGAACCCATTGTGCATCTATTGGTATATCTATCTTATAGTATGTTCACATTTGGGTTTTTAAACGCGTTTAAGCAAAATGTTGATTTAGCTAATCAAAGCCGTTCACATTACATTTGAGATGATTAAGATGACAGATGATTAAGAAAAAACACACACACAAGCACACACAAAAACAACAAACAAATTTAAATTTCTTTAAAGTATTAAAAATGGATAAAAACACTTTTATAAAGTTATCAGAAGATTATTTTAATCAATTTAATGATGAAATTGTGAAAATTTATGAATTATTTAAGGAAAAAAAAAATAAAAACATTAAGCAGACATCTTGGCCGGTTGTACACAATCGAGCGATTCTACATTATTAGGGTATGTTCAGTGGATTCTATGTGGTTTATGAAGTGATTTAGCTGTAATCATGTCGATTTGAAGTGATTAACAAATCACTTCAATGTATGGGTAATCATCTCGATTTTGAAGTGATTAGAGCTTAATCACGTTCGAACTGCTTAAACGCGTTTAAGAAGCCAAATGTGAACATACTATTAGATTTATTTATAAACCACTTATTGTTTAATTTTATACCTAATTCTTTTTTCTGTAAGTTTACCAGATTTTCAAACTTCCTCTTGTGTCTGTTCTTGACCTTTTCATTAAAATTTCTTGCTACTTTATCTTCAAAATCCAAAAATTTAGTGTATTCTTCTTTATTAAAATATCTTCTTAAATTCTCTGTGTTCATTCTATATTCCTTTTGTACTTCCCTCATTAATTGATGTTGTTGATTTAGCCTCAAATTCAGAATTTTTTGATGTAGATCTTGTAGATACTTTGATATTATTTGATGACATGATGGTAAACGTTCGTTCTCATGAAAAATATTTAAAATGTTTTTAGTTGAATTTTTTATAAATTTAGGAATGATACCTACATTACGACAGCGAATTAAGAAAGTTATTGTTGCTTTTATTTTGATAAGTTTGTCCCTAATGGTTTTATACCTATTGATGTTTCTTCTAAGATCTTGATTCCTTTTTAATAAATTGTAATTGATTGTAGATGTGCTTCTCATATTATATAAATTGACCATTATTCGACCTTTACAAAATTTTATTAGTATTATTATTTAATTAAGCTTGAGGTCTCTTTTTTTTTTTTTTTTTTTTTTTTTTTTTTTTTTTTTTTTATAAAAAACAAATTATTTTTATTTAATCCAATATTTCGGCACTCCGTTGTGTGCCTTCTTCAGGGTTTTTTTCTTGAATGTTTGACAAAGAATTAAAAAATTTTTAACAAATTTAACAAATTAAACAAATTTAACAAAAATTCTGATAACAATTTTCATTTAAATACAAAAAAAAGGTTTCCCAATTCAAATACAAAAAAGGTTTTCCAATTCAAACCTAATCTATTACAGTTTAAATAAATTTTTAACTTCCGTTTCTATTTTTATAAATTAAATGTCTATAATTTTGTGCTAAACTTTCAGTATCTGACTTAAAATTAATTCTCGATATTGTCGGTACATTTATAATTTGCAACATTTCTAACATAAATCTACGTTTATAATTATTTTCCGTATTTAAAACTGTTGTATTTTCAAAATCTGGATAATGGTTTAGATTAGCACAATGAGTTGATAAAGCTATTTTAAATATTTTTCATGAGAACGAACGTTTACCATCATGTCATCAAATAATATCAAAGTATCTACAAGATCTACATCAAAAAATTCTGAATTTGAGGATAAATCAACAACATCAATTAATGAGGGAAGTACAAAAGGAATATAGAATGAACACAGAGAATTTAAGAAGATATTTTAATAAAGAAGAATACACTAAATTTTTGGATTTTGAAGATAAAGTAGCAAGAAATTTTAATGAAAAGGTCAAGAACAGACACAAGAGGAAGTTTGAAAATCTGGTAAACTTACAGAAAAAAGAATTAGGTATAAAATTAAACAATAAGTGGTTTATAAATAAATCTAAGATAGATATACCAATAGATGCACAATGGGTTCTTTCGTTAGGACACAAACACATTTTACCAACAGAAAGAAAACATTTTCCAATTTTGAAAGTTATAACGGAAGGGGAGGATTTGGTTCAAACACTAAAAACTAAGGAAGAACAGGAAATAGCTAGGACAAAACTAACAACAAATATAGATAGCTACATGAATAAAATGCGATTGACTAATAGGGATAAATTTGTTCTCGACAAAGTAAAAGAAACCGAAAAGTTTTTAAGATTTAATAGGAATATACTTATTTTGAATGCAGATAAAGGTAATACGACAGTTGCAATGAACAGAACAGATTATAATTTAAGGATTAATGATATAATAAGGGATAATTCAGTTTACAAGAAACTGAGTAAAGATCCTACTAATAGATTACAAAAGATAAATAATGACTTTGTTCAGGAACTTTTTATGAAGAATATAATAACAGTTATGGAGAAGAACAAACTTAAAACTAATACAGCAATTGCACCTCGGTTATATGGGGTCCCAAAAATTCATAAAATTGATTTTCCATTAAGACCAATATGTTCATGTATAAATTCTCCATCATATGAACTTTGTAAATATGTTACAACAATTCTGAAAAATATAACTGAAAATTCAAAATATAACGTAAGGGACTCTCTTCAATTTAAAGATAAAATAAAGCAAATCAAGTTAAGTGATGATGAGAAATTAATATCACTTGACGTAGTTTCATTATTTCCAAGTATACCTATAGATCTTGCTATAGATATAATAGAGGAGCAATGGGATATAATAGAAGAACACACTAATATAGAAAAGGACTTATTTTTACGTATTCTGAAATTTTGTATAATTGACAATAGATATTTTCAATTGGACAGTAATGTATATGTTCAACTAAGGGGACTTCCTATGGGATCACCAGCATCTCCCATTGTAGCAGATATTGTTATGGAGAGATTAATAGATAGATGTTTAGAACAGTTGACTATTAAACCTAAAATTATGACAAAATATGTGGATGATTTATTTTGCGTAATTAAGGAATCAGAGATAGTTAAAATCTTAGATACATTTAATTCCTTTCATGCGGATATAAAATTTACAATGGAAAAAGAGTTTGATTCTAAATTGTCTTATTTAGACACTTTGATAATACGAAAGGGGAAACGTGTATTAATTGATTGGTATCAAAAACCAACATCATCTGGTAGGATAATTAATTATTTTTCAAATCATCCTAAAAGAATTATAATTAACACAGCTAAAAATTTTATAGATAGGGTATTGAAAATTAGTGATTCTTGTTTCCATAAGAATAATAAAGAAAAAATTTTTAAAGCATTAAGAGAGAATAGTTTTCCAAAAGAAATTATATCTAATTTATTAATACGATTTAATAACCATAGAATAAATAACTCCAACGGTAATACGGAACCAAAAATTTATAAATCGCTAACTTATGTACCAAAATTTTCGGAGAGGTTAGAAAAATCTAATATTTATGATACGGAGAAGTATAAAATTGCGCATAAATCTTATAATACAATAGGTAGATTATTTACTAAAATGAAAGACAAAATGAACAAGTTTGAAATGTCGAATGTAGTATATAAAATACCTTGTGGGGGAAATGTTAATGGACAATGTAGTAAAGTGTATGTTGGTACAACAAAAAATAAACTGAAAATTAGGTTAGCAGGACATAAGTCAGATCAGAAATATAGAAATATTTCATCACAAAAAACAGCTTTATCAACTCATTGTGCTAATCTAAACCATTATCCAGATTTTGAAAATACAACAGTTTTAAATACGGAAAATAATTATAAACGTAGATTTATGTTAGAAATGTTGCAAATTATAAATGTACCGACAATATCGAGAATTAATTTTAAGTCAGATACTGAAAGTTTAGCACAAAATTATAGACAAAATTTTTTAATTCTTTGTCAAACATTCAAGAAAAAAACCCTGAAGAAGGCACACAACTGAGTGCCGAAATATTGGATTAAATAAAAATAATTTGTTTTTTATAAAAAAAAAAAAAAAAAAAAAAAAAAAAAAAAAAAAGAGACCTCAAGCTTAATTAAATAATAATAATGGTATGTAATATATTCTCGAATTTATAATGTTACAAAAAAAACAAACTGCTTTCTATATCTTCCATTATTCAAATCATCATCTTTACTTATAACCAAAAATCCATATTTATCCTTCCAACATTCTCTACAAATTTCACGAAACTTTTCGTAACTCATATCGCTACCGACATGATCAGTATAAATATGTTTCATATTCATTTCATCTTGCTTAAACATAATAATCATATTAGCATTATCTCTTATTAAATGTTTAGGAATTCTTGTATATGTTTGGCATAAGTAGAATGAGTCTATATTTTTATGTCTACCCATACAAAAATATGCACGTATATTGTTTTGTTTTTCACATGCAACATCATCGAATATCATAACTGAATTGTTTTGTGCTTCATCAGGAGGTATTACGGAATCATTATCTGAAAACGTATAAAACCCCATTCCTTGAATTGGCGATATTAATTTTTTTAAATATTCATACTTTGGTTGGAAAAGTGATTTTGAGTATAAATAGATGTTTTCAAATTTCAATCCATTAGAACTTTCTAGTAAGCTAATCATAACGTTAGTCTTTCCACAATTTGAAGGACCTACAATTAGCGCACGAATTGAATTCGGTAATATAGAACTATGTCTAATATTTGATTTTATATTCGTTGAAGAATCAGTATTGCGAACAAAAATATTTTTATGTTGTTTTATTAAACGCATCTTTATAACTGAATTAAATAATTAAATATTATGCTTTTTATAGGATGAAATAATATAAAATGGTAATACGTTTTAACAACAAAGTTAATTGCAATAAAACCGTCAGAGGAGAAGGAGGTTTAATTAATAAATTGGTAAATTCACTTCCTTTCGAAATACATCTTCCTGGTTATCAATATTGTGGTCCTGGAACGAAATTACAAAAACGTTTATAACGAGGTGATAAAGGAATAAATCTATTAGACGCTGCATGCAAAGAACACGATATTGCTTATTCAAAAAGTAAAGATTTAAATATTAGACATCAAGCTGATAAAATTCTTGAGAATAGAGCTTGGGAACGAGTACTTTCAAAAAATATCAGTCTTCCAGAAAAATCATTTGCATATTTAGTTACTAACGCAATGAAAGCAAAAACTAAATTCGGTATGGGTATGACTAAGCAAAGCCATAATAATAGACAATCAAAATCAAAAAAAGTTAATGGAAGACAACTATTCAATTCAACGATAAAAGCAACAACAAAAATTTTGAAAAAAGCAAAACCAACAGATCTTAATAGTGCTATTAAGATTGCACGCAAAACCATTAAGAAATCCTTAAAGGGAAAAAAATCTGAAATTGTAATACCACGTATAATGCGTGTTCCAAAAATTGGAGGTGTTTTACCATTAATACCAATATTAACTGCATTAGGTGTAATTGGAACCCTATCTAGTGGAGGTGCTAACATAGCAAAAGCAGTTAATGCAGCAAAAAATGCTAAACTTCAACTTGATGAAGCGACTAGACACAATAAGAATATGGAAGCCATAGCAATGGGTAAAGGACTTTATCTTAAACCATATAAGAAAGGATATGGATTAACTTATGAAGAAAAGGCAAAAAACTTCTAAACAAGCTACCCAAAAGACCATTGACTGATATTGATATACGAAAATTCTCAAAAAATATACCACACTTTAGAGGAATTTTCATGATAGACTCAATACCAAAACATCCCAGAAATATTGAATGTGGAGTGATTAATTTGGATTCTACAATCGGCAATGGTACACATTGGGTAGCTTACTATAAAAATAATAAACAAATAGAATATTATGATAGTTTTGGAAATTTACAACCACCAGTGGAACTAGTTGATTACCTAGGAGGAAATATAAAATATAACTATAATCAACATCAAAACTATAATTCATTTAATTGTGGACATTTATGTCTTGAATTTTTGTATAAAATAACTGAAAAAGAAATTAACAAATAAAACAATTGAAATTATTATAAAAAGAAAAACAATATTTTTTATTTAATTATTTAATATGATATAATTTATTATTATATGGATACACATTATTATTTATTGTTAAAATAAATTTTAATAATTGTTAAAGTTGGCGTATATGGGGTATCTAGAATTGGATATAAAGATATCACCCTCTTCTAATGCTTTCAATCGTAAGTTTTTCTCTCCTTCCTTTGATATAAGATATGCTCCAGAAGATAAGTTCTTAACATCTTCGTCACTTAGCGTATTATAGCGATATGGTAAAAATAATACATTATCCTCCAGCTCAATTTTAATTGTGGAACCATATTTTGTTGTTACTCTGCTTGCATTTATAATTACATATTTAGCTGACATTATAAGATCCTTAATATGTAATAAGGATTTGTTATATCCAAGAGAATTAAATTTATTTATTAAATTTTTAGAGGAGTCCATTTTTCTATAACTGTTCACTTTAGTTTCTTTTCTTCAACTAAAGCATTAAATCAATTTCTATGAATTTATATGAGTTGAACTAAATCGATCTTAGTATATTTAATTAATTTTTATATACTAATGTGAAAGAAAGAGATAAAGATATACAGATCTTTTCAGATTAAAAATTTTTAATTTTTTTTTCTTTTATATTCTTTATTTACTAATTTCAACAAATAAAATATATTCTAATACAAATAAAATTATAAATAAGATGAATAATATTAAATGATAAATAAAAAAGTATTTTGTTATATTTTTTATGGATGATGATGATAAAAAATCAGCGTTTTGTGATGTCGTTTTTGAGCATTCAACAAATGAAATTGGGATTTCAATAACTTGATCTCCATAATATGTTATATTTTTACATCTATTGATATCATCGTTGTTCCCTTCTATATAATTATATTCTGGAATGTTATAGAAATGATCGTCTCGTATTTCCCCTTCTACACCTCTTAGACCACAGGTATCATAGCTGGGTGGTGGTAGTATTTAATCTAATACATTAGAATTAATAGGTACATTATTGGTACAACGTCTTCTCAGTAAAGCACAATTTGGTGACCAACGCAAATGTTCTGTTAAAGGTTTAAAAAAATAATAATTTGTTTTATCGTAATCTCCGCTATAAAACAAACCAGTCATTGCTAATTCCTTTTATCTAACCATTTTAATAGCCAACATATAAAAGTTTGTAAACGTCCATCTTCTCTATGAAGATTATCGTTCATGCTATAGCGTGGCGTGTATGGAGATTGTTTTAAATGATGAGAATCTTTATTATTACATTCGGATTTTAAATCTTTAACCATTTTAATTTTAATTTAAAAATTTTAATGTATTAAAATATTAGACACAATTATTAAAAAATAGTATTTTAACTTTATGAAATATTGCAATATACTAATTGTTTAAATAAATTGTATGCGGTATTTATATCTCTTTATTATTATAGATAAAAATTTTACTTTTAAACATGTTCAATCATGTTTGGTTTTGATATTGCTATGTTAGTCTTATTAATGTATTTGTGATATTTAATAATTATAAACATGATTAAGCATGTTCAATCAACAGTTTGAATTTCACAATTAATCATATTTTTGGTACAATCCCGTCTTATTTCATTAGTTAAAAAATTTATAAATAAGGGGCGGGGCTTATTTTAGTAGAATTAAAGAATTTCAGAAAACCAAACATTTTGTTTTTTTGGATTTGTTTTCTGTTTGACTTGTCACAGCTGCGTCAGCTCTATTCATGTATATTCTAAGTTGTTGTTGTTATAAATAAGGAGGAGTAGAGTACGATAAGGAAAAATATTAACCAAGAAGTTACTTTCTACTGTTTTTTGTAATATAATTCTGAGTATTTATGCTGATTAATTATGTAAACACAGTTTATGTGCAGCTGGTTGCTGTTGATACAAAAAACAAGTGGATGGAATCCTACTTTTCACATGAATAATCGTTATCAATCATACACACACACACACACTCTCTCACACACACACACACACAACCGATCAATAGTTGCTTAGATCCTTAGTCTGCTATAGTGAAACAGACCAGAGTCTCTGGTTATAATCAAATATGCAACCCTTATACTGAGATTAACTCACTATCCCACAAGCCTACCGAGGTATGTATATAAAAAGTCACTAGAAAACCTATGCAACAAAGTCATTAACTATTCTAAACACACACACAATAACTGAAAAACTAAAAATAATTATTCCACGATCAGTTTTATCGTTAATACGAAAACGCACAAGTAAAATTATCATCCCTCACAAAATTTTAAAATCTTCAAGACACGTACACGAAGAAATTTAACACCTGCTACTAAATAAATAAAAAAAAAAATTTCCCACAAATTCTTATGCACAAGTAAAATTATCATCCCTCACAAAATTTAAAAAATCATAAATAAACAACTTTTTTTACACGTCATGTCCCTTTTAACCTATTCGTATTTGCTACTGTAGGGATATTTTAATATGGTTAAATATTTTTGTAAATAATGTCAAAAGCATGAATCTAAACACTTCTAATTAGCAATGTATACATACTCCCATCCAGGCATGAATCTTATTTTGTAGGGATTCAATTACAACATAATTCTAATTTTAGAATTGATTACATACTCCCATCCAGGCATGCTCCCAACTTTGTATGGGAAAGTCTGTCTAGAACCCCTCTAAACACACTACTCTGGCTTCCACACCTTTGAACATTTCAGGTTAAAATGTTCAAGCCAATTACTTTTTTTTCATATTTTTGACGATTGTCCCGGAAGGTGTTAAAATACACACCATTCCTGCGTTGTGACGGCATCGTATGGAGAAGTTAGGTATTGGGATCTCGGTCATCTGACCTTATAGAAGACGACCTATGTCCTGGAAGGTGTCCAGTAAACACCAAGCCTGAGTAGCAATGGCTTCCGACATAAGAGACGAGACTGAGGGAGTCGAATGGATCGATTCGAATCGAATCCATAATGAAAAACTTGATACGGCGGCTATATAGCTAGGGGATCATAAGTTTTCATTATTGGATGAGAGGAGAGGAAAATCCAGGAGGTTCACTCTATGTCGTTTTGTCTTGTGTTTTCGTTTGAAGTTGATTGATGATGGAAAACTTGTTGGCAACAACACTTAACGTACTAACGTAAAATAAAATTTTTTTTTGACATGATTGATTTTTTAACATTTTATACCATACTTGAACATCGTATGAGTTTTTAAGTTCTCAATTCTGAGGACAAAATATTCAATAAACTTAAACTCGAGTAAAAATATCACACACATTTCGCCAATATACGTCTGTTACCAAAATTTCAACCAGAACATATTTTGTATATACTTAATTAAATCTTTGAAACAAATTAAATTTAATTAGTAGTAGTTAATAATTTAGTAGATAAAAAAATTATTATTGGTTATATCTGAATACTTATAATAAATTTATAATCTACTAGTTTATTGATTAATCATTTACATCATTTAATCATTACATTAACACGTATCCTTTAATATTATTACAACGTATATCATAAACTTTTCTTAATATTATTGCCATACATTTTTAAACAACTATATAAATTTATATCGGCAAATACTTTTTGACATAGAATAAAAATCAATTATTATTTCTATGATATCTTTGAAATTCCATTTGTTTTGACATTTCTTTTTTGGTTAGCTTCGAATTTGAAGATATTCGATTTTCCTACAGTTTAATCCTTTTTTTTTCTTTGATATTTAAATTGTGAAATTATGTAACGGTCACAATTTTACATATATATGGATTCTTTATAATTACAATTGATATTTCTGTTGTAAATAAATTTATAAGGGTATTTTGATATGACATTTTCGATATATGATAACCATCAATGATTATTATTATAAAACTCTATATTGATTTTCTTTACATTGACTTAATGCATCTGAATTTTATGATTAACGCGTATTCATAAACAATTATTGAATTTAGCAAACGTTTAATATGGGTAACATACCAAAAATTTTGTAGACTTTTGCAAACTTTCGTTAAATTAAAAAAAAAAAAAAATTTACTTTTTATGAATCCTCGCAATAAAGATTTTTCGGAGTCTTTTTCGGTTTCTCAATTTTTTTTCTTTTACTTATATAATAACCACAATACTGCAGTTTAACCTGTTTTATTATTAGTTATTATATACATACATACATCGTCTTAAATTAATTTTTTTTTTGAAGCTTCCAATCTTTTAAGCTGTTTACGAGCGGTTTAAATGGTTAACAATATTTTTCATTGGTATTAGTTTGTAATGTTGTATAATAATTACAATCTCACTCACACTCGGATTGTTCTCTAAGGGCAATTGATGCTTTGTATACAAATAAATTTGTGAAGAAGGAATTACATTTTCTCGGGATCTTAATAATAAATTAAAATTTAGGGGAATAATATTCCAATGAATTTAATTTGCTTCGGGATATTGGGACGGAAAAGTACGTGATCATTTCTTAAACATCTACATTGGAATATTTTTTTTGATTTTTGTTTATAATTGAGGTTCATTGGTTTGTTGACTTAAGGGTATAAGTTTGTCCACGGGTAATTCGTTCAGTTGGTTTTCGTTTTCGTTGCTTGATTGTTTTAGTTGAAAGTTTTTCTCGACCTGCGAACAGTCTTGGCTGAGGATGAGTACTAGACGACTCCGGTCATCTAGTAGAAACCGAGCAGGCCATAGCGACGACATTCCAACCACGACGGTGGCAACAGTTAACAACCCAAACGCAGCACCTATTGTTTCTACAAACGCGGTAACTCCTTTATTGTCAATTAGTTTCCCACCCGGATTTGGACCACAAACCCATTCTTCACCTGATAGTTTTAGTACAATTCGTACACCGACCTACAGCAGCAGAACTGCCAGGGAAATAAGTGGAGAGACAGGTAACCAGGGTACTCGTGAGTTGGCTTTAGGAAACATGAATAGGAATAATTTACCCCCTGTTGGCGAAGAAGTTGACCCTGAAATGGTCATTAATGAGGATGGATTGACGCTGAGGGACTATGTCAGTGCTTCGGTGGGAGCTGCACAGGCTGCAATTATGAGTGAGGTTCAAAATATGCAACTCATGCTACCACAATTGATTAGGGAGTCTTTGCGTTCCGAGCGTGGAATCTCTTCGGAGAACCAGACTTTCCGTAACAATGGACCCCATGACCAACAGCGAGCGTATCAAACCCCTTTTAATAACAATCCTAACAGACCACCGCCAGCACAACATTTTGCACATAATGTTCCGGCAACAACGCCTGCGTCAACCCAAGTATTCGATAATATTCCTCAGAATTTTGATGCACAATACCCAGGTTTTGGAAACTCACCTTCGTTTCATGCCTTTAAACCAATAACTCCTAACCAATTGGAAAAATGGGGGATAAGGTACGATGGTACAAATAAGTCATTAACGGTTGAGGATTTTGTATTTCGGGTGGAGGCATTGAAACACGATTACAACTGTTCATGGGAAGTTTTAATGAAAGGTTTTCATCACTTAGGAACGGGGGAGGCAAGTAACTGGTTCTGGTCCTTTAGAATTAAGCATCCGATATGCGACTAGCAGACTTTTAAACACCACATAATAAAAAAATTCAGGAATTTCGAAAGCGACTTTGAAATTCAAAGAAAAATAATGGAGCGTAGGCAAGCGCAAAATGAGTCTGCGGATGCGTTCATTACAGAAATCGTCAAGCTCAAAAACCAAATGAGGGTAAGCGTACTAGAGAGCGAACTGGTAAAAATTGTTAAAGACAACCTGAAAGATGGATTGGCTCAACTGGTTTTCCCCATTAGGATTGACAGTCTGGATCAGCTACTGGAGGAGTGCAAAAGGGCGGAAAGGAATATTGCCAAGCGAACGTCAAACCGAATGCCTTTAGGACACTCTCGACGTGTGTATGAGATGGATTTGTTTAACCCCGAGGAGATAGATGAACAGGCACAGCAGGTTGAGGCACTACAAAGGGATAGTTTGCCAGCGAAACAGCTCACGTGTTGGAACTGTAAAGCCCCTGGCCACTCTTTCATTGAATGTCCCGTTGTACAACGCAATGCCTTTTGCTACAAATGTGGGTTCGAGGACGTAACTAGCCCTAATTGTCCCAGATGTGCGGGAAACAGCAAATCAAACATGCGGAAGACTGGGCCGACGTGTTCAAACCAAACCGCCTCCCAGTAAAAGATAATCTTTCAAATTTCACGTTTACCGGACAAGACCAAACCAAAGAAACGATTAACGTAAACCCAGACAAAGTCCAAGAGCCAGATAAAGAAACTGCCAAGACCAACACAAAGGATGATGGGGAAATTAAATCTAAAGAAAAAAATTATTGTTTGAAAACAAATTATACGTTAAAGCCACATGGTCTCAACCCAGGCCTATCGTATGAACAGCGTCTAGAAAATTATAACCAAATTCGTTCCGAAATTTTTGCAGATCATGTACCCATAGTTAGCAATAGTATCCGCAAAACCAGGGAAAGATACGCCTTAAGAAAACCAGAGAGAAAAGTAATTGCATCAACGGTAATAGGTAGCGAAAATGACATAAGACCCTACATGACAGTGGAGATCAATGAATCTCAATATCAAGGACTGTTAGATAGTGGAGCTTCTGTAAGTTGCCTCGGCCGTAATTGTATGGAAAACGTTAAACAAATGGATGCGAAAATACTCGATTTTAAATCGACTGTGCGTACAGCAGATGGGAAACAACATTTAATTATTGGCAAAATTTTCGTGACAATTTAATATGGGAATACATTTGTGGAAATGATGTTGTATCTGGTACCAAACTTAAGGCAGGAACTGATATAAGGGTATGATTTTTGGGAAAAAATAGGTTTGAAGGTTTCCTTTGAAAATAGTTTAGTCGATGAAATTTCTCTCACAAATTCGGAAGAGTCCAAGATGCACCAATAAACGTCACGTCAACGAAAATTTTTAGAAAATGTAAAACAATCGTTTCGTTGTTACACCCAGTATGGATTAGGAAGAACCGAGATTGAAAAGCACACCATAAACACGGGAGATGCACCTGCAAAAAGATGAGACACTACCCCGTCAGTCCAGCAGTGCAAAAATTAATCTACGCTGAACTCGACAGGATGATCGAACTAGACGTAATCGAAGTAGCCACTGGAGCAGAGTGGAATAACCGAATGACCTTGGTCATTAAGCCCAACAAGAACAGGCTTTGCCTCAATGCCCGGGAGCTCAATAAGGTTACGAGGAAGGATGCGTACCCCATGCCCAATATAGACGGTTTACTGGCGAGGCTAGGAGATACCCACTTTATCTCATCAATCGACCTTAAGGACGCCTTCTGGCAAATCCCTCTGGATGAGGCAAGCAGACCAAAGACAGCGTTCACAGTTCCTCGCAGGCCTCAGTATCAATTCAAAATGATGCCTTTTGGACTGTGCAACGCTGCCCAGAGGCTTTGTCGGTTGATGGATAAAGTGGTGCCATCTGAGCTAAAGGATAGAGTCTTTATATACCTGGACGATTTATTGGTAGTGTCCTCAAACTTTGAAGATCATATGGACATGCTTCGCGTTGTAGGGCAGAAGTTAACGAACGCTGGGCTAACAATCAATATGCAAAAATCAAAATTTTGTTACAGAGAGTTAAAATACTTGGGATACATAGTTGGCGGGGGAAAACTAAAACCGGATGAGGAAAAAGTTAAGGCTATTTTGGATATAAGTCCACCTAAAAACCAAAAAGAGGTTAGAAGATTTTTAGGTACAGTAGGGTGGTATCGCCGTTTCATCAACGATTTTTCCACTCTTACAGCACCGTTAACGGATACCCTTAAAAAAAGCTCCTAAATTTAATTTTACCCCTGAAGCAGCAAAATCTTTTGAAGAGCTCAAGCGTCGGTTAGCCCAATTTTGTCCAGCCCAGACTTCGAAAGGCCATTCTTTGTCCAATGTGACGCGTCAAATGTAGGAATAGGGGCGGTTTTATTTCAAAGGGACGATGAAGAAGGCGAACACCCTATTGAATATTTTTCAAAAAAAAACTGAACCAGGCCCAGAAAAACTATTCAACGACCGAAAAAGAATGTCTCGCAGTCGTCTTAGCCATAGAAAAGTTTTGGCAGTATATAGAGTTAATGGATTTTACAGTCATCACAGACCATTCTAGCCTGAAGTGGCTGATGCGTCAGCAAGACTTGAACGGGAGACTTGCTCGATGGAGTTTAAAGCTTCAAGGCTTCAAATTCAATATCAAGCACAGAAAAGGAACAAAGAACGTTGTCCCCGATATGCTTTCGCGTCAAGACATGGCGGAAGTGGTTTTGAATAGTGGCCCATTAATGGATTTTAACTCTGAAGCCTTCAAAAATAAAGACTATCTATCGTTAATAGACACTGTAGAGCAAAATAAGGACCGATTACCTGACTTGAAAGTGGAAGAGGGCATAGTATACAAGAGAGTCAAATTTAACCGAAACGACCTAGACAATGAAGCAGAATGCTGGAAAATATGGGTTCCGTTAGATCTAACTGAGAGTTTAATCAAGAGATCGCACATTGCTAACACCTCGCACGGAGGCATAGCGAAACTGTATATAACATACGTGAATATTTTTATTGGCCTTCGATGGTTAAACAGATCAGGAATTTCGTTAGAGATTGTAGTATTTGTAAGGAGATAAAACACCCGAAACAAATTTTACGGCCACCCATGGGCTATGAAGTCAGGACTCAAAGGCCGTTTCAGAAAATATATATAGACTTCTTAGGACCCTATACCCGAACCAAATCCGGTAATACATTTTTTTTTATAGTACTAGATCATAAAACAAAATTCGTATTATTGAAAGCCCTATCGAAAGCAACAACCAAGGCGGTAATAAAATTTCTACGAGACGAAGTATTTTATAAATTTGGAGTGCCTGAATCCCTACACTCGGATAACGGTAAACAGTTCACCTCTGAATCGTTCAGGGATTTCTTGGAAATATTTGGTGTAAGACATATTCGAACTCCCATATACTCGCCTTAATCGAACGCTAGTGAGAAGGTAAACCAGACCATACTTAGCTCTATTCGAAGTTTCTTGGACCAAGATCAAACTAAGTGGGACGAGAATTTATCTAAAATTGAATGTTCCCTAAGATCGACTATTCACTCTTCCACTGGAGTTACCCCCTATTTTTCGTTAACCGGCTACAATATGATTACGCACGCCGACGCCTATGTAATTCGGAGGAAAATAAAATCTACGGAAGAAGGAGAAATGCTAGTTCTACCAAAAACTTCACAAATGCAACTTATACACCAGAAAGTAAGTGAGAAGCTGCACGATGCCTATCTAAAAAACGTAAAATCATACAACCTTAAGAGTAGAAGCATAAAGTATACCCCTGGTCAGGAGGTATATAGAAAGAATTTTATACAAAGTAAGTTCACGAAGGGCATAAATGCCAAGCTTTGTAGACCCTGGCTGAGGTGCAGAATACGGAGGGCGATAGGTAATAGTCAGTACGAAGTCGAGAATCTAAAGGGACAGTTGATCGGGGTAATACACTCGCAGCACTTGAAACAATAGAATACTTATGAGTTGAAAGGTAATATCGATCGTTGTGGATTGGATTTTAGATGACAGACAACTTGTTAAGAAGAATCGTGGTAAAGCCGAAGGATTTTAATTTACACCTGTAAAGTTGGAAAAATATTATTAGTTAAGGATCTTTGGAAACTTCAAATGTTACGGCTTATTAATTTTTGTGCCATATATTGAATATTTAAAATTTGACAGAATTTAAATTTTTGCATTTAATGCCCAGTTCTATTATTATCCTTTGAAGTTACTTCGAAACTAGTTCCCCATTAACTTTTAACGATTTTTTTTTTTTAAGCATTGATGCAATTAAACATGAACAACATTAAGGGGGATCTCCCGTTAAAAAGAAAAAGGTAAACAACACCAACAAAATGCCAATTACCTTTGCTGACATACGATCAGTAAAACGTTTTGCGTACTTGATTTGGATTCAAATCCTTAATTCGGTTTTGGTGTTTATTCCGGTTTTGAACTTGAGTGCTGGATTTGAAGTGAACCCCATAAACCCCAATCTGACCTTATGGCAATTAATTCAGTTCAAGGATTGAATTAAGTATACATGCCCCCCTTTTAACACGTGTGTAGAGTTAAGTATTTAGTTGAGGACTTTATTAAATTTTGAAACTTTAGCCGGATTTAAGTATTTGAGGTGAATTTGATATTTAAACTTGGACCTTATTAGACTGAAACTTGAATGAATCGCTGATTGAATGGATACTCAATTATCTAGAATTAGCGTTGCAATACTTGAATACTGATTTTAAATTAGTAAGGACCTGAATAATTTAATAAACAAATGCTTTAATAAATAATTAAATAAATAAATAATTTTCTAAAAAAGACACATCAACAATAAATAGTTAAATAGGTACCTAAATAATTAAATAAATAAGTTAATTAATAATTTAATATATTAATAGGTCGATGGATAAAATAAATAAATCATTTAATAAATAAAATACTAAATTAATAGTCAGTGCTAACCATATAATTAGTCACCACTAAGTATATAATTAGACACCATTAACCACATAATTATTCACTGCTAACCAAACAATCAGTCACCACTAATCAAATAATTAGTCACTTCTAACCAAATAATGGGTCTAAAACTAATTGAACCTTACTGTAGAACTGAAAATTGAATTTAGGAATTGAAAACTATTTCGGTAGCTTAAAACCTTGACTGAAATACCTGAATTATATTTGAATCGCCTGGGGGGGGGGGGGGGGGGGGGGGGTATTTTAGGATAAATTAAATTGAATGAAGAGTTTAATTATAGCCAAAACGTAAATTTAGAACCCCAATGCAAATGTTTAAGCTAACTAACTTTGAATTTAAAATAATTAATAATTCAAAATTTGAATTTAAGATAATTAAATCGTATTTTGACCTCTAAAATTCGTTAGAATTCACGAACTAAACTTATGCTCGACAGTCCAAATCTAGAATTAGATTTTAAATAAAATTTGGGATGCTTTAGTTAAATCCTGGGTTAAATACTTTTACTAAGGGTGAACGTAAATGCTAACTTTGATTTTAAGTTAATCAGGTAAACTGAATTTGAATCCGAAATTCTATATATAATCTAAAAAGAAGCTAAACTAATTCGACCGGCTTGTTCTGGGCTGGATGGTTTGATTCGTAAACTTAATAAAATTTATATATATTCAAACTAAATTTTATTACGCAGTTTGAATTATTGTATTTGGGTCTGATTTTGATTTTTGAATCTATAAGTTTAATTTCTATTTAAAAACTAGATCTTATTAAAAAGGCGTAAACTAATCTTCAACTAAAATTATATTGCCCCACGTAATCTAAAAGTCAATTCCGAATGTTTAAACTAAATTTAAATATTTAAATTACATTTAAACATTTGAGCTGGGTTTAACAGTTAATCTAAATTTTAAATATTTAAATTGAATTTTACCAAAATTCAAAATACGGTGATTAAATTCGAAGTTTGTATGGATTTTGTTTCAAGGCACCTATTCTTTAATACCTAACTGATTATTGTATACTGGGATAAAAGAGAAAAAATACGGGAACCAAAATCTGGCCAAAGTTGCCATTTAACTTTTTTTTTATCCTTGGACAATTCATATGGGATTTTCAAAGTTGCCATTAAATTTTTTTTTAATTTTTTTTGCTGATAATTATCTTTATCTATATTATCTTTATCAATGGTGCCATTTCTTTCAAGAGAAAAATAAAACTTGTTAAGTATATAAGTTAAATTAAATAAATTGTGAGTGCTACTTTAGAACCAAACTTTATTTACCAAAAAACATTCTTATAAACTAAAAATCAACAAAATCGAATTTGATAGAAATTGTTTACATTAACAAAAATTTGTATTTCTTAATAGTGTTTACAATGAGAAAAAGAATATTGTATTTCACAACAATGTTGCAATAGGGGAAATATTTACTTCTGTGGTATTTTTATAAAAATGCTTATTTCTACTTTAAGTTTATTGTGACCCACTTAAAAATAATGCTTACATTTAATATATGAATTTTCAATAAGCTGTTGAACGTAGTTTATTGAACGAAAGAAAGGGAAATCCAACAAAATAAAATAAAAGAAAAAATGTTTGTTACGTTAACTCTTCCCCCTTCAAGACGATCGTCCCGATCATCAAGTTAAAAATAAGGAATTTGTGAGATTCTTGATATGGTGTAATTTTTGGGTTCATTGATTTTGTCAGGAATATTTGAAATTGGTGAGACAACATGCAAATTGTAATTTTCAGAGTGATGATTCTTATTTTCGTGTCTTTTATTTATAAAGATAAAAATAATCACAACTATTACGACAATTGTCACTGAGTAACCTATTACGTCGGACCATTTGCTTTGAAAATTCAAGAGTGCAATAGCATTAGTGTTGTTGACATGCATTTCTTTAACCAATTCTAAAGTAAGAGCATCTTCGATATAGGGATCTGCTACTCTTGGTTGCACCACTGGTGGTAGAGGATTAAAAAAAATGACTTCCGGTAAACTAAAATTTTTAAAATTTACAGGTTCCGTTTCGTTGTGAAATTTTATGAGATACGTACCATTTAGATTATAAGGTTCGTTGTCTCCTATAGAAATTGTACCATTAAATTGGTTTAATAAAAGAGCGCCAGGCAGAATTTCCTGCACCATAGGCAAGTGATAATTATTTGTAAGAGTACAATTGGCAGGTTTACTCTGTATTAAATTTGGTAAGCATTTGGAGTTGCTAATGTCCTCGATCTCTTCGTTCTTGCATAGTGTTAACTTATTGAAACTTCTACATTCTTTCTTAATTCCATAAAATTCTTCTTTACATCTCAAAACCTTATTAAATTCTATCTAACTACTAGTTTGCTTTAATTTTACAGGAGTGATTATAAGATTATTACAGGGTTCTTTATTTGTTGTGGGAATACTTATAATATAAAGGAGAGAATTATGATTAGTGGCTATTTTAATTTCACAAAAATCGAAAAACTCCTCAATGTTTGAATACGTACTTTCTTCGGTGTTCAAAATATTTTTTACCATTTCCATTTCGTTATTGGATAGTATAAATGAGTTCAGAACCTTCGCCCAATGCATAGCATATTGTAAATTAATAATTTCTTCCTTTATAATTTGCAATTTGTACTTTAATTTGTTTACTAAAGATTCTTCGGGGTTCATAAATCTATTGGATTTTAAAATTTCGTTAGTTCTATTTGTTATTTCATTTAGTATTTCTAGAGTCATTCTGTTAATAACCACCTGTCGGTTGTTATTTTCTAAAGCGTTGTTTATTTTTTGTTCTATTATTTGGAAATCGCTATGGTCCGGATTACCGCCAACCCACTTCCACACGGAACCGATGAAATCTAGGGACCTTTTGTTTCTTGGTTTTAAGTATTGGAAATGTTTTTTGATTTGACTTGTTGCATGGATAAGAAAAGGATAGATAGGATGGGAAGCGCTCACATTCGTTCTTATAATGGTGTCGATACTGTCCATCAATGTTTCGTAATTACTCAGGTCGACGACATGTATCAGTTTAAGTGAACCCGATTGAATTCTAGCAAAACTTACATCAATTGCCACTATTTGCGACCTAGTGTAGTCCAATATCTTAACTTCACCCAGAATAATATTTATCAATAACAACCTAGAGAAAAAAAAAAAAGTAAAAACAATAATCAAGACAAAATTCACGTTTTAGTTTTTAATATTATTCTTATGAACTATTCGTCCAGTCTCTGTCACTACAACCGTATTCTTATTCTCTTTAACTGTTTCTTGTTTATAGTTTTTTGATAATTTTGTGCCCAACCTTTTATTTTGTTTAACAAATATTTTTTCTCTTACGTCGTGATCTTTTGGTTCCTTTCTATTTCTGTTATGGTAACCTAAATCAACCAACTGTTTTTTTCTCAAATCGTCGATCGTTCCTGCCACATCCCTTTCACGTTCTGCTGTGCTTTGATAACACCTCTTTCCAAAAAATGCCTCCAAGGGCTTCTTTCCAATTACTGAGTGAATCGTATTGTTATATTCGTAGACAGATTTGGCAAGAAGCTCAGGTAAATCGTTACAAATTTTTTCAGACTTAAGGCATCTCATAATTTCCGATAAAGTGGAGTGAAACCTCTCAATTTGCCCATTGACAGTACTGGCATATGGTGGAATGCGGAAGGTTTTGACATTAAACTGATTTTCCATTATAAACGTTATGGCCTTTGAGTTAAAAGATGCCTCATTGTCCATTACAACAATCTCTGGCATTCCAAAATTCAAGAGTATCTCGCATAATGGTTGTTTGAGATCTTCCACGGCCCTTGATTTTAAAACCTTTGCTTGGGCATACTTGGTTAGTTTATCAATTGCTGTTAGAATAGGTGTTTTCTCAGTGATGTAAATATCAATATGAATTATCTGTCCTGGAAATCGCGGAATAGGGGTTTCTTGTAAAAGGATATTATTGGGATGTCGATCATATTTGTTTTCCCTACAAATTTTGCATAACTTCACTATTCTTCTGACCTTTGCTCTCATTTGGGGAAAGTAAAATTTTTCCAAAAGCTGGGCTTTATTTTCATCAGCCCCTCTGTGTGCCCTATTGTGTTCATTTATTATTTCTACGTCCTGTTCTGAGTCGCTACAAATGTCAGTAACCATTTTTCTTGTATAGAGAACTCTATATTTATGGAAACGTTCGGAGAATATTTCTTGCGCTTTTCCAAGGATCGTATCTGTAGTTTTTACGCAGTTTATCACAGAAGGGTTAAGGTATTTTTCGAAAATTTCTTCTAACTTCTCTTTAGAAAAATCTGGCTCTAATACCATGTGCCTGTGGTATGTTGGAAAGACAATTTGGAACTCGTAAGCTGATGAACTGTGTGGTTCTATAATTATTTGATTTTTAAACGCATTTATAGGCGTTTCTGTGTATTTAATCCAGTTTATGGGAGAACTTTGGTCTCTATGCTGAGTGGCATTTGTTGAGTCTATGATATGCGTTTCTTGCGGTGGTCTAGACAGTGCATCCGCGACTGCATTAGTTCTTCCAGGTTTATACAAAAGCTCGTAATTGTACTCTTCTAATATTGCTTTCCATCGTCTCAGCTTGCTATTGGTGTTTGTACTTGATAGTGCTTGTGTCAAAGGTTGATGATCCGTAAAAATCTTTATCCTTGCTGCTCCATATAGGTAATTTCTTAGACTCTTAAGTGCCCACACTACTGCCAACATTTCTTTTTCGTTTGTGGCATAGTGTTATTCGGCCTTGCTTAGGGTTCTAGAGATGAACGTAATTGGTCTTCCATCCTGCTCCAGCACTGCACCTATTGCGTAGTTGGATGCGTCTGTAGTAAGCTGGAATTCTTTGTGGAAATCTGGATATGCCAGTATAACATCTTCTGATACCAATGTTCTCTTTATTTTATTAAATGCCTCCAATGCTTCGCTGTTCAGAATAATTGCCACTTTACTGGACATAGCTTTGGACATTCGTCCCTTGCTCGTATTCCTGATGCGGATATTATAAAGCCTAAAAATTCAACCTAAGGTTTGAGGAATTCGCACTTATCTAGCTGCACTTTCATATTTGCTTTTTCGAGCGTTTGAAATATTTTCGAAACGTTTTCGAAATGAGACTGTTCATTTTCCCCAAATATGATAATATCATCAATATAGACATAGCATATTTTTCCTATGTGTTCTCTCAATATATCGTCCAAGCATCTTTGGAAAATTGATGGGGCGTTTTTGAGCCAAAAAGGCAACCTAGTAAATTCGTATTTCCCATTATTGATGGAGAATGCAGTCTTCTCTATATCCTTTTCTCTGAGTGGGATTTGATGAAATCCACTTTTAAGGTCCAATACGGTAAAGAATTTATTTTCTCCTAATTGAGAGAGGACCTCATTTATTTCGGGAATTGGATAACGATCCGGGACGGTTATTACATTGAGTTTCCTATAATCAATAACTACTCGATATTTTTTTGAGCCAGAAGCATCCATTTTTTTCGGTACAACCCACACTGGTGAGTTGTAGGGAGACTTTGAAGGTCTGATAATACCTTGATCCAGTAGTTCTTGGATCTGGTTTTCTACTACTTCTTTTAGATGTGCTGGGTATGGATAACATCTAGAGTAAACGGGCTTATCAGTTGTTGTTCTTATTTCACCTTTCACAGTTGTTGTGTAGGTCAGTTTAACATTAGGTTCTGAAAAAAGGCTTGCGAATGATTTTATTAGTGCTCCTATTTGTTGTTTTTGGGCTCCCGTCATGTGATTGGTTCTTATTGGAATACTACTTGTAATGTTATTAACGCACTGCGAAATTTGTTGTTTTAATTGAATTTTTATGGAATTTTTAATTGTCATAAGGCTTTTGGCTGTGTAAATGATTGCTGAAAGTTCTTTTAAACTGTCGTCACCCAGAATAGCATGGAAAGACTTAAGAGTTGGTAAAACAAAGAATTTTAAATTTGTAGACTTAATACCGAAGAGGTTAATAAATGTATGTTGTGTAATAAGGACTTTTCCTCCTGCTGAATTTGCATAAAAATTTTTTTCATTAGGAGTAGCTGATTTTAGTAATGATGATTGAATGTAATTTTTGTTTGACCCTGCATCCACTAAGATTTTTAAAATCTTACCGTCTTTCGTCTTTGCCTCAAAAAAAAGGCAGAGACGAGTTTATTCTAAAAAATGGATGTCCGCAAATTGTTCTCCAATTAGTTCTGTTTCATATTTAAATTCGTCGTCTTCTGCTTCATATGATGCCATAGTTAGGTTATAATTGATTTCTTCATTTTTTTCGGCGTTTTCAGTTTCTATATTAAGATTTCTTTGATATTTTCTACCTTGGTTTGTTGTCTGATCTGGTGGTCTTTTCCCAAAAAATTGGTCATTGGCTCTTGGTCTGTTCATATAATTAATATTTTTCGACTGGAAGGAGCTGTCAACTTCCATAGGCACGGGTTGAGGAAAAGGCTTAAGGGCGTTTGGTCGTGGTGGGGGTGGTGGTGGGGGTTTAGGGAAGGTGTTAGGGTATTGCCTCGGGAAATTTTGTGGTTGGTTTGGATTATAGGTGGGTTTGTATAGGTGTCCATGGTCGGGATATTGGTATCGGATAGGATAATAATTTTGATGTTGAATAGGGTGATGAAATTGTTGTCGATTGTTTGGGTTTGGGGATGTAGTATGTGTAATAAGCCTTGTAGGTTTGTAATTATTTTGATTTTTCTGAGTGTTTTGTGAAATGTTTGAATTTTTATTGAAGGCGTGATCGGTCCTAAAGTTTTGGTTTTGTAATTTTAAACACAAGTGTAATGCTTGTGGAAGGCTTTTTGGCTCTCGTATGCACAGGAGCCTTGAGAGGTCACCTCTTAACCCTCTTATGAAGGTGTCAAGGGCCTTGTCCCTATAGGTTTGAATTAGCACATCCATAGCCTCTTTTCCTATTGTCATGCAGTTTTTGTTATTAATTATCAAAGATAGGTGTGAAGGTGTGTGTTGATAAAAGTCTTGTACTGAGAGATGACCTTGGACAAGGGTTGTTAGTTGATACTCGAGGGTACCTATGTCCCTTTTGTCTGCATAGTGTTTTGTCCCTTTTGTTCCTTATAAATATTCAGAACCCATTCTACACTCTTTCTCCAAGAACTAAATTCAGAATAGTTACCGGAAAATTCTCGCAAACAACGCACGATGTCCGTAACCTTGTCCAAGTCGCTAAGATTGTCTCTATATTGTTCTTCAATTACTTGGTCTGTCGTTGTCATTTCTAAGTTTGGATTTAAAATGTTTCCTAATAGATTCCTACATTGTTCCCTACACAACCGAGTAACTAAATTTGTTATTGTCGCTTCTAATGCTACATTGGCCTGAGGAGCGTTAGCTGGGTTATGGAAATTGGCTTGATTGGCTGAACCAGAAGGTGAGGTATTTTCTAAAATTGATGGTCGTATTAGGTTATTAGGATTAGCCATTCTTGTAAAATGTATTACCCTGTATTTAAAATATCTATTTTTCCTTATTAAAACTAAAATATTTTATTAATTAAAAATTTTATTTTGTTTTCCCTGTGTTTATATTTTTCCTTGATTTTTGTGTTTTAATAATAAATTTATATTGAGTTCTTAATTTGTTTAATTGTATTATTTACTTTGGCATTAAAAGTAATATCAAAATTTATATCTTATTGGTAACTTACAATAGAAGTGTTGTAATTATCATGTTGTTGTTGGTTTCTCTTGTTTTGCCTGTGGTGGCTTTTAGATTCTTCAAATTCTCGGCTTTGGCTTTTAGTTCCTGTTGCCTTTGGATTCTTCAAATTTTCTGCTTTGGCTTTTAGCTTTTAGATTCTTCAAATTCTCTGCTTGTACAATTTGTAAATAGTTTCTTTTTCATACGCACATTTTTTAGTTTAAATTGTGTTTGTCAATGATGGTTTTTATTTCAGGTTTAATGTAACTTTGTTTAATCTTTTAATTTTGTATTTTCTCAAAAGTTTTAACTAAGCTTATTTGAATTGTGTATTATCGGTTACGTTTATTAATTTTTTAATAAATTAATCTTTATTTATTTTAATTAAACAATTTTTTATTTCCACTTAAAGATTTAGAACGTTTTTACTTCATCAATTAGTTCTGATTTGATATTTACTTATTTACTTATTAAATTGGTATTTTTTAGCAATAATTTTTAGTGCTTTTTAAGGACCTTTTCCTTTTTATACCTTGTTTTTTTTCACTTTAACTTGTAACAATATTGGGTGCTTCTTGAGGACCACCTTTTAACACTTAAAAATATTTATTTTTATACTTTAAAATAGTTTTAGCTTTGGTACTTCTTAAGGACCGTTTGTTACACTTTAATATATTAAATTAATTTTTGTTTTGGTACTTCTTAAGGACCGTTTTTTACACTTTAATTAAATTAATTTTTGCTTTGGTACTTCTTAAGAACCGTATTTTACACTTTAATTAAATTAATTTTTGCTTTGGTACTTCTTGACGACCGTTTTCGTTGGGCGCCAGTTAAATTAAATAAAACTACAAATTGTGAGTGCTACTTTAGAACTAAACTTTATTTACCAAAAAACATTCTTATAAACTAAAAATCAACAAAATCGAATTTGATAGAAATTGTTTACATTAACAAAAATTTGTATTTCTTAATAGTGTTTACAATGAGAAAAAGAATATTGTATTTCACAACAATGTTGCAATAGGGAAAATATTTACTTGTGTGGTATTTTTATAAAAATGCTTACTTCTACTTTTAGTTTATTGTGACCCACTTAAAAATAATGCTTACATTTAATAAATGAATTTTGTTCAATAAACTGTTGAACGCATTTTATTGAACCTTCAAATGGAAAGAACGAAAGAAAGGGAAATCCAACAAAATAAAATAAAAGAAAAAATGTTTGTTACGTTAACTTATAAATTAAACAATAATTGAATTTGAAAACCTTGAGTTTCCAAACTTGACGAAGAAGTTATTGACAGTTAATTTTTTTTTTGCGAAAACATAGCAAGTATCCCTTTTGATACTATAAAGTGTCCTTCATCGATATTATTTAAGAAAGTATTTATTAATTAAAGAGGTCAGACATCAAATTTGGGAATTCAAGCTTTTTAGGATTCAGACTAATGAACATGTACTTATGAATTTATTTATTACATATTAGTAATACTATTGGTAGATTAGTTAAGTAAATAAACAATTATTGTATATTTTTTTTTGAAATGATCGAAAACAAATCATTATGTTTTAATTTATTTAGAACTAGCTTAACCCGGTGTGCTTCGCTACCCCCATCGTTGTAAAATAAAACTGAAAGTATTTTCAATATATATAAGCAAATATTTATTAATTAAATTATTAGCTGCTTCGTAGTAAGAGAATTCCGTGGCATTCAGTAGTTTTGTTTTATGGAGGGTATTGCTCTCCCTCTGTCAACCCCGCCCATTTTTTTTTTTTAATTTACCATAATAGTGGATTTACCACGTTTGAAGACTCTAGCTATCATAGTTCTTCAGTAACGCGATAATTAATATTTGCATCTTATGGGAGGTATTGCTCCCCCTGCGCCTACCCGATTTATTTTTATTTTCAAAAGTGTAGTTTACCATTAGAATGACTTCAACAAAGTTTGAATATTCTCACTATAACAGTTCTTAAGATATGCGATATTAAACATTGGCGTCCTATGGAGGGTACCACTTACCCCTCCGCTATTTTATTTCCATTTTGGGGCTCAGAAGACCCAAACACCACCAATTCAACAAAATGCTTGCAGCGGCTCTTAAAATATGCGATATGTAATATTGGCATCCACGAAAAAATATGGCATCGCCCCTTTGTCCAATCACACCTTTTTGAACCCTACGACACATTAATTCCGAAAAATAGCCTTCTGTGAAAATTTGATGAGGATTAGTTTATTAGATATAACGATTTTTACTTTTTCTATAAAGGGGCGGGTCCACGCCCACTTTTTTAATTAAACGTATATCTATTCATGCCAACAACATATATACCAAATATTATCGCCGTAGGCCAAAAAATATCATGGATAACACGATTTAAAATTTTGGGTTGCATGGGCGTGGCAACGCCCCTTTGCCCAGTCACAATTTTATATAGCCTAATGTCTCTTCCAGGATCACAGTTACATGCTGTGAAAGTTTCAAGGCCATCGGTCAAGTGGTTTGGCCTCCTATAAGGCACAAATATATATATATATATATACAAATATACATACATACATTCACTTTTATACATAAAGATTTGTGCCTTATAGGAGGCCAAACCACTTGACCGATGGCCTTGAAATTTTCACAGCCTGTAACTGTAACCCTGGAAGAGACATTAGGCTATACAAAATTGTGACTGGGCAAAGAGGCGATGCCACGCCCATACAACCCAAAATTTAAAATCGTGTTATCTATGACATTTTTTGACCTACGGCGATAATATTTGGTATATATGTTGTTGCCGTGAATAGAAATATTTTTAATTAAAACAGTGGTAAAAAGGTGTATTGGACTAAGGGGCGGTGCCATATTTTTTCGTGGATGCCAATATTAAATATCGCATATTTTAAGAGCCGCTGCAAGCATTTTGTTGAACTTTTGGTAGTAGGATCTTCTAAGCCCCAAAATTCAAATAAAATAGCAGTGGGGGAAGTGGCATAGGACGCCAATGTTTAATATCGCATATCTTAAGAACTGTTATAGTAAGCATGTTCAAACATTGTAGAAGTTACTCTTATGGTATACTACACTTTTGAAAATAGAAAAAAGCGGGTAGGCGCGGGAGGGAAACACCTCCCATAGGATTCATATATTAAATAGCTCTCAACTGAAAAAGTGGTTAAAGCAGTGTAGCGAAGCGCACCGGGTTAAGCTAGAGACGCCAATGTTTAATATCGGATATCTTAAAAACTGTTATAGTGAGAATGTTCAAACTTTGTAGAAGTCACACTTATGGTATACTACACTACTGAAAATAAAAACAAAGCGGGCATGCGCATATATTAAATATCGCTCAACTGAAGAACTATTAAAGGGAGAGTCTTCAAACGTGGTTAAAGCTACTATTATAGCAAACTTTAAATTTCAATATAGTAATGGGCGGGGTGGACAGAGGAGGAGCAGTTCCCCTCATAGATAGAAATATTAATAACAGCCGCTGCAAGCAATTTGTTGAACTTTTGGTAGTAGGATCTTCTGAGCCCCAAAATTGAAACAAAATAGCAGCGGGGGAAGTGTTACCCCCCATAGCAATTTGTTGAACTTTTGGTAGTAGGGTCTTCTGAGCCCCAGTAGTAGCTTTAACCACGTTTGAAGACTCTCCCTTTAATAGCTACTATTATAGCAAACTTTAAATTTCAATATAGTAATGGGCGGGGTGGACAGAGGAGGAGCAGTACCCCTCATAGATAGAAATATTAATAAGAGCCGCTGCAAGCAATTTGTTGAACTTTTGGTAGTAGGATCTTCTGAGCCCCAAAATTTAAACAAAATAGCAGCGGGGGAAGTGTTACCCCCCATAGCAATTTGTCTTCTGAGCCCCAGTAGTAGCTTTAACCACGTTTGAAGACTCTCCCTTTAATAGTTCTTCAGTTAAGCGATATTTAATATATGCATCGTATGGGAGGTATTTCCACCCATGCGCATGCCCGCTTTATTTTTTTTTTTCAAAAGTGTAGTATACCATTAGAGTGAATTGTACAAAGTTTGAACATTCTCACTATAACAGTTCTTAAGATATGCTTAACCCGGTGTGCTTCGCTACCCCCATCGTTATAAAATAAAACTGAAAGTATGTATTTACAATATATATAAACAAAAATTAATTTATGAAATTATTAGCTGCTTCGTAGTAAGATAATTCCGTGGCATTTCGTTTTATGGGGGTATTGCTCTCCCTCCGTCAACCCCGCCCATTTTTCTTTTAAAATTTACCATAAAATGGATTTTACCACGTTTGAAGACTCCAGCTATCATAGCTCTTCAGTAACGCGATAATTAATATTTGCATGTTATGGGAGGTATTGCTCCCCCTGCGCCTACCCGCTTTATTTTTATTTTCAAAAGTGTAGTATACCATTAGAATGACTTCTACAAAGTTTTAATATTCTCACTATAACAGTTCTTAAGATATGCGATATTAAACATTGGCGTCCTATGGGGGAACCACTTCCCCCGCTGCCATTTGATTTCAATTTTGGGGCTCAGAAGATCCAACTACCAAAAGTTCAACAAAATGCTTGCAGCGGCTCTTAAAATATGCGATATTTAATATTGGCATCCACGAAAAAATATGGCACCGCCCCTTTGTCCAATCACACCTTTTTGAACCCTACGACACATTAATTCAGAACAGAATAGCCTTCTGTGAAAATTTGATACAATCGGTTCAGTAGTTTATTAGATATAACGTTTTTTACTTTTTCTATAAAGGGGCGGGTCCACGCCCACTTTTTTAATTAAACGTATTTCTATTCATGCCAACAACATATATACCAAATATTATCGCCATAGATCAAAAAATATCATAGATAACACGATTTAAAATTTTTGGTTGTATGGGCGTGGCATCGCCCCTTTGCCCAGTCACAATTGTATATAGCCTAATGTCTCTTCCAGGGTCACTGTAACATGGTGTGAAAATTTCAAGGCCATCGGTCAAGTGGTTTGGCCTGCTATAAGGCACAAATATATATATATATATATATATATATATATATACAAATATACATACATTCACTTTTATATATATAGATGGTTGAAAGGTAACGGGCGTATGAAGAAATGGTAAGTTACGATTTGGGGCATTACTCCCAAAAATTTAATTTTCAGGCAATGAGTAGTGCCACGGATGACAGTTAAATGTCATATGGGTGTGCAGCCTTTCCAGGACGAAAACATCCGGTCCTGATGACTCGAGACAATCTTGTAACAAAAAAAACTGCGGTAAGGTTTTCGGTAGCTTCAATCAACAATCGGTCTTTGTTCAATGTTTTTTTTGTTTTTTTATCGCTTCGGTCTATCAACAGCATTCGTTTTTTTCGGCACGAATTAAATTGTGTATGTGTGAGTAGATGGACACGAACTCCCCATTTCCGGCGAGCTTCAGCCCAAACACCAGCGTGCCACTGTCCATCGCGAAGCGAAGTTGAGATTTTGATTTACGTCAAAATCTTTCACAAACATTTTTTTCACTTACGTCCACATCACAGTCGGTAGCCCGGTTATCCGTGTATTATAGTAAAAATATATAAAATACAATAGTGAAGAGAAATAAAGTGAAACACTTTATAAGGACAATAGTGAAAAAAATAGTAGAAGTGTAACACGGATGGATCTTAATCCTTCATAACCGGAGAACTTTTAAACCTCATCTACTCAACAAAGAATCAAAGAACTTTTAAACTTCATCTACTTAACAAAGAATCAAAGAACTTTTAAACCTCACCTACTCAACAAAGAATCAAAGAACTTTAAACCTCATCTACTCAACATGGAATCAAAGAACTTTAAACCTCATCTACTCAACAAAAAATCAAGGAACTTTAAACCTCATCTACTAAACAAGGAATTAATCAACGTTGAGCCAGGACAAGAAAGCAACGAATATGAAATATATATTAATAACAATCCTCATGTATGTTAATACAATTATTTTATGTAAACATCTAAAAGAAGCATAAGGAATCTATTAATAGACCATATATCCAATTAGTAGATAAGCTATCGTAACCAAAACATGAAACGAATATGAAACGAATAATAACAAATATAAATATTCACTAAATAAGCTATTGTAACCAAGGTATATGGAAACTCTAGCTCTAATAATAAACTAAGGAAAATAATAATATAGAAACAGTACCCCATAAAAAAAAGAGAAAACAAATATATAAAGGAAATAATAACAAGTATAAATAATCACTAAATAAGCTATTGTAACCAAGGTATATGGAAACTCTAGGTCTAATAACAAACTAAGGAAAATAAAAACATAGAAAAAACCCAATAAAATCAAAAACGGTTTCTCTCAGTCAGAGCATAGCGTGACTGCGATTCAATCCTTAATAAATAAAAAGGAAAAATAAAAAAAAAAAAGAGAAAAAAACTCAGCAAATAGTTACCCCTCTCAATTAAAACTTAACGAGAGGAAGAGTACATACACAAACTTTTAAATTCAACCAGAGCATAGCGTGGTTGTGACTCAAAAGTAATTATAATAAATAAATACTTATATATATACAAAATTTGGATATAAAGAAAGCTTCTTTGAAGGTGTAGAATTTATATTTATATTTATACTTATATTATTACATATTACAATTATTATTACTATTGTATTACATATATATAACAAAAGGTCTGTTGGAATTTTCTTGCTATCTATTTGATGCAACCAGTAGTAAAGTACTTAGGACCAATAACGAGACTTAGGAAAAACATTACAATAGAAACAGACAAGATGACACAAGCAAATCCATCAGGTAATACTAACACAGACCTATTTAACTCTCTCAGAATACCAGATGCCATCAAAGATCTTCCCCATTTTAATGGCAACCCTAGGTTATTATACGAATTCATTAACAATGTAGAGGAAATACTACTCTACATTCAGAGTGCAGATAGTACACCATATGGAAAGATTCTCTTGAGGGCAATTAGGAACAAAATTGAGGGGGAAGCAAATGAAATTCTAAACATGTATGGTACTCCCTTAAACTGGGACATGATTAAAGGTAATTTAATTCTACATTATTCGGGCAAAAGATCAGAAACATCTCTAATAAAAGATTTACATAACGTGAGGCAAGCAAATAGAACAATGCAACAGTTTTACAGCGACATTATAGAAATACAATCCGCCTTGTGTAATAACATACTCATCCATGAGAAAGAACAAAATGTTATTTTATCAAAACAAGAACTGTTCGCTGATATGTGTCTCAACACTTTCTTATCAGGACTAAGGGAACCCCTTGGCTCATCAATTCGAGCAATGCAACCAAAAACTCTTGCCTCAGCCTTGTCCTTCTGTCTTAAAGAACAAAACATTTATTACAGACAGTCCACATTCTATAAACAGCCGTACAGAACTGATAATTTCAAGAATCCACAACAACTCGACCAAAATCCTATTCAACAATATAGGCCAAACAATTATGCTTCAAACTACCCACAAAAAAAGAAAATTTGAGGGATCTGAAACTAAATTTTCAAGAAACTACCAAGCATATGCATCACCAAATATAATACCTAAACGCGAAAACTATAATAAAACCAGAAATACCTTTGTTAAACAAAGCCCAAGCACACAATCGAGAAATTTTAGACAAAACGAAGTGCACAATTTTGAACAGCCAACCAATTCACAATATCAAACATTAGACCAATTCGCACCACATCAGGATGCAACTAATATAGATGATTCGCAAAATTTTCACTTTTCATCAACCCAACAACAGGGTACATAGATATAAATACACATGGGTCTCAACTAGCCTATATAAAAATTAACTCACCAATAAATAAAGAACTAAAATTTCTAATAGATACAGGAGCTTCAACATCCTTTATAGCACCCGAACTTGTAGATCCAAAAATTACCGAAAATTGTAAACCAACAATAATCAAACAGTTTTTAACCAACATACACTAACAAAACAAGTAACATTACCAATATTTCAAGAATTTAAGCAATCTGGACAATTCACATTCCATCTTTTTAAATTTCACACATATTTTCATGGCTTACTCGCTTTAAACTTTTTGACGAAAATAGGAGCAAAAATAGACCTCACTAATAACACATTACACACAGAACAAACAAGCTTACAACTCCAACTCAAGCAGAATAACACTTCTGAGAAACACGTTATCCCTGAATTAACAAAAACCACAGTAAATTTACACGTAGATACAGAAAATGGAGACATTTATATAGAACAAACCCAAATAAACCCTAGCCTCTTTATCTCTGAGGGAATATATACAGCTAATAATTGGTCTAGTATAGTTGAAATTACAAACACCTCCCTTGAACCAAAAATAGCATACATAGAGCAACTCTTGAAGACAAATAAATACAACTCACATTTATACCATGATGTATGCAATTTCGAAACAAAAAGGATAGAAAAGGATCCCAAACCAATAAACTTCCAGCAGATTTTAAGATTGGAACACCTCAATCAAGAGGAAAACGTAAATCTTATCAATCTATGCAAAAAATTCAAACACATTTTTTACAAAGAAAACGAACCTCTAACATTCACAAATGCAGTTAAACATAAAATACCTACAATGGACGATATACCAATTTATACAAAGACTTATAGGTACCCATATATACTAGGGTATTCATTCGGTCACCGTTAATCGGTTAACCGATTAATTACTACCCGATTAACTGATCATAATATTTTTTTTGTGTTTTTAATTATTTTTTTCATCTCATATACAAAAGTTATGTGATTAGAAAATATTTTTTCATACAATATATTTCCTACATTCTTAAAGTACAGAACAAAAAGAAACTTAGAAATTCGGAAATAAATTTTTTGCAAAATGTTCTGTGCTGAGCTTTGCTAGGATGAGTCATATGATGACCTAACAACAAAAGAGACTTTCGATAATAACGCAAACAACCTTTTAACAGAATCAGAGTAAACCATTAGAAGTGTTAAAAATTTAAAAAAAATTAAAACAGGACTTTAATGGCATAATGGAAGATTTTTAGTTTTTCTATGTCTGTGGCATTTTGACAAAACATCTTAAGTAGAGAAAAGATAGCAAAAAAGTTTTTAAAATAAACTCGGTGAAAAAATGATTTTTATCAAATAATTAAATACACCGAAATTAAAGAATAATTTCGTTTGTAAACAAAATTTTAAAAACGTAAGCAAAAATATTTTTTGAATGAAAATTTGTACGATTAACAACATTTTTTTCAACTTTTTAAATTTGATTTAAGATGTTTTGTCAAAATGCCACAGATATTATACGTTACTTTCGATTTCTCCAACATCTACGATATATGAAAGAGTGCTTTCCAAGTGAAGTTTAATCGAAACAAATGAAAAGAATCGCCTAAATCCATAACATAAAAACCAAATTGTTTTTCTAAAAGATTATTTTATAAGATCTCGGCTGAGTTCCTAAACATCATAATACTTTGCAGTCAAAGTCAAAAAAGTATCATAGAGTTTAACTATATCTAGTTTGATTATTGTGTACGGATCGATATTGTTTTTAGTGAACTTTGGTACAGATAACATTGTAAAATTTTTCACGGTTGCTTGGTAGGAAGCACTTAAAAAAGCGAGTTGCTTTGCAACTGATGTTTTGGAACTCACCCCTCCTTAAACTATTGAAATAACTAAAAAATTATCTAACAGCATTAATTAAAAAAATATGTATTACATATTTATGAATTATTTTTTTGTTTGGTCGTTTGAGATCAAGAAATGTTGTGTTTGTTTTGTTATTGTTGTTTTTTTTTTTACTAATAAACTCCAAATACTAAAAAAATTTGCATTTTTATTTAATGAAATTACTAAATTTATAAGAAAAACATTATTAATCGGTTAACCGATCAAAAACAAGATTAACCGATTATCAACCGATTAAACCAAAACCTCGGTTAATTAATCGAGCGATTAACCGATTTAAGCAAAAGCCCGATTAAATGAATACCCTAATATAAGCCCAAGGAAGAAGTCAAAAAACAAATTGATAGTATGCTAGAACAGGGAATCATTCGTCAAAGCTATTCACCACGGAGCTCTCCTGTTTGGATTACCGAAAAAGATCGACGCAAGCGGGAAACAAAAATGGAGACTAGTAATAGATTATCGGAAACTAAATGAAAAAACCATATCAGACAGATATCCTCTTCCTAATATCACAGAAATACTAGACAAGCTTGGTCGATGCATGTACTTCACAACCTTGGATTTGGCCAGTGGCTTTCACCAACTAGAGATACACCCTAAGGACATTCCCAAAACGGCTTTTACCGTTGAAGGTGGCCACTATGAATACATAAGAATGCCATTCGGGCTAAAAAACGCCCCTTCCACGTTCCAAAGGGTTATGGACAACGTTTTAAAGGACTTAGTAGGAAAAATATGTCTAGTATATCTAGACGATATAATAATTTTCTCGACATCATTAACGCAACACATTAATGACATTCAAGCTATTTTCGATAGACTTTCCCTTTCAAACTTCAAAGTACAACTGGACAAGTCAGAATTTTTAAGAAAAGAAATTGCATTCCTAGGACATATTGTATCTACGGATGGCATTAAGCCTAATCCCATGAAAATAGAGGCAATACAGAAATTTCCGATTCCTAAAACACAAAAGGACATTAAATCATTTTTAGGACTACTAGGATATTATCGCAAATTCATACCAAATTTTGCTCAATTGACCAAACCAATGACAAGCTGTCTAAAAAAGGGAAAACCAGTAATAATTAGTGAAGATTACATTAACACGTTTAATACATGCAAAACTATATTGATGAACGACCCAATACTACAGTTCCCTGACTTTTCTAAATCCTTTATATTAACTACTGACGCTAGCAATGTCGCCTTAGGCGCAATTCTTTCACAAGGTACCATAGGAAGTGACAAGCCAATCTGCTACGCGAGTAGAACACTTTCCGTATCAGAAGTTACTCGACCATAGAGAAAGAACTATTAGCCATCGTATGGGCTACTAAATACTTCAGACCCTTCCTGTTCGGACGAAAATTTATAATCATCACCGATCACAGACCACTGACATGGCTAATGTCTCTGAAAGAACCAAATTCAAAATTGGTCCGTTGGAGACTTAAATTGGAGGAATTTGATTATGAAATAAAGTATAAAAAAGGCAAACAAAACTCGAACGCAGACGCTTTAAGTAGAATCAAGATTGCAGACACACTACATATAAACTTTAATGAAACAGAAGAAAATGACAACGCATCAATAGCGACCATACACTCAGCAGAAGAAAACCTAAACGATCATCTGTCAATTACAGAGAGACCACTTAACGATTAACAAATACAAATAGTTTTAAAAAGATCAGACAAAACAGCCTTATAACTACTCAACCCTTTTCGAAATAAGTTGAGGAAAACAATAGAAAGGCCCACATTCTCAGAAGAAGAAGTGTTAGACATCTTTAAAAAATTTGTACCACCAAATAAGACAACAGCAATCTTTACAGACGACGACACCTTTCGAGTAGTCCAAACGGTATACTCAAAATTTTTTTCAAACAACAGAACCTTCAAAGTATTAAGAGCAACAGAATTCCTAACAGATATACAAAGTAGTGACGAACAAGAGCAGCTAATCACGGAATATCATGACAGCAACAATCATAGGGGTATAAATGAAACACATTGGCATCTAAAGAGAACGTACTACTTCCCATTTATGCAGAAAAAAATCAGTGAAATCATAAATAACTGCAACAAATGCGAAATCTTAAAATACGACAGAAGACCCCAGAAACCGCTATTGCAAAAAACAGAAACACCATGCAAACCCTTAGACATTATCCACATTGACATCTATACAATAGCACACAAACAGATCCTCACAATAACCGACAAATTTTCCAAATTCGCATGGGCATACACTCTCCAAGCCAAAACAAGCATATGTGTTTTTAGATCTTTCAAAGACTACATAGCTCTTTTTGGAGTTCCAAAAAAAGTTGTATGTGATCAAGGAGTAGAATTCACAGCAAGCATATTCAAAGATTTTTGCAGACAACAACAGATAGAACAGCACAAAACTTCATTTCAACAAACTACTAGCAATTCCCCAGTAGAAAGACTTCACTCTACATTGACGGAAATCTACCGAATCATAATAACAACAAAGAAAGAAAGACGTGTAGGAATAAACCATAACGAAATTCTTAAAGAAACACTAATCACTTATAATAATTCAATACATTCAAGCACTAAACTCACTCCATATGAATTATTCTTGGGTAAAACGTACAAATTTGAACAAACAGTTCAATTCAACAATGAACATGTATACTTGGACAAACTTAGGGAATTTCAAGACACTTTATACCCTCTTATTAAACAAAAAGCTGACCAACTTAAGGAAATTAGAACAACAAAACTTAACAAGAATAGAACAGAACCACAAACCAAAAACATAGGCGAAATCATTTTTAGGAAAGAATGTCGTAGGAACAAATTAACAAATAGGTTTTCAAAGCATAAAACACAAAGAGATAATAACATTACCCTTCTAACAACAGACAATAGGAAAATCCACAAAGCTAAAATTAAACTAAGAAAGAAATATAAACGAATGATTTCAGGATCACCACAACAACCTGCCAACTCATAGAAATTAATTACCTCGAGAACAACAACGGACTACTTCAACTTAAACTAGGTAACGCCAGAATCATCAAAGGCTACAATAACATAATTAATATTATTGATACCAACCAATATTTGGAGGTCTATTGAAAATAAAATCAATACACTTAATAACTTTAAGAAATCTTCTTACACCAATGCCATATCTACAACAAAATTAAAAGCCACTGAATTACTGAACAAAATACATAATTTACTACCACATAGAACTAAGAGAGGACTAATAAACGGACTCGGGACAGCAATCAAATTTATAACAGGAAATCTCGACGCAACAGACGCACACGAAATCAACCAACAAATAGAACAACTAAACAAACAAAACGACCAAATAACTGACAACTTACAGAACACTAGCTTACTAAATACACAGATAGTAAATCGACTGAACAATCTCACGAAACACATCAATATGCAGCAAGATAATATTCAGCGGTACATTAACACTAACTCTCGTATGCTAAGTAATAGAATACAAAAAGAAGAGGATTCAATTGAAGAAATACAATATATTAATCAAATTAACTATAATTTAGACATATTACAAAATCACATAACAGAAATTTCAGAAACTATATTATTAGCCAGATTAAACATTATTTCTAAAACAATATTAAGTAACCAAGAAATTGAAATCATAAACAGCTACATAAAAAACCAATTTATTAATATTTCATCAAATGATCAATTGTATGAAGTTTTAAGCCTAAAGGCATATTATAATGATACAAATATAATTTTTAATATAAAAATACATATCGTAGAAAATATTGCTTATGAACTAACTCAAATTATACCCTTGCCAATAAACCATACAAAATTTATCAATGTAATGCCGTATGCACTAGTTTATGAACATAAAATATTATACACAAACAAAATTTGCCCACAAATTGAAAAAACATTCTTTTGCGAAAATATCATTGAACAGGAAGACATCAAAGAATCGACCTGTATAGGCAATATATTAAATAATAGAACAGCGAAATATCATTTCAAAGAGAAGGGTCACATCTCCTCTATATCACAACCAAAACAAAATGTTGTACTTTTTATTAATGTGCCAAACACTTATATAAATACTACTTGCAAAAAACAACCATTTACCATAAAAGGCACAATCCTAATTAAATTCAGGAATTGTACAATTATTGTAAATGGAATGATTTACGAAGGTAAAACAAATATTTTTTGGGACGAACCACTTCTAATTTCACCTACCTATAGTCCAATACATCCTAAATCAATAACAGAGGAACTTTCACTCCAAAAGTTAAAAGAACACCACCTTGATAATAAAATGAAATTAATTTCTCTTCAAGAAATAACTAAATCTTCACACAAGACGACCATTGTAACAGGTTTAACTATTAACATAATACTTATAATAATCATAATCATTACACTAAGCACTTCAGTTATAATCAAACATAACTACGTCCCAGAAACTGGCATCGCTTCAGCCCCAATTCAATCATTGTGGCCATCGCTCTACTCTAAGGGGGGAGGAGTTACATACCTAGGTATGAACCCAACAACACAGCCACCACCAAAACCACCAAGACAGAGTTAGGACATACACAACAATACATTAACTAGCTGCATAAGCAAAACACTATTAATTCAACCTAACATAAAAATAAACAAAAGAACGTTAAACTTAAAATTAATAATCAGCAAGTAGGAAGTAAAAATAAGAAAGTAAACCAATAAACCTAAAATAAGAACAAACTTAATAAAAATGTCAAACCAGCAAGTAGGAAGTAAAATTAATAGAATAGACAATTTAATACTTAAGTTCAATTATTATAGTAGAATAAGCATATTTTATTTTATATAAAAACAAAAGAATCATAATAAAGTTTGATTGATATTTTAACAGTGAAAGGCTAAACAAGTGTTTTTCTTTATCTCCCCGTCGCACAGTGGCTGAAAATCGTTTTTCATCGGCCAAAACTCTGTAACTTTTGAACCGATAGGAATAATTTTGAAGGAGAGAAGACTTCTTGAACTTTTTTACAGTTTTAATTTTGTTAAAATCCGATCAGTAGTTGTTGAGAAATTTAAGGTCAAAGTTGAACTTTTGATGTTTTTTTAGCATTTAGTATGAAAATGCTAATGATTGAGATTGAGAGTTATGGTATTTTTTATTCAAAAAGTGGGATGTTTTTCAGCCCACTGTTTTAAGAACTTTTTAACCTACATAACTGCCAAATTTCATTAATATATCTTTGTTCATGTCAGATTTATAGAATGTCAAACCTTAAAATTATTATTTTTTACTCATATTGAAAGCCCTTTTATTCATTTACACTATATAAATAATAATTTTATTGTTTGACATTCTATAAATCTAACATGAATAAAGGTATCATAATGAATTTTGGCAGTTATGTAGATTAAAAAGTTCTTAAAACAGTGGACTGAAAAACAACCCCATTTTTGATTAAGAAATACCCAAATTCCCAATCCCGGAAAACGGCTTAAATTTTTTTTTTGTTCAAAAAGGCAATACAATTTACCACTCGATATTGATCAGAATTTTCTAGAAAATAATGGACATATTAGAAATCATTACTGTTCTAATTGTATAAAAATCGGTGTGTGGAATTATTAGAATTTTTTACTCAAATAAATTTTTTTTTTTTTTTTAATTTGATTTTGAATAGGGCATATGGGAGTATAAATGTCAAACTGACTAAAAATTGCTTCTACAAGCATACTCCTAATGTTTTCTTTTGAAAAATATAAAAATTTTTATATATTTCTGGAGAAATTCGTATTCATATTACCTTTATATGCATATACGTTCGCCTCGTATATGCCACTATACCTTTAAAAAAAATGTATAGGCATGTAATAATACCTATGATCATTTTGTGAATAGGTTTCTACATTATCAACTCTACAACAGGTTCAACTGGAACCAGTTCCACAAGAATACTTTTAAATTAAAAAAATAAATAGGTGTAAATTTTTAAATGTTTATTTTCGTTTTTACTTAAATAACAATAACGACAAAAAAATATTTTTTGCTTAAATAACAATAAAAGTTAATTATATCTACTATTCATTCGAATTGCCTCCAAATATTCCATACTTGGTTTTGTATTACCTCTGTCCTGTAGCAGCCCTTTTGCTTCTTCATCTAAGTCCCGATGTTCTACATTCCATTGACTTCGAATGCTAGAGATGAGCGGATCTGTCGTTGCCAACAGTATATTAAACAGATCTTCATTTGTAAAATCTCGTGACATTTTTCTGGTATTGTGCTCCCTATAAAATCTGTAATCTTTATTCCTTTTTTCCTGGGCTTCCTCCGACAGTTCTCCTAGTTGTACTAAAGGATCCCTAATGACATCCTCTCCATGATAAAGGATTTTATGAATTGTTGCAGCCATATTTCTCCATGAATAATTGGTAGTATATATTCGTGCTGTTTCTTTGGCATATTCCTCAAATTTTCTATAATCAATTTGTTCATTGCATGCAAGTACATCAATGATTGTTTTAAATCTTATATAAGACTTATATAAACACCTATTATTTCAGATGCTTTTTTGGGATCAGCTGTATTCCTTCTTGCTGTATTCCCATCAATCCTTGTTTTGGTTGGTCTATAATCAACCCACATTTGCAAAATTCATCCTGAACATGCTTCATTTTTATGCTTCTTAAATCCTTGTTGGTGTCATTGTTTGTTATTGATACTGTAGGTACAAAACCCAAATCGTAACTGATTTTTAGTATGTGCTCCATAATTAGTATTCTTGTATGTAGCGGCGATAATCCAAATTCATATGCATTAGTATTATCTAATGATTTTTCCGGGACTTGGTTTAATTTGCTTAATTTTGCAGTTCCGATCATATTTCAGTGCTGCAGGAACATAAATTGAGTTTTCCTTCAATGTAACTTAAAACATCTTCCTCCTTTTTATTTTTAGAATACTCTTCGGATAATTCTTTATAGCTGAAGCTCTCCATTTTTATAGATATTTACAAATTAGATTGTTATTGCTTAGATGTATTTTAACAACTAAGATTTTATCCGAATACCACTGGCTTTTATACATAGCTTGCGTTATACTGTGTTCCTAGGTATCATAATAAGGTAGAATAAAAAACTAAATTGGGCAAAAGTAGGATACGCTTAAAATCCCACGGGTATTGGTAATTATATAATATAAAATACCTAGCACAACTTGGCTTGGTACACTTATATTCCAGTCATATGAATAGGTAAGATAAAAAGAGCAAAAGAAATGTTGCGAATAATTTTACACAAACTAAAAAAGTGTTCTATAGGCTGGTCCAAACAGGTACAAAAGTGCATTTGGGTTTAAAGTGGATACTCTTACCTTCCTACAGCTAGTAAAATCTCTTTAAACCCCTTTTGACCCTCATAAATTCTATTCTTCTGAACTTCAATTTGACTAAAATATAGAACCTGAAAAAATATTTAATAACACAGCAGGTATAATCGGTACAGTAATACAACATAACATTGTTTAAAGACTGCTTTACTACCAATATAAAAAGTGTTGAACCCACTATTGATAACAGTTTGACATAAAACATAATCCACCCGATTTAAAAACTAGAATAAACGTTATAAAATCAAGCCAAAAAATCCGTTTTATCCGAATATCTCCAAAGGCAAAGGAGAAAATCTAAACATTTAAGCATATTTTTTGTAATTCAGCTTAAGCTTAATTTTTTTTTTGCAATCCATAAATATATTTTTGGTGAATTTTTTTAAAGTTTGAATTTCCGAGGTTACCAATTTTAGAGGTCCACAAGTCACTCTCCCGACCCTCCATGGACCCGTGTTCTTTCAATTCAACTCAAAAGCTACCCGGCCATGACAGTTTAAATTTCATTCAAATATGTTCAGCCGTTCATAAGAAGCAAAATAATTTTTCAAAACAAAACTTTCGTAAAATTAAAGCTTAAATAAAAAGAGCAAACAAAAATGTTGCGAGTAATTTCATTAAAATAAAAAAAGTGTTCAACAGACAGTTCCAAACAGTTGCACAAGTATATATGGGGTTAAAGAGGACACTTTCAGCTTTCTGATGGTGGTACTAAAATCTCTTTAACCCATTTTGACCCTAACAAGTTCTACTCCTCTAAAATTCGGATTTAACTAAAATATAGAACCTGGGGAAACATTTGATAACACATCAGGTATAAATGATAGAGTGATGCAATGAACCACTTCTTAAAGACTACTACCCCACTAATATAACAAAAAAAATTTCGACCAATTATTGATAACGGTTTGCGAGAAATCATAATTTAGTTCTGATAAAATTTACAAAAATTAATTTTTTTCTTAAACAACATAAAATATTTGTTTTCAGCAGCATGCCACAGCCACAATTATCAATATTTTAATCTTGTTTTTTGGATACCTTAGTTCTAATATTTTTGCTATCGAATGGCATTAAAATTTTTGAAATCGGCGATGACAAAAATTGGACTTTTGGCCGATGAAATTCAATTTTCAGCCACAGTGCGTCGGTCCGAGAAGTTAAATCCTGTCATCATCAAAAACGCATGTACAGTTAGTCACAGTCAAATTGGTCCACCTGCAATAAAATGTTTTAGGATGTAAAAAAGAATATAACATTAATACCGTGTTCAGATATACCTTTTTTATTGAGTCAATATTCGGTTAATTGACATAATTATCTTTCTGTTCACATATACACAATTTAGCCAACTCAATTTATATTACTACTACATACAACATTCAACGTAAACAAAAATGTACATGTATAAGAAATTGTAAGCAACTTTTGACATCTTTAAGGAATAAACATCTGGTTTTTGCGCAGACCAAATGGATGGGCCTTTTTTTTGTTGTAATTTCAATAGCCAAATGTCAAAAAACTGTTTAGTAAGTTCTGTTTTGCTTAATAAACACACTTGTTACAGTGTCGCATTTTAATTTTACTCAATATTTATAACAATTTCGTATTAATTGAGCAATAACTAAATTGCAATTTTGTACGGATAATTGAGCTCAATAATGGCATTTATTGCGTAAAACTCAATTAAGGTGCATATCTGAACACTGTATAATTGGACCAAAAAATTTTTTTCTAAATTAGTTAGTTTTTTCATTTTTATCAGTTTTTTTTGTTTAAGAAAAAAAATTCATAAAAAAAATTAATAAATAAATAGCATTTTGGACATAACTAAACAATTAACGAAGTTAGTATAAAATTAAGGTCACAGTGAAAATGGTCCACAATGTAAAAAAACAATAAATAACGGAACATTTTCTTGTTATGCTTTATTTCTTCCTTCAGTTGCTTATTTTAAAATTTTAAGATGGGTCGCCACACAACAATTGAGCTTCGAAATTAAATTATTGAGCATTATAAAAGTGGAAAAAGTCCAAGACAAATCGCCCAAATTGTTAAAAAAAAATCCAGGACAACAGTGGAAAACATCATCCACCGTTTTAAAAACGAAGGTCGAGTTATAATTAAGCTAAAAATTAGCCCAAAAAAGATATTCTGCGAACGTGAAGAAAGGTGGATAGTCAAACAAGTCAAAATAAATCCAAGACTGAGTGCTCCAAAACTGCGGGATATAGTTGAAAAACACTTCAGTACTAGCTGTAACGCCGAAACGATACGAAGAGTGCTGCGTAAGAATGGATTGAATGGCAGAATAGCGCGTAAGAAGCCCTTTGTAAGTGCGAAGAATAAAAAAATTCGACTGCAGTTTGCTCACAGCTATGCTGCGAAAGATTTTTCATTCTGGCAGAACCAAATATAACCTTTTTCGGTCAGATGGAAGGGTAAACGTTTGGAGAAACCCCAATCCAGAGATGAACCTAAAGAATCTGCGCCCAACAGTTAAACATGGCGGTGGTGTTGGTGAACTCCACTTTGTTGAAGGAAATATGGAAAAAATCAATATTTAAACATTTTGAAAACAAATTAAAAAAAAAAGTGCGGAAAAACTAGGAATAGATGAAACCTTTCATTTGTATCAGGATAATGATCCGAAACACACAGCCGGTATTGTTAAAGAATGGCTTCTGTATCATTGTCCCAGAGTAATTAAAACGCCTCCCCAATCACCGGACCTAAATATTATTGAAAATTTGTGGCAGAAACTCGAAGTTGAGATTCGAAAACATGAAATTTCCAACAAAAGTTACGTACAAGCTACCCTTATAGAGGAATGGAGTAAAATTACCCCGGAATATACAAGAAAATTAGTGGAATCTATTCCAAATTGTCTGAAGTCAGTGATTCTTCAAAAAGGATATACTACAAAATATTAAAAATCGCTTTTCAATTGAATTTTTTAACTTAAACTTCAGTGGACCATTTTCACTGTGACATGAAATTTTCTCTTTTTTCGCTTAATCTTAGTTCTTATGTCAAATATAATTTCTTTTTTTTTTTCATCAAATCAAATCTTAACCTAATACGTTATTTTATGTCCTGCCAGTGCCAGACAAAATTTTCTTCATCATGGGTTCTGTTCACTTATATAGGTGTTTATCGCTCATCTAATTGGGTAAGTGCTGCAGTGTCTCTTCTTCTTAAGCGAGTGTGGCCGCCATGATTTAAAATATTTCAAGCTAGTGGATTTGGGTGTTGTTCAAGCCTTTTTAAATATTTTATTGCATATTTTGTAATCATAGTTTTAACTAATGGCACATTGAGATCCTTATGAATGTTTGAGTTATTAACATACCAGGGAGCTGCTTTGATTATTCGAAGAAGTTTATTTTGGCGCCTTTGAATTTTGTTGATATTAGAGGCCGAGGCAGTGCCCCTTAGTTGAATACCGTAGCACCAGATAGGCTTTAAGATAGAGTTGTAAAGTAGAAGCTTGCAATCGAGACTAAGGACAGAATTTCTTCCAATAAGCCAATGAATTTGAATGGCTTTTAGTTTCATTTGAGTTAATTTTGCCTCTATATGGCATTTCCACGTTAATCGCCGATCCAGATGTACACCGAGATATTTTACATGCGAATGTTGAGGAATTATTTGATTATTGATTGTAATAGGGGGGCAAGATTCCCGGCGCAAAGTGAATGTTATATGTACGCATTTTTGCTCATTGACCATTATCCTCCATTGTCGTAACCATATTCCTAGTTGAAATATATGATGTTGTAAGTAACGCGATGCTTCATAACGATTTTCGTGGACGCTTAGAAAAGCTGTATCGTCTGCAAATGTTGAAGTTTGTGTGTAGTTGCTTGTTGGCATGTCCGAAGTATAAATCAAGTATAATATGGGGCCCAGGATGCTGCCTTGTGGGACTCCAGCGGCAATGGGCTGAGGTGAACTTAAGAAATTTCCTTCTTTAATAATAAATTGACGACCGACTAAGTAGCTTTCTAGCAGCTTGTGTGTGTTTGCTGGTAAATTTTGCTTCAATTTTTGTAATAAGCCTTCATGCCAGACTTTATCAAAAGCTTGCGAAACATCGATGAAGAGTGCTGAGCAATATTTCTTTTCTTCAAATGCTTTTCTTATGACATTTACTATTCGATGAGTCTGTTCGATTGTGCTGTGTTTTCTTCTAAATCCGAACTGATGGTTTGGAATACATCTATTTACACTTAAAATCGGTGTTAATTTTGAAACTAATAATTTCTCAAACAGCTTTGACATATTTGATAATAAGCTAATAGGCCTATAAGACTCAACTTTTGTATGATCTTTACCTGGCTTTGGTATCATGGTAACTAAGGAAACCTTCCATTTTTGAGGATAGTATTCAAGGCGTAAAATAGCATTAAAATACTTCAGACCCTACCTGTTCGGACGAAAATTTATAATCATCACCGATCACAGACCACTGACATGGCTAATGTCTCTGAAAGAACCAAATTCAAAATTGTCCCGTTGGAGACTTAAATTGGAGGAATTTGATTATGAAATAAAGTATAAAAAAGGCAAACAAAACTCGAACGCAGACGCTTTAAGTAGAATCAAGATTGCAGACACACTACATATAAACTTTAATGAAACAGAAGAAAATGACAACGCATCAATAGCGACCATACACTCAGCAGAAGAAAACCTAAACGATCATATGTCAATTACAGAGAGACCACTTAACGATTAACAAATACAAATAGTTTTAAAAAGATCAGACAAAACAGCCTTACAACTACTCAACCCTTTTCGAAATAAGTTGAAGAAAACAATAGAAAGGCCCACATTCTCAGAAGAAGAAGTGTTAGACATTTTTAAAAAATTTGTACCACCAAATAAGACAACAGCAATCTTTACAGACGACGACACCTTTCGAGTAGTCCAAACGGTATACTCAAAATTTTTTTCAAACAACAGAACCTTCAAAGTATTAAGAGCAACAGAATTCCTAACAGATATACAAAGTAGTGACGAACAAGAGCAGCTAATCACGGAATATCATGACAGCAACAATAATAGGGGTATAAATGAAACACATTGGCATCTAAAGAGAACGTACTACTTCCCATTTATGCAGAAAAAAATCAGTGAAATCATAAATAACTGCAACAAATGCGAAATCTTAAAATACGACAGAAGACCCCAGAAACCGCTATTGCAAAAAACAGAAACACCATGCAAACCCTTAGACATTATCCACATTGACATCTATACAATAGCACACAAACAGATCCTCACAATAACCGACAAATTTTCCAAATTCGCATGGGCATACACTCTCCAAGCCAAAACAAGCATATGTGTTTTTAGATCTTTCAAAGACTTCATAGCTCTTTTTGGAGTTCCAAAAAAAGTTGTATGTGATCAAGGAGTAGAATTCACAGCAAGCATATTCAAAGATTTTTGCAGACAGCAACAGATAGAACAGCACAAAACTTCATTTCAACAAACTACTAGCAATTCCCCAGTAGAAAGACTTCACTCTACATTGACGGAAATCTACCGAATCATAATAACAACAAAGAAAGAAAGACGTGTAGGAATAAACCATAACGAAATTCTTAAAGAAACACTAATCACTTATAATAATTCAATACATTCAAGCACTAAACTCACTTCATATGAATTATTCTTGGGTAAAACGTAAAAATTTGAACAAACAGTTCAATTCAACAATGAACATGTATACTTGGAAAAACTTAGGGAATTTCAAGACACTTTATACCCTCTTATTAAACAAAAAGCTGACCAACTTAAGGAAATTAGAACAACAAAACTTAACAAGAATAGAACAGAACCACAAACCAAAAACATAAGCGAATTCATTTTTAGGAAAGAATGGCGTAGGAACAAATTAACAAATAGGTTTTCAAAGTAGGAAGTAAAAATAAGAAAGTAAACCAATAAACCTAAAATAAGAACAAACTAAATAAAAATGTCAAACCAGCAAGTAGGAAGTAAAATTAATAAAATAAACAATTTAATACTTAAGTTCAATTATTATAGTAGAATAAGCATATTTTATTTTATATAAAAACAAAAGAATCATAATAAAGTTTGATTGATATTTTAACAGTGAAAGGCTAAACAAGTGTTTTTTTTTATCTCCCCGTCGCACACTGGGTTATTGTGTATCAAAAGTGTGGATTAATTAAAAAATTAATTTTGAAATAACACACGAATACTTAATAACCATAGAAACTAGACATAATTCTGCGTCACTAACCGAAAAAATAACGGCTCTAAGTTGTATAGTGCATATGCATTGTGTTTTCGAATTTACACTTTCATTCTTTGTTCGCTTGCGCTCGCTGTAAAATTGATATTTCAAGTTTATCAAAGTGTTTTTTCGATAAAAAAAACTTCAAGTGAAATTTAAATCTGAGTATGGATCCTTCAACTTCAGGTATTGAATTATTTTTCAGATACAAGTATTACAGCAAAAAAGTGATTTAATATTTAAAATTATTTTTTTTGTTCAAAGTCCCCAAAATGTGCATATTTGGAGTATATAGTTGGACATATAGTTAATTATCGGACTAGATCGGGCTCTGATTTTTTTTTTTTTAATTTTGCGGATTGTTGACGATGTTTCTGCAAAAAATTGAGCTGCGCTTTTGTGGCATTTTTAATTAATTCTACTTTTTGTTCATAATGTCAGTGGTGAAAAATGATCAATTTCCAGGAATGTTTTGTGTTGCTGGCGTTTTGTGTATCTGTTTTGTTATTTATATTTATTATTTGTTTTGTGTTGTTGTTGTTTTACTGACTTGTGATGCGTGGTACTATATGCCTCCAACATTGCATACATTTTTTTATTCACGGACCTGAAATAAAAGCATACGCATTGTTAAGGAGCGTATAGACGACATGTTTTTGTCATCTGTCAAATCATTTGTCATGTCAAATTTCCCACTGCAAAACACATACATGTCGTGTGTTAGCTTTTTAACTTTGCTTCTGTAAAAGTCAGACGCAAAGTCGTCTGACAAAATTTCAATTAGAGCGTGCTCTATTTTCTTCTGACAAACCATCTGACATCAGAAATCTATGCCGGGAAGAAACTGGCAGCGGCGTTAACTATTGACGGAATCATTAGCCGGCTGAAGTTAATATTTTACAATACCAAGATATGTATGCTCATCTCACCATTGAATAGAATTTATGTAAATATATACATAAAAACCGTTTAATTATAAAATTCTAAATTGGTATCTTTAAAATAAAAGAAAAAATGTTAAGATGGCTAAATTATTTTACGGCGCAAATAAATATTTTCGTGGCGGCAGCAAGCTACTTTGAAACCGAGAACTACTTTGGTTTCTGCAATAACAATGCGAAAAAAACAGAGACAATGTCAGAAGCAAATTACATGTACGTTTGTGACCGAATATTATAAACCTTATGTAAAACAGCAATTTTGACAGACATGAACAATTACATGTGACTTGAAAATTTGACATGTCAGATGACATATACATGTCGTGTACGGGCGCCTTTACTGATTGGCCAATTATCGGATGAAGCGCAGGAAGCTACCAACAAAGATTTCAAAAAATATAGAGAGTGTTATTCTCGAAAAATGGATCGACAAAAGTCGAATCAAGACGTTTTTAACATGATGCTGATTACTTTTGATCCAATAACATCCATCATGAGGAGAAAATTGCCTGAAAAAAAATTACACAGCCTACCAAAAACGGCTGTGGATATGTTACAATCTTCATCCTTAAATTTGGCAAAAGCTTATGCCAGAGACAATAATAGTGCTCATGGCAGTGATTCCGACGAGGAAGATGGTGACGATGATAGTAATGATGCTGCATAATTAATTAATTGTACTAAAATTTATAATGAAATGTTTTTTTTATTTTATATAATAAATAGTCGAACTATCGCAAAATTTTATTTTTTCTGCCTATTTTAGGGTATTTTAATAGAAAAACCTGTATCACCGATATCTCGCTAACTTCATTTAAGTTTTCCGCCTAATTTTAGAAGTTCGACAAACAAAATTATCTGGTCTAGTAAAACGCTGAAAAGTTATCGATTTGTTTAAAACTTCAAAGTCAGATAGCTCGATAACAAAGCAAGTTATCGATAATTCTTATTTAATTTTTTCGGTTTATTTTCAGGTATTCTCTAAGAAAATAAAACGGTAAAAAGTTATCGATTTTTTAAAACTTCAACTCCAGATATCTCGATAACTAAACGAGTTATCGATAATTTTTATAAAATTTTTTTGGCTTATTTTGAGGTGTTCTAAACAAAAATTATCGGTTTGAGAGGCCTCGGAATTAATCCACAGGTTTGGTACAAAATACCCCAGTGTGCGTCGGTCCGAAAAGTTAAATCCTGTCATCATCAAAAACGCATGTACAGTTAGTCACAGTCAAATTGGTTTACCTGCAATAAAATGTTTTAGGATGTAAAAAAGAATATAACATTAATACCGTGTTCAGATATACCTTTTTTATTGAGTCAATATTCGGTTAATTGACATAATTATCTTTCTGTTCACATATACACAATTTAGCCAACTCAATTTATATTACTACTACATACAACATTCAACGTAAACAAAAATGTACATGTATAAGAAATTGTAAGCAACTTTTGAAATCTTTAAGGAATAAACATCTGGTTTTTGCGCAGACCAAATGGATGGGCCTTTTTTTTGTTGTAATTTCAATAGCCAAATGTCAAAAAACTGTTTAGTAAGTTCTGTTTTGCTTAATAAACACACTTGTTACAGTGTCGCATTTTAATTTTACTCAATATTTATAACAATTTCGTATTAATTGAGCAATAACTAAATTGCAATTTTGTACGGATAATTGAGCTCAATAATGGCATTTATTGCGTAAAACTCAATTAAGGTGCATATCTGAACACGGTATAATTGGACCAAAAAAAATTTTTTCTAAATTAGTTAGTTTTTTCATTTTTATCAGTTTTTTTTGTTTAAGAAAAAAATTCATAAAAAAAATTAATAAATAAATAGCATTTTGGACATAACTAAACAATTAACGAAGTTAGTATAAAATTAAGGTCACAGTGAAAATGGTCCACAATGTAAAAAAACAATAAATAACGGAACATTTTCTTGTTATGCTTTATTTCTTCCTTCAGTTGCTTATTTTAAAATTTTAAGATGGGTCGCCACACAACAATTGAGCTTCGAAATTAAATTATTGAGCATTATAAAAGTGGAAAAAGTCCAAGACAAATCGCTCAAATTGTTAAAAAAAAAAATCCAGGACAACAGTGGAAAACATCATCCACCGTTTTAAAAACGAAGGTCGAGTTATAATTAAGCTAAAAATTAGCCCAAAAAAGATATTCTGCGAACGTGAAGAAAGGTGGATAGTCAAACAAGTCAAAATAAATCCAAGACTGAGTGCTCCGAAACTGCGGGATATAGTTGAAAAATACTTCAGTACTAGCTGTAACGCCGAAACGATACGAAGAGTGCTGCGTAAGAATGGATTGAATGGCAGAATAGCGCGTAAGAAGCCCTTTGTAAGTGCGAAGAATAAAAAAATTCGACTGCAGTTTGCTCACAGCTATGCTGCGAAAGATTTTTCATTCTGGCAGAACCAAATACAGTACTATAAGGCTAATTAACATATATGCCACTTTGCCGCATATAGCCGAATTCGAATATAATCAAGTTATGTGAATAAACGAAACAAAAAATTCATATAAATTACACCGACATCAGGCGTATGGTTTTACAACAGAGTTGCATACCGTACAAAAAATAGTTAAAATAATAACAAGATATTTCATAACTGATACCAACGGCAAAAACTAATTTTTTACGAGTAGAGATTTGATGACAAAAATTAAATAATTTAATTCATTCTTTCTTTGGACTTTTTTTGATTCGAAAACTAAAAAGAACTTAGTAAATTTTGCTAATGTGACTATAATGCCATTAATTTGCTTTACTTTTCCCTTTGACTACTGTTGATATATGGCATATATTGCAAATGTGCTTACATCGCTAAATGGAATATAACGTTAATTCTTTATATTAAATTAACTTATAGCGGCAAAATAAACAGATAAAACTCACTATATCGCTAATGTGACTATAAGCGTAGTGACTATAAACGAAAAGTACTGTATAACCTTTTTCGGTCAGATGGAAGGGTAAACGTTTGGAGAAACCCCAATCCAGAGATGAACCTAAAGAATCTGCGCCCAACAGTTAAACATGGCGGTGGTGTTGGTGAACTCCACTTTGTTGAAGGAAATATGGAAAAAATCAATATTTAAACATTTTGAAAACAAATTAAAAAAAAAAGTGCGGAAAAACTAGGAATAGATGAAACCTTTCATTTTTATCAGGATAATGATCCGAAACACACAGCCGGTATTGTTAAAGAATGGCTTCTGTATCATTGTCCCAGAGTAATTAAAACGCCTCCCCAATCACCGGCCCTAAATATTATTGAAAATTTGTGGCAGAAACTCGAAGTTGAGATTCGAAAACATGAAATTTCCAACAAAAGTTACTTACAAGCTGCCCTTATAGAGGAATGGAGTAAAATTACCCCGGAATATACAAGAAAATTAGTGGAATCTATTCCAAATTGTCTGAAGTCAGTGATTCTTCAAAAAGGATATACTACAAAATATTAAAAATCGCTTTTCAATTGAATTTTTTAACTTAAACTTCAGTGGACCATTTTCACTGTGACATGAAATTTTCTCTTTTTTCGCTTAATCTTAGTTCTAATGTCAAATATAATTTCTTTTTTTTTTTTTTTTTATTAAATATGAACTAACAATAATTAATCAAATCTTAACCTAATACGTTATTTTATGTCCTGCCAGTGCCAGACAAAATTTTCTTCATCATGGGTTCTGTTCACTTATATAGGTGTTTATCGCTCATCTAATTGGGTAAGTGCTGCAGTGTCTCTTCTTCTTAAGCGAGTGTGGCCGCCATGATTTAAAATATTTCAAGCTAGTGGATTTGGGTGTTGTTCAAGCCTTTTTAAATATTTTATTGCATATTTTGTAATCATAGTTTTAACTAATGGCACATTGAGATCCTTATGAATGTTTGAGTTATTAACATACCAGGGAGCTGCTGTGATTATTCGAAGAAGTTTATTTTGGCGCCTTTGAATTTTGTTGATATTAGAGGCCGAGGCAGTGCCCCTTAGTTGAATACCGTAGCACCAGATAGGCTTTAAGATAGAGTTGTAAAGTAGAAGCTTGCAATCGAGACTAAGGACAGAATTTCTTCCAATAAGCCAATGAATTTGAATGGCTTTTAGTTTCATTTGAGTTAATTTTGCCTCTATATGGCATTTCCACGTTAATCGCCGATCCAGATGTATACCGAGATATTTTACATGCGAATGTTGAGGAATTATTTGATTATTGATTGTAATAGGGGGGCAAGATTCCCGGCGCAAAGTGAATGTTATATGTACGCATTTTTGCTCATTGACCATTATCCTCCATTGTCGTAACCATATTCCTAGTTGAAATATATGATGCTGTAAGTAACGCGATGCTTCATAACGATTTTCGTGGACGCTTAGAAAAGCTGTATCGTCTGCAAATGTTGAAGTTTGTGCGTAGTTGCTTGTTGGCATGTCCGAAGTATAAATCAAGTATAATATGGGGCCCAGGATGCTGCCTTGTGGGACTCCAGCGGCAATGGGCTGAGGTGAACTTAAGAAATTTCCTTCTTTAATAATAAATTGACGACCGACTAAGTAGCTATCTAGCAGCTTGTGTGTGTTTGCTGGTAAATTTTGCTTCAATTTTTGTAATAAGCCTTCATGCCAGACTTTATCAAAAGCTTGCGAAACATCGATGAAGAGTGCTGAGCAATATTTCTTTTCTTCAAATGCTTTTCTTATGACATTTACTATTCGATGAGTCTGTTCGATTGTGCTGTGTTTTCTTCTAAATCCGAACTGATGGCTTGGAATACATCTATTTACACTTAAAATCGGTGTTAATTTTGAAACTAATAATTTCTCAAACAGCTTTGACATATTTGATAATAAGCTAATAGGCCTATAAGACTCAACTTTTGTATGATCTTTACCTGGCTTTGGTATCATGGTAAATAAGGAAACCTTCCATTTTTGAGGATAGTATTCAAGGCGTAAAATAGCATTAAAATACTTCAGACCCTACCTGTTCGGACGAAAATTTATAATCATCACCGATCACAGACCACTGACATGGCTAATGTCTCTGAAAGAACCAAATTCAAAATTGTCCCGTTGGAGACTTAAATTGGAGGAATTTGATTATGAAATAAAGTATAAAAAAGGCAAACAAAACTCGAACGCAGACGCTTTAAGTAGAATCAAGATTGCAGACACACTACATATAAACTTTAATGAAACAGAAGAAAATGACAACGCATCAATAGCGACCATACACTCAGCAGAAGAAAACCTAAACGATCATATGTCAATTACAGAGAGATCACTTAACGATTAACAAATACAAATAGTTTTAAAAAGATCAGACAAAACAGCCTTACAACTACTCAACCCTTTTCGAAATAAGTTGAGGAAAACAATAGAAAGGCCCACATTCTCAGAAGAAGAAGTGTTAGACATTTTTAAAAAATTTGTACCACCAAATAAGACAACAGCAATCTTTACAGACGACGACACCTTTCGAGTAGTCCAAACGGTATACTCAAAATTTTTTTCAAACAACAGAACCTTCAAAGTATTAAGAGCAACAGAATTCCTAACAGATATACAAAGTAGTGACGAACAAGAGCAGCTAATCACGGAATATCATGACAGCAACAATAATAGGGGTATAAATGAAACACATTGGCATCTAAAGAGAACGTACTACTTCTCATTTATGCAGAAAAAAATCAGTGAAATCATAAATAACTGCAACAAATGCGAAATCTTAAAATACGACAGAAGACCCCAGAAACCGCTATTGCAAAAAAACAGAAACACCATGCAAACCCTTAGACATTATCCACATTGACATCTATACAATAGCACACAAACAGATCCTCACAATAACCGACAAATTTTCCAAATTCGCATGGGCATACACTCTCCAAGCCAAAACAAGCATATGTGTTTTTAGATCTTTCAAAGACTTCATAGCTCTTTTTGGAGTTCCAAAAAAAGTTGTATGTGATCAAGGAGTAGAATTCACAGCAAGCATATTCAAAGATTTTTGCAGACAGCAACAGATAGAACAGCACAAAACTTCATTTCAACAAACTACTAGCAATTCCCCAGTAGAAAGACTTCACTCTACATTGACGGAAATCTACCGAATCATAATAACAACAAAGAAAGACGTGTAGGAATAAACCATAACGAAATTCTTAAAGAAACACTAATCACTTATAATAATTCAATACATTCAAGCACTAAACTCACTTCATATGAATTATTCTTGGGTAAAACGTAAAAATTTGAACAAACAGTTCAGTTCAACAATGAACATGTATACTTGGAAAAACTTAGGGAATTTCAAGACACTTTATACCCTCTTATTAAACAAAAAGCTGACCAACTTAAGGAAATTAGAACAACAAAACTTAACAAGAATAGAACAGAACCACAAACCAAAAACATAAGCGAATTCATTTTTAGGAAAGAATGGCGTAGGAACAAATAACCAAATAGGTTTTCAAAGCATAAAACACAAAGAGATAATAACATTACCCTTCTAACAACAGACAATAGGAAAATCCACAAAGCTAGAATTAAACTAAGAAAGAAATATAAACGAATGATTTCAGGATCACCACAACAACCTGCCAACTCATAGAAATTAATGACCTCGAGAACAACTACGGACTACTTCAACTAAAACTAGGTAACGCCAGAATCATCAAAGGCTACAATAACATAATTCATATTATTGATACCAACCAATATTTGGGGTCTATTGAAAATATAATCAATACACTTAATAACTTTAAGAAATCTTCTTACACCAATGCCATATCTACAACAAAATTAAAAGCCACTGAATTACTGAACAAAATACATAATTTACTACAACATAGAACTAAGAGAGGACTAATAAACGGACTCGGGACAGCAATCAAATTTATAACAGGAAATCTCGACGCAACAGACGCACACGAAATCAACCAACAAATAGAACAACTAAACAAACAAAACGACCAAATAACTGACAACTTACAGAACATTAGCTTACTAAATACACAGATAGTAAATCGACTGAACAATCTCACGAAACACATCAATATGCAGCAAGATAATATTCAGCGGTACTATATTCAACATTTTTTAATTTTTCGAATTTATTCTATGAGCTAAATTTCAGTTATGTATTTTATAAAGCTTTTTTGTAATAGTTCTATTCCTACAATTTTTTTTTTTTTAGAAATGACTTTATACACTACCAGACTATTATATTGTATTTTCTTTTTACATTTTACCTTAGCCTTCCGTTGGAAAGCAATGAGGTATATTGAATGTACAGAAAAATTTACAATTATTAGACACCAGCAGAATGTAATGCATTTTCTGGCCCGCTACGGCCGTCGTCAGCATTCTTTGTGTCTCACTGGATAGTGTTACTTTATAAATTGAATGTATTTAACTCAACTATTTTAACAAATAGAAACTGGGAATTATTTCCTTCCGAAGGTAACTTTATATTATATTCAACATTTTTTAATTTTTCGAATTTATTCTATGAGCTAAATTTCAGTTATGTATTTTATAAAGCTTTTTTGTAATAGTTCTATTCCTACAATTTTTTTTTTTTAGAAATGACTTTATACACTACCAGACTATTATATTGTATTTTCTTTTTACATTTTACCTTAGCCTTCCGTTGGAAAGCAATGAGGTATATTGAATGTACAGAAAAATTTACAATTATTAGACACCAGCAGAATGTAATGCATTTTCTGGCCCGCTACGGCCGTCGTCAGCATTCTTTGTGTCTCACTGGATAGTGTTACTTTATAAATTGAATGTATTTAACTCAACTATTTTAACAAATAGAAACTGGGAATTATTTCCTTCCGAAGGTAACTTTATATTATATTCAACATTTTTTAATTTTTCGAATTTATTCTATGAGCTAAATTTCAGTTATGTATTTTATAAAGCTTTTTTGTAATAGTTCTATTCCTACAATTTTTTTTTTTAGAAATGACTTTATACACTACCAGACTATTATATTGTATTTTCTTTTTACATTTTACCTTAGCCTTCCGTTGGAAAGCAATGAGGTATATTGAATGTACAGAAAAATTTACAATTATTAGACACCAGCAGAATGTAATGCATTTTCTGGCCCGCTACGGCCGTCGTCAGCATTCTTTGTGTCTCACTGGATAGTGTTACTTTATAAATTGAATGTATTTAACTCAACTATTTTAACAAATAGAAACTGGGAATTATTTCCTTCCGAAGGTAACTTTATATTATATTCAACATTTTTTAATTTTTCGAATTTATTCTATGAGCTAAATTTCAGTTATGTATTTTATAAAGCTTTTTTGTAATAGTTCTATTCCTACAATTTTTTTTTTTAGAAATGACTTTATACACTACCAGACTATTATATTGTATTTTCTTTTTACATTTTACCTTAGCCTTCCGTTGGAAAGCAATGAGGTATATTGAATGTACAGAAAAATTTACAATTATTAGACACCAGCAGAATGTAATGCATTTTCTGGCCCGCTACGGCCGTCGTCAGCATTCTTTGTGTCTCACTGGATAGTGTTACTTTATAAATTGAATGTATTTAACTCAACTATTTTAACAAATAGAAACTGGGAATTATTTCCTTCCGAAGGTAACTTTATATTATATTCAACATTTTTTAATTTTTCGAATTTATTCTATGAGCTAAATTTCAGTTATGTATTTTATAAAGCTTTTTTGTAATAGTTCTATTCCTACAATTTTTTTTTTAGAAATGACTTTATACACTACCAGACTATTATATTGTATTTTCTTTTTACATTTTACCTTAGCCTTCCGTTGGAAAGCAATGAGGTATATTGAATGTACAGAAAAATTTACAATTATTAGACACCAGCAGAATGTAATGCATTTTCTGGCCCGCTACGGCCGTCGTCAGCATTCTTTGTGTCTCACTGGATAGTGTTACTTTATAAATTGAATGTATTTAACTCAACTATTTTAACAAATAGAAACTGGGAATTATTTCCTTCCGAAGGTAACTTTATATTATATTCAACATTTTTTAATTTTTCGAATTTATTCTATGAGCTAAATTTCAGTTATGTATTTTATAAAGCTTTTTTGTAATAGTTCTATTCCTACAATTTTTTTTTTTAGAAATGACTTTATACACTACCAGACTATTATATTGTATTTTCTTTTTACATTTTACCTTAGCCTTCCGTTGGAAAGCAATGAGGTATATTGAATGTACAGAAAAATTTTTTACAATTATTAGACACCAGCAGAATGTAATGCATTTTCTGGCCCGCTACGGCCGTCGTCAGCATTCTTTGTGTCTCACTGGATAGTGTTACTTTATAAATTGAATGTATTTAACTCAACTATTTTAACAAATAGAAACTGGGAATTATTTCCTTCCGAAGGTAACTTTATATTATATTCAACATTTTTTAATTTTTCGAATTTATTCTATGAGCTAAATTTCAGTTATGTATTTTATAAAGCTTTTTTGTAATAGTTCTATTCCTACAATTTTTTTTTTTTTTAGAAATGACTTTATACACTACCAGACTATTATATTGTATTTTCTTTTTACATTTTACCTTAGCCTTCCGTTGGAAAGCAATGAGGTATATTGAATGTACAGAAAAATTTTTAAAATAGTTGAGTTAAATACATTCAATTTATAAAGTAACACTATCCAGTGAGACACAAAGAATGCTGACGACGGCCGTAGCGGGCCAGAAAATGCATTACATTCTGCTGGTGTCTAATAATTGTAAATTTTTCTGTACATTCAATATACCTCATTGCTTTCCAACGGAAGGCTAAGGTAAAATGTAAAAAGAAAATACAATATAATAGTCTGGTAGTGTATAAAGTCATTTCTAAAAAAAAAATTGTAGGAATAGAACTATTACAAAAAAGCTTTATAAAATACATAACTGAAATTTAGCTCATAGAATAAATTCGAAAAATTAAAAAATGTTGAATATAATATAAAGTTACCTTCGGAAGGAAATAATTCCCAGTTTCTATTTGTTAAAATAGTTGAGTTAAATACATTCAATTTATAAAGTAACACTATCCAGTGAGACACAAAGAATGCTGACGACGGCCGTAGCGGGCCAGAAAATGCATTACATTCTGCTGGTGTCTAATAATTGTAAATTTTTCTGTACATTCAATATACCTCATTGCTTTCCAACGGAAGGCTAAGGTAAAATGTAAAAAGAAAATACAATATAATAGTCTGGTAGTGTATAAAGTCATTTCTAAAAAAAAAATTGTAGGAATAGAACTATTACAAAAAAGCTTTATAAAATACATAACTGAAATTTAGCTCATAGAATAAATTCGAAAAATTAAAAAATGTTGAATATAATATAAAGTTACCTTCGGAAGGAAATAATTCCCAGTTTCTATTTGTTAAAATAGTTGAGTTAAATACATTCAATTTATAAAGTAACACTATCCAGTGAGACACAAAGAATGCTGACGACGGCCGTAGCGGGCCAGAAAATGCATTACATTCTGCTGGTGTCTAATAATTGTAAATTTTTCTGTACATTCAATATACCTCATTGCTTTCCAACGGAAGGCTAAGGTAAAATGTAAAAAGAAAATACAATATAATAGTCTGGTAGTGTATAAAGTCATTTCTAAAAAAAAAATTGTAGGAATAGAACTATTACAAAAAAGCTTTATAAAATACATAACTGAAATTTAGCTCATAGAATAAATTCGAAAAATTAAAAAATGTTGAATATAATATAAAGTTACCTTCGGAAGGAAATAATTCCCAGTTTCTATTTGTTAAAATAGTTGAGTTAAATACATTCAATTTATAAAGTAACACTATCCAGTGAGACACAAAGAATGCTGACGACGGCCGTAGCGGGCCAGAAAATGCATTACATTCTGCTGGTGTCTAATAATTGTAAATTTTTCTGTACATTCAATATACCTCATTGCTTTCCAACGGAAGGCTAAGGTAAAATGTAAAAAGAAAATACAATATAATAGTCTGGTAGTGTATAAAGTCATTTCTAAAAAAAAAAAATTGTAGGAATAGAACTATTACAAAAAAGCTTTATAAAATACATAACTGAAATTTAGCTCATAGAATAAATTCGAAAAATTAAAAAATGTTGAATATAATATAAAGTTACCTTCGGAAGGAAATAATTCCCAGTTTCTATTTGTTAAAATAGTTGAGTTAAATACATTCAATTTATAAAGTAACACTATCCAGTGAGACACAAAGAATGCTGACGACGGCCGTAGCGGGCCAGAAAATGCATTACATTCTGCTGGTGTCTAATAATTGTAAATTTTTCTGTACATTCAATATACCTCATTGCTTTCCAACGGAAGGCTAAGGTAAAATGTAAAAAGAAAATACAATATAATAGTCTGGTAGTGTATAAAGTCATTTCTAAAAAAAAAAATTGTAGGAATAGAACTATTACAAAAAAGCTTTATAAAATACATAACTGAAATTTAGCTCATAGAATAAATTCGAAAAATTAAAAAATGTTGAATATAATATAAAGTTACCTTCGGAAGGAAATAATTCCCAGTTTCTATTTGTTAAAATAGTTGAGTTAAATACATTCAATTTATAAAGTAACACTATCCAGTGAGACACAAAGAATGCTGACGACGGCCGTAGCGGGCCAGAAAATGCATTACATTCTGCTGGTGTCTAATAATTGTAAATTTTTCTGTACATTCAATATACCTCATTGCTTTCCAACGGAAGGCTAAGGTAAAATGTAAAAAGAAAATACAATATAATAGTCTGGTAGTGTATAAAGTCATTTCTAAAAAAAAAAAATTGTAGGAATAGAACTATTACAAAAAAGCTTTATAAAATACATAACTGAAATTTAGCTCATAGAATAAATTCGAAAAATTAAAAAATGTTGAATATAATATAAAGTTACCTTCGGAAGGAAATAATTCCCAGTTTCTATTTGTTAAAATAGTTGAGTTAAATACATTCAATTTATAAAGTAACACTATCCAGTGAGACACAAAGAATGCTGACGACGGCCGTAGCGGGCCAGAAAATGCATTACATTCTGCTGGTGTCTAATAATTGTAAATTTTTCTGTACATTCAATATACCTCATTGCTTTCCAACGGAAGGCTAAGGTAAAATGTAAAAAGAAAATACAATATAATAGTCTGGTAGTGTATAAAGTCATTTCTAAAAAAAAAAAATTGTAGGAATAGAACTATTACAAAAAAGCTTTATAAAATACATAACTGAAATTTAGCTCATAGAATAAATTCGAAAAATTAAAAAATGTTGAATATAATATAAAGTTACCTTCGGAAGGAAATAATTCCCAGTTTCTATTTGTTAAAATAGTTGAGTTAAATACATTCAATTTATAAAGTAACACTATCCAGTGAGACACAAAGAATGCTGACGACGGCCGTAGCGGGCCAGAAAATGCATTACATTCTGCTGGTGTCTAATAATTGTAAATTTTTCTGTACATTCAATATACCTCATTGCTTTCCAACGGAAGGCTAAGGTAAAATGTAAAAAGAAAATACAATATAATAGTCTGGTAGTGTATAAAGTCATTTCTAAAAAAAAAATTGTAGGAATAGAACTATTACAAAAAAGCTTTATAAAATACATAACTGAAATTTAGCTCATAGAATAAATTCGAAAAATTAAAAAATGTTGAATATAATATAAAGTTACCTTCGGAAGGAAATAATTCCCAGTTTCTATTTGTTAAAATAGTTGAGTTAAATACATTCAATTTATAAAGTAACACTATCCAGTGAGACACAAAGAATGCTGACGACGGCCGTAGCGGGCCAGAAAATGCATTACATTCTGCTGGTGTCTAATAATTGTAAATTTTTCTGTACATTCAATATACCTCATTGCTTTCCAACGGAAGGCTAAGGTAAAATGTAAAAAGAAAATACAATATAATAGTCTGGTAGTGTATAAAGTCATTTCTAAAAAAAAAAAAATTGTAGGAATAGAACTATTACAAAAAAGCTTTATAAAATACATAACTGAAATTTAGCTCATAGAATAAATTCGAAAAATTAAAAAATGTTGAATATAATATAAAGTTACCTTCGGAAGGAAATAATTCCCAGTTTCTATTTGTTAAAATAGTTGAGTTAAATACATTCAATTTATAAAGTAACACTATCCAGTGAGACACAAAGAATGCTGACGACGGCCGTAGCGGGCCAGAAAATGCATTACATTCTGCTGGTGTCTAATAATTGTAAATTTTTCTGTACATTCAATATACCTCATTGCTTTCCAACGGAAGGCTAAGGTAAAATGTAAAAAGAAAATACAATATAATAGTCTGGTAGTGTATAAAGTCATTTCTAAAAAAAAAAAAATTGTAGGAATAGAACTATTACAAAAAAGCTTTATAAAATACATAACTGAAATTTAGCTCATAGAATAAATTCGAAAAATTAAAAAATGTTGAATATAATATAAAGTTACCTTCGGAAGGAAATAATTCCCAGTTTCTATTCAGCGGTACATTAACACTAACTCTCGTATGCTAAGTAATAGAATACAAAAAGAAGAGGATTCAATTGAAGAAATACAATATATTAATCAAATTAACTATAATTTAGACATATTACAAAATCACATAACAGAAATTTCAGAAACTATATTATTAGCCAGATTAAACATTATTTCTAAAACAATATTAAGTAACCAAGAAATTGAAATCATAAACAGCTACATAAAAAACCAATTTATTAATATTTCATCAAATGATAAATTGTATGAAGTTTTAAGCCTAAAAGCATATTATATTGATACAAATATAATTTTTAATATAAAAATACATATCGTAGAAAATATTACTTATGAACTAACTCAAATTATACCCTTGCCAATAAACCATACAAAATTTATCAATGTAATGCCGTATGCACTAGTTAATGAACATAAAATATTATACACAAACAAAATTTGCCCACAAATTGAAAAAACATTCTTTTGCGAAAATATCATTGAACAGGAAGACATCAAAGAATCGACCTGTATAGGCAATATATTAAATAATAGAACAGCGAAGTGTCATTTCAAAGAGAAGGGTCACATCTCCTCTATATCACAACCAAAACAAAATGTTGTACTTTTTATTAATGTGCCAAACACTTATATAAACACTACTTGCAAAAAACAACCATTTACCATAAAAGGCACAATCCTAATTAAATTCAGGAATTGTACAATTATTGTAAATGGAATGATTTACGAAGGTAAAACAAATATTTTTTGGGACGAAATACTTCTAATTTCACCTACCTATAGTCCAATACATCCTAAATCAATAACAGAGGAACTTTCACTCCAAAAGTTAAAAGAACACCACCTTGATAATAAAATGAAATTAATTTCTCTTAAAGAAATAACTAAATCTTCACACAAGACGACCATTGTAACAGCTTTAACTATTAACATAATACTTATAAAAATCATAATCATTACACTAAGCACTTCAGTTATAATCAAACATAACTACGTCCCAGAAACTGGCATCGCTTCAGCCCCAATTCAATCATTGTGGCCATCGCTCTACTCTAAGGGGGGAGGAGTTATATACCCAGGTATGAACCCAACAACACAGCCACCACCAAAACCACCAAGACAGAGTTAGCACATACACAACAATAACAACAATACATTAACTAGCTGCATAAGCAAAACACTATTAATTCAACCTAAAATAAAAATAAACAAAAGAACGTTAAACTTAAAATTAATAATCAGCAAGTAGGAAGTAAAAATAAGAAAGTAAACCAATAAACCTAAAATAAGAACAAACTAAATAAAAATGTCAAACCAGCAAGTAGGAAGTAAAATTAATAGAATAAACAATTTAATACTTAAGTTCAATTATTATAGTAGAATAAGCATATTTTATTTTATATAAAAACAAAAGAATCATAATAAAGTTTGATTGATATTTTAACAGTGAAAGGCTAAACAAGTGTTTTTTTTATCTCCCCGTCGGTCCGAGAAGTTAAATCCTGTCATCATCAAAAACGCATGTACAGTTAGTCACAGTCAAATTGGTCCACCTGCAATAAAATGTTTTAGGATGTAAAAAAGAATATAACATTAATACCGTGTTCAGATATACCTTTTTTATTGAGTCAATATTCGGTTAATTGACATAATTATCTTTCTGTTCACATATACACAATTTAGCCAACTCAATTTATATTACTACTACATACAACATTCAACGTAAACAAAAATGTACATGTATAAGAAATTGTAAGCAACAGACCAAATGGATGGGCCTTTTTTTTGTTGTAATTTCAATAGCCAAATGTCAAAAAACTGTTTAGTAAGTTCTGTTTTGCTTAATAAACACACTTGTTACAGTGTCGCATTTTAATTTTACTCAATATTTATAACAATTTCGTATTAATTGAGCAATAACTAAATTGCAATTTTGTACGGATAATTGAGCTCAATAATGGCATTTATTGCGTAAAACTCAATTAAGGTGCATATCTGACCACGGTATAATTGGACCAAAAAACAATTTTTCTAAATTAGTTAGTTTTTTCATTTTTATCAGTTTTTTTTGTTTAAGAAAAAAATTCATAAAAAAAATTAATAAATAAATAGCATTTTGGACATAAATAAACAATTAACGAAGTTAGTATAAAATTAAGGTCACAGTGAAAATGGTCCACAATGTAAAAAAACAATAAATAACGGAACATTTTCTTGTTATGCTTTATTTCTTCCTTCAGTTGCTTATTTTAAAATTTTAAAATGGGTCGCCACACAACAATTGAGCTTCGAAATTAAATTATTGAGCATTATAAAAGTGGAAAAAGTCCAAGACAAATCGCTCAAATTGTTAAAAAAAAAATCCAGGACAACAGTGGAAAACATCATCCACCGTTTTAAAAACGAAGGTCGAGTTATAATTAAGCTAAAAATTAGCCCAAAAATGATATTCTGCGAACGTGAAGAAATGTGGATAGTCAAACAAGTCAAAATAAATCCAAGACTGAGTGCTCCGAAACTGCGAGATATAGTTGAAAAACACTTCAGTACTAGCTGTAACGCCGAAACGATACGAAGAGTGCTGCATAAGAATGGATTGAATGGCAGAATAGCGCGTAAGAAGCCCTTTGTAAGTGCGAAGAATAAAAAAATTCGACTGCAGTTTGCTCACAGCTATGCTGCGAAAGATTTTTCATTCTGGCAGAACCAAATATAACCTTTTTCGGTCAGATGGAAGGGTAAACGTTTGGAGAAACCCCAATCCAGAGATGAACCTAAAGAATCTGCGCCCAACAGTTAAACATGGCGGTGGTGTTGGTGAACTCCACTTTGTTAAAGGAAATATGGAAAAAATCAATATTTAAACATTTTGAAAACAAATTAAAAAAAAAGTGCGGAAAAACTAGGAATAGATGAAACCTTTCATTTTTATCAGGATAATGATCCGAAACACACAGCCGGTATTGTTAAAGAATGGCTTCTGTATCATTGTCCCAGAGTAATCAAAACGCCTCCCCAATCACCGGACCTAAACATTATAGAAAATTTGTGGCAGAGACTCGAAGTTGAGATTCGAAAACATGAAATTTCCAACAAAAGTTACTTACAAGCTGCCCTTATAGAGGAATGGACTAAAATTACCCCGGAATATACAAGAAAATTATAGGAATCTATTCCAAATTGTCTGAAGTCAGTGATTCTTCAAAAAGGATATACTACAAAATATTAAAAATCGCTTTTCAATTGAATTTTTTAACTTAAAATTCAGTGGACCATTTTCACTGAGACATGAAATTTTCTCTTTTTTCGCTTAATCTTAGTTCTTATGTCAAATATAATTTTTTTTTTTTTTTTATTAAATATGAACTAACAATAATTAATCAAATCTTAACCTAATACGTTATTTTATGTCCTGCCAGTGCCAGACAAAATTTTCTTCATCATGGGTTCTGTTCACTTATATAGGTGTTTATCGCTCATCTAATTGGGTAAGTGCTGCAGTGTCTCTTCTTCTTAAGCGAGTGTGGCCGCCATGATTTAAAATATTTCAAGCTAGTGGATTTGTGTATTGTTCAAGCCTTTTTAAATATTTTATTGCATATTTTTTAATCATAGTTTTAACTAATGGCACATTGAGATCCTTATGAATGTTTGAGTTATTAACATACCAGGGAGCTGCTGTGATTATTCGAAGAAGTTTATTTTGGCGCCTTTGAATTTTGTCGATATTAGAGGCCGAGGCAGTGCCCCTTAGTTGAATACCGTAGCACCAGATAGGCTTTAAGATAGAGTTGTAAAGTAGAAGCTTGCAATCGAGACTAAGGACAGAATTTCTTCCAATAAGCCAATGAATTTGAATGGCTTTTAGTTTCATTTGAGTTAATTTTGCCTCTATATGGCATTTCCACGTTAATCGCCGATCCAGATGTATACCGAGATATTTTACATGCGAATGTTGAGGAATTATTTGATTATTGATTGTAATAGGGGGGCAAGATTCCCGGCGCAAAGTGAATGTTATATGTACGCATTTTTGCTCATTGACCATTATCCTCCATTGTCGTAACCATATTCCTAGTTGAAATATATGATGCTGTAAGTAACGCGATGCTTCATAACGATTTTCGTGGACGCTTAGAAAAGCTGTATCGTCTGCAAATGTTGAAGTTTGTGTGTAGTTGCTTGTTGGCATGTCCGAAGTATAAATCAAGTATAATATGGGGCCCAGGATGCTGCCTTGTGGGAATCCAGCGGCAATGGGCTGAGGTGAACTTAAGAAATTTCCTTCTTTAATAATAAATTGACGACCGACTAAGTAGCTTTCTAGCAGCTTGTGTGTGTTTGCTGGTAAATTTTGCTTCAATTTTTGTAATAAGCCTTCATGCCAGACTTTATCAAAAGCTTGCGAAACATCGATGAAGAGTGCTGAGCAATATTTCTTTTCTTCAAATGCTTTTCTTATGACATTTACTATTCGATGAGTCTGTTCGATTGTGCTGTGTTTTCTTCTAAATCCGAACTGATGGTTTGGAATACATCTATTTACACTTAAAATCGGTGTTAATTTTGAAACTAATAATTTCTCAAACAGCTTTGACATATTTGATAACAAGCTAATAGGCCTATAAGACTCAACTTTTGTATGATCTTTACCTGGCTTTGGTATCATGGTAACTAAGGAAACCTTCCATTTTTGAGGATAGTATTCAAGGCGTAAAATAGCATTAAAATACTTCAGACCCTACCTGTTCGGACGAAAATTTATAATCATCACCGATCACAGACCACTGACATGACCAAATTCAAAATTGGTCCGTTGGAGACTTAAATTGGAGGAATTTGATTATGAAATAAAGTATAAAAAAGGCAAACAAAACTCGAACGCAGACGCTTTAAGTAGAATCAAGATTGCAGACACACTATATAAACTTTAATGAAACAGAAAAAAATGACAACGCATCAATAGCGACCATACACTCAGCAGAAGAAAACCTAAACGATCATCTGTCAATTACAGAGAGACCACTTAACGATTAACAAATACAAATAGTTTTAAAAAGATCAGACAAAACAGCCTTACAACTACTCAACCCTTTTCGAAACAAGTTGAGGAAAACAATAGAAAGGCCCACATTCTCAGAAGAAGAAGTGTTAGACATTTTTAAAAAATTTGTACCACCAAATAAGACAACAGCAATCTTTACAGACGACGACACCTTTCGAGTAGTCCAAACGGTATACTCAAAATTTTTTTCAAACAACAGAACCTTCAAAGTATTAAGAGCAACAGAATTCCTAACAGATATACAAAGTAGTGACGAACAAGAGCAGCTAATCACGAAATATCATGACAGCAACAATCATAGGGGTATAAATGAAACACATTGGCATCTAAAGAGAACGTACTACTTCCCATTTATGCAGAAAAAAATCAGTGAAATCATAAATAACTGCAACAAATGCGAAATCTTAAAATACGACAGAAGACCCCAGAAACCGCTATTGCAAAAAACAGAAACACCATGCAAATCCTTAGACATTATCCACATTGACATCTATACAATAGCACACAAACAGATCCTCACAATAACCGACAAATTTTCCAAATTCGCATGGGCATACACTCTCCAAGCCAAAACAAGCATATGTGTTTTTAGATCTTTCAAAGACTACTTAGCTCTTTTTGGAGTTCCAAAAAAAGTTGTATGTGATCAAGGAGTAGAATTCACAGCAAGCATATTCAAAGATTTTTGCAGACAACAACAGATAGAACAGCACAAAACTTCATTTCAACAAACTACTAGCAATTCCCCAGTAGAAAGACTTCACTCTACATTGACGGAAATCTACCGAATCATAATAACAACAAAGAAAGAAAGACGTGTAGGAATAAACCATAACGAAATTCTTAAAGAAACACTAATCACTTATAATAATTCAATACATTCAAGCACTAAACTCACTCCATATGAATTATTCTTGGGTAAAACGTACAAATTTGAACAAACAGTTCAATTCAACAATGAACATGTATACTTGGAAAAACTTAGGGAATTTCAAGACACTTTATACCCTATTATTAAACAAAGAGCTGACCAACTTAAGGAAATTAGAACAACAAAACTTAACAAGAATAGAACAGAACAGAACCACAAACCAAAAACATAGGCGAAATCATTTTTAGGAAAGAATGTCGTAGGAACAAATTAACAAATAGGTTTTCAAAGCATAAAACACAAAGAGATAATAACATTATGCTATGTTCACATTTGGCTTCTTAAACGCGTTTAAGCAGCTCGAACGTGATTAAGCTCTAATCACTTCAAAATCGAGATGATTAACCATACATTGAAGTGATTTGTTAATCACTTCAAATCGACATGATTACAACTAAATCACTTCATAAACCACATAGAATCCACTGAACATACCCTTATAATGTAGAATCGCTCATGATCGTGTTCAACCGGCCAAGATGGCTGCTTAATGTTTTTATTTTTTTTCTCTTAAATATACATAAATTTTCACAATTACATCATTAAAATTATTAAAATAATCTTCTGATAACTTTATAAAAGTGTTTTTATCCATTTTTAATACTTGAAAGAAATTTAAATTTGTTTGTTGTTTTTTTGTGTGCTTGTGTGTGTGTTTTTTCTTAATCATCTGTCATCTTAATCATCTCAAATGTAATGTGAACGGCTTTGATTAGCTAAATCAATATTTTGCTTAAACGCGTTTAAAAATCCAAATGTGAACATAGCATTACCCTTCTAACAACAGATAATAGGAAAATCCACAAAGCTAGAATGAAACTAAGAAAGAAATATAAACGAATGATTTCAGGATCACCACAACAACCTGCAAACTCATAGAAATTAATGACCTCGAGAACAACTACGGACTACTTCAACTAAAACTAGGTAACGCCAGAATCATCAAAGGCTACAATAACATAATTCATATTATTGATACCAACCAATATTTGGGGTCTATTGAAAATATAATCAATACACTTAATAACTTTAAGAAATCTTCTTACACCAATGCCATATCTACAACAAAATTAAAAGCCACTGAATTACTGAACAAAATACATAATTTACTACCACATAGAACTAAGAGAGGACTAATAAACGGACTCGGGACAGCAATCAAATTTATAACAGGAAATCTCGACGCAACAGACGCACACGAAATCAACAAACAAATAGAACAACTAAACAAACAAAACGACCAAATAACTGACAACTTACAGAACACTAGCTTACTAAATACACAGATAGTAAATCGACTGAACAATCTCACGAAACACATCAATATGCAGCAATATAATATTCAGCGGTACATTAACACTAACTCTCGTATGCTAAGTAATAGAATACAAAAAGAAGAGGATTCAATTGAAGAAATACAATATATTAATCAAATTAACTATAATTTAGACATATTACAAAATCACATAACAGAAATTTCAGAAACTATATTATTAGCCAGATTAAACATTATTTCTAAAACAATATTAAGTAACCAAGAAATTGAAATCATAAACAGCTACATAAAAAACCAATTTATTAATATTTCATCAAATGATAAATTGTATGAAGTTTTAAGCCTAAAAGCATATTATATTGATACAAATATAATTTTTAATATAAAAATACATATCGTAGAAAATATTACTTATGAACTAACTCAAATTATACCCTTGCCAATAAACCATACAAAATTTATCAATGTAATGCCGTATGCACTAGTTAATGAACATAAAATATCATACACAAACAAAATTTGCCCACAAATTGAAAAAACATTCTTTTGCGAAAATATCATTGAACAGGAAGACATCAAAGAATCGACCTGTATAGGCAATATATTAAATAATAGAACAGCGAAATGTCATTTCAAAGAGAAGGGTCACATCTCCTCTATATCACAACCAAAACAAAATGTTGTACTTTTTATTAATGTGCCAAACACTTATATAAATACTACTTGCAAAAAACAACCATTTACCATAAAAGGCACAATCCTAATTAAATTCAGGAATTGTACAATTATTGTAAATGGAATGATTTACGAAGGTAAAACAAATATTTTTTGGGACGAAATACTTCTAATTTCACCTACCTATAGTCCAATACATCCTAAATCAATAACAGAGGAACTTTCACTCCAAAAGTTAAAAGAACACCACCTTGATAATAAAATGAAATTAATTTCTCTTAAAGAAATAACTAAATCTTCACACAAGACGACCATTGTAACAGCTTTAACTATTAACATAATACTTATAAAAATCATAATCATTACACTAAGCACTTCAGTTATAATCAAACATAACTACGTCCCAGAAACTGGCATCGCTTCAGCCCCAATTCAATCATTGTGGCCATCGCTCTACTCTAAGGGGGGAGGAGTTATATACCCAGGTATGAACCCAACAACACAGCCACCACCAAAACCACCAAGACAGAGTTAGCACATACACAACAATAACAACAATACATTAACTAGCTGCATAAGCAAAACACTATTAATTCAACCTAAAATAAAAATAAACAAAAGAACGTTAAACTTAAAATTAATAATCAGCAAGTAGGAAGTAAAAATAAGAAAGTAAACCAATAAACCTAAAATAAGAACAAACTAAATAAAAATGTCAAACCAGCAAGTAGGAAGTAAAATTAATAGAATAAACAATTTAATACTTAAGTTCAATTATTATAGTAGAATAAGCATATTTTATTTTATATAAAAACAAAAGAATCATAATAAAGTTTGATTGATATTTTAACAGTGAAAGGCTAAACAAGTGTTTTTTTATCTCCCCGTCGGTCCGAGAAGTTAAATCCTGTCATCATCAAAAACGCATGTACAGTTAGTCACAGTCAAATTGGTCCACCTGCAATAAAATGTTTTAGGATGTAAAAAAGAATATAACATTAATACCGTGTTCAGATATACCTTTTTTATTGAGTCAATATTCGGTTAATTGACATAATTATCTTTCTGTTCACATATACACAATTTAGCCAACTCAATTTATATTACTACTACATACAACATTCAACGTAAACAAAAATGTACATGTATAAGAAATTGTAAGCAACTTTTGACATCTTTAAGGAATAAACATCTGGTTTTTGCGCAGACCAAATGGATGGGCCTTTTTTTTGCTGTAATTTCAATAGCCAAATGTCAAAAAACTGTTTAGTAAGTTCTGTTTTGCTTAATAAACACACTTGTTACAGTGTCGCATTTTAATTTTACTCAATATTTATAACAATTTCGTATTAATTGAGCAATAACTAAATTGCAATTTTGTACGGATAATTGAGCTCAATAATGGCATTTATTGCGTAAAACTCAATTAAGGTGCATATCTGCACACGGTATAATTGGACCAAAAAAAAATTTTTCTAAATTAGTTAGTTTTTTCATTTTTATCAGTTTTTTTTGTTTAAGAAAAAAATTCAAAAAAAAAATTAATAAATAAATAGCATTTTGGACATAAATAAACAATTAACGAAGTTAGTATAAAATTAAGGTCACAGTGAAAATGGTCCACAATGTAAAAAAACAATAAATAACGGAACATTTTCTTGTTATGCTTTATTTCTTCCTTCAGTTGCTTATTTTAAAATTTTAAAATGGGTCGCCACACAACAATTGAGCTTCGAAATTAAATTATTGAGCATTATAAAAGTGGAAAAAGTCCAAGACAAATCGCTCAAATTGTTAAAAAAAAATCCAGGACAACAGTGGAAAACATCATCCACCGTTTTAAAAACGAAGGTCGAGTTATAATTAAGCTAAATATTAGCCCAAAAAAGATATTCTGCGAACGTGAAGAAATGTGGATAGTCAAACAAGTCAAAATAAATCCAAGCCTGAGTGCTCCGAAACTGCGGGATATAGTTGAAAAACACTTCAGTACTAGCTGTAACGCCGAAACGATACGAAGAGTGCTGCATAAGAATGGATTGAATGGCAGAATAGCGCGTAAGAAGCCCTTTGTAAGTGCGAAGAATAAAAAAATTCGACTGCAGTTTGCTCACAGCTATGCTGCGAAAGATTTTTCATTCTGGCAGAACCAAATCAGATGGAAGGGTAAACGTTTGGAGAAAACCCAATCCAGAGATGAACCTAAAGAATCTGCGCCCAACAGTTAAACATGGCAGTGGTGTTGGTGAACTCCACTTTGTTGAAGGAAATATGGAAAAAATCAATATTTAAAAATTTTAAAAACAAATTAAAAAAATAGTGCGGAAAAACTAGGCATAGGTGAAAACTTTCTTTTTTATCAGGATAATGATCCGAAACACGCAGCCGGTATTGTTAAAGAATGGCTTCTGTATCATTGTCCCAGAGTAATCAAAACGCCTCCCCAATCACCGGACCTAAATATTATTGAAAATTTGTGGCAGAAACTCGAAGTTGAGATTCGAAAACATGAAATTTCCAACAAAAATTACTAACAAGCTGCCCTTATAGAGGAATGGACGAAAATTACCCCGGAATATACAAGAAAATTAGTGGAATCTATTCCAAATTGTCTGAAGTCAGTGATTCATCAAAAAGGATATACTACAAAATATTAAAAATCGCTTTTCAATTGAATTTTTTAACTTAAACTTCAGTGGACCATTTTCACTGCGACATGAAATTTTCTCTTTTTTCGCTTAATCTTAGTTCTTATGATAAATATAATTTTTTTTTTTTTTTTTTGTTAAATATGAACTAACAATAATTAATCAAATCTTAACCTAATACGTTATTTTATGTCCTGCCAGTGTCAGACAAAATTTTTTCATCATGGGTTCTGTTCACTTATATAGGTGTTTATCGCTCATCTAATTGGGTAAGTGCTGCAGTGTCTCTTCTTCTTAAGCGAGTGTGGCCGCCATGATTTAAATATTTCGAGCTAGTGGATTTGGTTGTTGTTCAAGCCTTTTTAAATATTTTATTGCATATTTTGTAATCATAGTTTTAACTAATGGCACATTGAGATCCTTATGAATGTTTGAGTTATTAACATACCAGGGAGCTGCTGTGATTATTCGAAGAAGTTTATTTTGGCGCCTTTGAATTTTGTCGATATTAGAGGCCGAGGCAGTGCCCCTTAGTTGAATACCGTAGCACCAGATAGGCTTTAAGATAGAGTTGTAAAGTAGAAGCTTGCAATCGAGACTAAGGACAGAATTTCTTCCAATAAGCCAATGAATTTGAATGGCTTTTAGTTTCATTTGAGTTAATTTTGCCTCTATATGGCATTTCCACGTTAATCGCCGATCCAGATGTATACCGAGATATTTTACCTGCGAATGTTGAGGAATTATTTGATTATTGATTGTAATAGGGGGGAAAGATTCCCGGCGCAAAGTTAATGTTATATGTACGCATTTTTGCTCATTGACCATTATCCTCCATTTTCGTAACCATATTCCTAGTTGAAATATATGATGCTGTAAGTAACGCGATGCTTCATAACGATTTTCGTGGACGCTTAGAAAAGCTGTATCGTCTGCAAATGTTGTGTGTAGTTGCTTGTTGGCATGTCCGAAGTATAAATCAAGTATAATATGGGGCCCAGGATGCTGCCTTGTGGGACTCCAGCGGCAATGGGCTGAGGTGAACTTAAGAAATTTCCTTCTTTAATAATAAATTGACGACCGACTAAGTAGCTTTCTAGCAGCTTGTGTGTGTTTGCTGGTAAATTTTGCTTCAATTTATGTAATAAGCCTTCATGCCAGACTTTATCAAAAGCTTGCGAAACATCGATGAAGAGTGCTGAGCAATATTTCTTTTCTTCAAATGCTTTTCTTATGACATTTACTATTCTATGAGTCTGTTCGATTGTGCTGTGTTTTCTTCTAAATCCGAACTGATGGTTTGGAATACATCTATTTACACTTAAAATCGGTGTTAATTTTGAAACTAATAATTTCTCAAACAGCTTTGACATATTTGATAATAAGCTAATAGGCCTATAAGACTCAACTTTTGTATGATCTTTACCTGGCTTTGGTATCATGGTAACTAAGGAAACCTTCCATTTTTGAGGATAGTATTCAAGGCGTAAAATAGCATTAAAAATAAAAAGAATAATTTTCTTTGCTATGCGAGGTAGCTCCAAGAGCATTTTATTACTGATTACTGAAAAAATTAAATAAAAAAATTAGCGCAAACGCTTAGTTTTCGAGTTATGGACGTTTTTAATTTTCATAGAAGTATGTAATTTTTCCACTACATTTCTAAAGGTATATTGCCAAAGTTGGTAGCATTTTGAAGGTTTTGACTAGATCTTTCAGGATATATAGAATTTACTTAAAAAAATTTAACTCTTACGCTCACATTTCAGTTTTTGTGTACTAAGTGAATAATTTATTTAAATAAAAGTGTAATACAAATTTTATAAAATAACAAACACCAATGTCGCAAAAACAAACACCCGCTTCGCTAACTAAAGCTTTTCTACAAAGACGGCCTTTGGCCGAGTGCAAGGATTTTCTCCTCTATGGTATAACAAACACCACTTCGCTAACTAAAGCTTTTCTGCATAGCCGACCTTCGGCAAGGATTTTCTCCTCTATAGTATAACAAATACTGGCTTCGATAACTAAAGTTTTTCTGCATAGCCTTCGGCCGGGAGCAAGGATTTGCTCCTCTATGGTATAACAAACCCCGGCTTCGCTAACTAGAACTTTTCTACACTTAAAAAATACTTAAATTAACCAAAAGAGGAAAATCTTATGCGAATACAAAATACATATTTGCAATCGTGAGTAAATTACCTTTAATTTGATATTACTAAGTGTGCGGGACAGTTTTTTGGTTCCAGGAGGCCCCACAGGCCTCAGCCCCCTTAAATTTTAATTTTGGTTTTTTTCTTTTTTTATTCTGAAGCGGGTGGCATATTTTTTTTATTTTTTTCGTAGCCCTTTAAGCTGCACTTCAGCCAAATCACATATTTCTATGAAAACTAAAAACGTCCATAACTCGAAAACTAAGCGTTTGCGCCAATATTTTTATTTAATTTTTTCTTCTTATTTTTCAATTTTCTATCCCCCTAGATACTTTTTTTTTATTTGGAGCTGTGTCGGTAAACTAGATTTAAGCCACAGGTGGTAACTCGACCGCAATATTGTGAAATATATTTGGTGTAAATACGTTTTTCAAGTGACTAACAAACAGATTTCCTTTTTCAATATCGTTTCTTGCCCAATTACCATTCAAGTTTCTTAATGGTGGCTTAGATATAACTGGCCTTTTTAGATTTCTAGCTGCACGCCATAATGAGTAGTCAGATTGTGGAGTTGCATCAAGTTCCTTAAGATATTTTTCTAGAGAAGCCATTTTCTGATTCTGCAGTAACTTTCTTAGCTTTTTTGTGCACTCTTTTAATAAAATCTTAAGTTGCGGGGATCTGTAAAGTTGCCACTCTCTTCGAACTCTCCTTTTTTTAGTCAAGAGCCGCTCGACATCTGAAGAATATATTTTATTATTTTTAATTTTTTTGGGGAAATCGCTGGAATGTTGAACAGCTAGTTTCAGAAAACTGTCAAAATTGTCAATAGAGCGATCTACATAATCCGGTGTACTGAGCGGAATATTTTCTGTGCAATGGGTACTGAGATATTTTTTATATTTTAACCAATTAATTTGCGCTATGTAACCAGTCGGAGGTACAATTCTATTGGGGTTCATTATAGTAACAATTGTAGGTGTGTGGTCGGAAGATAATTCTAGAGAGGCTTCAACATGAATCGTTTCTATGGGAATGTTTTTAACCACACCGAAATCGATGACATCTGGTATTTTTTGATGATCAGTGGGCCAATATGTTGGTTGTCCGCTCGCTACCACATTTAAATCCATTTTAGAAAATGTGTTAAATAAAACACGACCCTTTGGTGTTATAAGTCGCGAACCCCAGAAGGTATGTTTAGCGTTATAATCGCCAGCGGCTAGGAAACACGGTCCTAATGATTTAAAATATTTATAATATTGGTCCTCCGATATTGACAATCTAGGCGGAAAGTATAACGATGAAATTACTAGGTTTCTATTTAATTCCTCAACGCAAATGTTCGTTGCTTGGAGATAATCTTCACGATGATCACACATTAGGTAGTGTTTGACTCGGGCCTTTATTAAAATGGCAGAACCTCCACAAGCTCTATCTCGAGGGTCCTGGGTATCATATAGTATATAACCATTTATTTTAAACGTATTTCTTGAGGTCAAATGAGTTTCAGAAATCATCATGACATCAATTTGTTTATTTTTAAGAAAGTATTCTAATTCATTTTTATGTTGGCGGATGCCGTTTGCGTTCCAAAAACAAATTTTTAAACAGTTCATGGTTTGTTAAGTACAGCTTGCAATAACATCGATTGCATTCTAAGCATTTCCTGCATCATATTACCCATTGTGTTCGTAAAATTATTTACTGTTCGCACTAATGTTTCCATGGTTTTATCTAAACGACTTAAATTAGAAATCGGATGGTTTGATTTTAGGACGGTAGCGTAAGAGGTTCTGTTATTACTAGGCTGGGGGGCTTGAATTGCATTTGTGTTTACTTGGTTTGCAACCTGCATTTGAGGGGTATTTGTTTTCGGTCCAACCGTCTGCTTGACGATATTATATACAGGGCATCCCCTATAATTGGCAGTGTGATTACCGCCACAGTTGCTACATTTTTTTACGTTGGGGTCGGTTTTAGACTTATCGCAAGAAACTGTACCGTGTAGTTCACCACATACTACGCAGACAGGGGGTAAGTAGCAGTATGCCTTGGTATGGCCAAATTCTTGGCAGTTTAAGCACTGAACAGGTCCATTTTTTTTGTGCGGCTCTTCTATAGTTATTCTTCTGTAGAAAATATATTTTAAATTGTAAATAGGATGTGTTTCGTTTTTTTAAGTTTTACGTCGCCGGGTTCAAACTCCACTCGAAAAAGTGGTTGGGGAATTTGTTCTCTATTTTTAATATTTACTACATGTTTTACCTTGAAGCCTTTTTCTTCTAGGAATGTTTTAACCTCTTCTGGGTCCACACATGAGTCAATACCCTTAATCACTACCTGTAGACCTTTACTGCTTTTCAGTTGGTAGGTATAAAAGTTTTTTTTAAGTGTTTCAAAGTTGTTTACTATTTTGCAAAAATCATTCTCATGATTGACTTGTATTTTTGTCTCGTTTATACTTCCACGCTTGATAGCGCCTACGTAAAACGAATTTTCACCTATCACTGATATCAAACTCTTTATGAGCTCATTTGAATTTTGCTCCCTAAGATATATCGGGGGAGGCTTGGATGGTTTAATGACGTTTGGTGCTTCAGAGGATTCATCCTCCAGAATTGCAAAACGATTTTGAGTATTTATTTTATCAAAAGATGGTACTTTTGAGGCCGAAGCAACTGCTGCAGAGGTAGGGCTGCGTCCCCGTTTAAGCACTGTTATGTACCTGTCCATACCAACTTGTACTGTAGGCTTTTGACAACTTTTTACAGGGGGGTTTTCCATTGCATTTGTGTTTGAGTTCATGGTATCATTTCCCACTAAATTTGTTTTTGACGTCACGGCAATACTTGCTGGCCTGGCAACACTTGTCACCAAATCTAGTTGTAGTATTTTTTTTAATGAGTCACTATCCACTGTTTTTGTAAACACCCAGGGTGATAGGGAACGTGTTCGAGTAATTTGCTTAGCCGTTAAATAGTTTATATTGTTTTGTTTTGCTTTATTTATTTTTTGCATTATTTTCATTTGCATTAAATAAAACGTAAGCGTTTCTTTCATTTTGTCTTAGTGTTGTTTCACTGTTGGTACTCATGCAAAGAGTTGTTTTTGTTTTTCACCGTTTTGCTTTGCTTTTAATATTTTTATTATTTATTGTTCAGAATATGTATACATACATACATGTATGAACATTCATACGTATGTATATATTTTAACTTTTTTATTTTTTTTAATTGTTCACTTTTTTGTTAAAAAATTTAAATAAGAAAATATATTATTTATTTTAAGCGTCCATTCGCTGCTGATATATGTAAATCAGATATGGTTAATTAATAGTTCAAATCGTATGCGGGGTTAAAAATCTGTATCACAACAAAGCACAAACTAAATGAATTAACTAATTTTTTTATGTATGTATTATTAAAATAAATTAAACCAACAAATACAACCTTTTTTTCTTTGAGTTTGTATTTATTTGTTATAGTTTTTACAAGTTAAAGAAAATGACTTTAATTGGGCCAGTTTGACTGTGATTAACTGTAAGTAGATTAAAAATTTTAATTTTCCCATTTTCTTTCTTTTTTCCAGGTTTCACGGCTAATTTCCAAGGAACTTAACCAGGACACTCATGTAAGTATTGAAATGGATCGTTCCTTACAAAAACCTACATCCATAAATTTAATGTTTAATTCTTCTTTTTTCTAGCATAAAAAACAACAACACCAATACCATAATTAACAAATACTAACCACAAAGAAACAAAAAAAAAAAACTTACTAAAACTAACTTAATCTACTTACACCACAATATGCAACAAAAATTGGTCCCACTGAGACTCGGGCAGGAGGTACTGTCTCCATTGGCCGCAAGCCCCTCTCCCAATATGTTTAAAACCACTGGACAAGGGCAGGAGTAGTGGCTCCAAAGTATATTGCCCCTCCATGTCCAATAATTTTGTAAATCCATCGGGGTATCGGCAGGAGTGGTTCCTCCGACAAAAATTTGCCTCCCCCTGAAAAATTATTATTTAGGGATGACCTAACCAGGCTTTTATAGCCGCATCCCGATATATTTTCTACCGACCGTCCACGCCAATATTTTTTCCGCTGCATCTGGGATGTGTACCACATCCGCAACATATGTTCACATTGGACAAATATTTGTTTGCCGACAAATACTTTTATTTGCTCAAAATCAGCTGTTATTTAATTTGACACAAAAATATTTTGTGTTCAGACTACGTTAATGAAATATTTGATGTTTGCTACAAAATTTTTCTTCAGTCTGAACGTGCCTTTAGGCATGCGTAGTAAAAATCTACTGTTTAATCTATGTACATATGTATGTATATAACCAAATATTTGAGCGTGGTACAATTCAACATTCATGGAAAAATGCAACAAGTCGCTGTGCCCAAGCGTAATAAAGACATAACTTCATTCTCTAGACCAATTTCTCTTTTACCATGTCTCTCTAAGATATTGGAAAGTATAATCGCTAATTGCATCAAACGGTAAGTATATTGACAAGAAAAAGCTTGTGGCTGTAAATCAACTTGCTTTCAAAACAAATTAAGGTTGTGCAGATGTAGAAACCATACATCTATACTAGGTATATATTTTTATTAAGCCTTTGACCGCATAGGAATCCACATCACATAAGATACATTAAGTAAGTGGAATGTTGGCCCAAAAATCTTTAATCATGTGAAGTCTTTTCTAACGAAGAACAATTCAAGTTACAATAAACCAGCACATGTCAAACAAGTTTCCGCTAAAAAACGGAATCCGCAGGGGTCACCGCCATCTGCCATACTATTTCAAATTGCATTCATTCAATTTAGCAATATCATCAGAAAACAAATATATACATGTATCATTGCTTTTATGCTGATGACCTCTTCATTCTAAGCAAAAACAGCGATAACTCGATAATCAACGATATGCTCAAGAAAGTATTCAAGGATATAGAAACTTGACACAACTATCCGGAGCATAAAATCTTCTATTTTGCACGTGTGCCGCAAACATAATTGCCGACCAGTGAGCATATCAATCAACAACACAACTATCCCCAACGTGTCTAAGCAAAATATATGAGGCATTATATTAAAAAAAAAACTCTCGCTGGCAAGAGCAGATTCTAATGGCCATTCTCTCAATGTATCGACAAACTGTCTGTTACCTAATGTCAACATAAATTTATTGGACCGATAAACTGACCGTTAGCGATTTTGGGTTTCTCAATATATCGACAAAAAACATTGTTTTCAGTTGGCAACACCACTCAAAATACATGTAAATGTTGGGAGTCAGCTGATTGAATTTATCTATACGGCAAACAAAAGGAAAATAAATAATTGGCAGATGAGTGCCGGTTAGCTTTGCGATAAAATCGAAGCAAATGATACATTGAGAAAATCAAATTTCTTTAATGTGCAGTTTTTCGTTGGGAAAAAAGGCTTATAAAATCACTCATTACAATTTCTATATCATCAACAAACATCCCTAGAGCCAAATCATCTCTTTATAAGATCGTTAATAATAACTTACTTAAATGCAGTGATAAGCTTTATAAATGCAACTATTAACACCCAACATGGTTATTTGACAACAAATCTTGAAATATGTTTCTCTCGTTCTTCAAGAAGCAAAACACATGTTATGAAATATATACATTAGGGTGACCGTTAAAATCAAAAGTTGGATTTATTTAGGTCTCACTCGCCAATTTGGTGGGTATTGATAAAAAAACAACTCAAACAAATTTTTAGGACGATCGGCGAAGGCTAAGCCGTCCCTCAAGCCAGCCAAAGCTTGAGAAAAATCGTAAAGTCCGACTTGTATGCCTTATATTTAGGAAAATATTAATTTTACATAAAAATCGTTTTCTAAGAAGTTGTTGTTAGTAAAGTTTCCAACAACTTTTGTTATCTATCTTTGAATAGTTTTTTATGTTAAGAAGTACATTATACTACATTAATTTGAGATTAAATTTATATAAAATTTGTTTTAAAGAGCGCGATAGTAATAGCGTTTAATTTTTTTATATGGGGGATGGGTGTTTTATACCCATCGATAGTAACCATGTACATCATTTTAGGGATTACATTTTGTGCAAATACGAATTTTTTTTTTCGAAAGTCACAGCCACCTACTGTGTACTAGTTGCTATCAATCTACAATCTCAGCATTGTCAAAAAATTACGAAAACCATGATGAAAATTACGAAAAACATTAATGAGTAACTAAATTTGGTTGGTAATTCGCTAAATTTTTACGCAAAATTTTACGTTGTTAAAAAAAAATTTTACTTTGTTTAGAAAAATGTTATTAAAATTTATTTTTCTACATCCTTTCAACTTTCCAAATCAGTAACCCGCATAGGATTGGCTTACAAATTTTCTTAATAATCACTAGTTTTACATAATCCATTTATATAATTTTTTTTTTTTAATGATGGGTCGCCACACAACAATTGAGCTTCAAAATTTAATTATTGAGCATTTTAAAATGGAAAAAGTCCAAGACAAATCGCTCAAATTGTTAAAAAAAAAATCCAGGACAACAGTGGAAAACATAATCCACCGTTTTAAAAACGAAGGTCGAGTTATAATTAAGCCAAAAATTAGCCCAAAAAAGATATTCAGCGAACGTGAACAAAGGTAGATAGTCAAACAAGTCAAAATAAATCCAAGACTGAGTGCTCCGAAACTGCGGGATATAGTTGAAAAACACTTCAGTACTAGCTGTAACGCCGAAACGATACGAAGAGTGCTGCGTAAGAATGGATTGAATAGCAGAATAGCGCGTAAGAAGCCCTTTGTAAGTGCGAAGAATAAAAAAATTCGACTGCAGTTTGCTCACAGCTATGCTGCGAAAGATTTTTCATTCTGGCAGAACCAAATATAACCTTTTTGGGTCAGATGGAAGGGTAAACGTTTGGAGAAAACCCAATCCAGAGATGAACCTAAAGAATCTGCGCCCAACAGTTAAACATGGCGGTGGTGTTGGTGAACTCCACTTTGTTGAAGGAAATATGGAAAAAATCAATATTTAAACATTTTGAAAACAAATTTAAAAAAAAGTGCGGAAAAACTAGGAATAGGTGAAAGCTTTCATTTTTATCAGGATAATGATCCGAAACACACAGCCGGTATTGTTAAAGAATGGCTTCTGTATCATTGTCCCAGAGTAATCAAAACGCCTCCCCAATCACCGGACCTAAATATTATTGAAAATTTGTGGCAGAAACTCTAAGTTGAGATTCGAAAACATGAAATTTCCAATAAAAATTACATAAAAGCTGCCCTTATAGAGGAATGGAGTAAAATTACCCCGGAATATACAAGAAAATTAGTGGAATCTATTCCAAATTGTCTGAAGTCAGTGATTCTTCAAAAAGGATATACTACAAAATATTAAAAATCGCTTTTCAATTGAATTTTTTAACTTGAACTTCAGTGGACCATTTTCACTGTGACATGAAATTTTCTCTTTTTTCGCTTAATCTTAGTTCTTATGTCAAATAAAATTTTTTTTTTTTTTTTTTATTAAATATGAACTAACAATAATTAATCAAATCTTAACATAATACGTTATGTTATGTCCTGCCAGTGCCAGACAAAATTTTTTCATCATGGGTTCTGTTCACTTATATAGGTGTTTATCGCTCATCTAATTGGGTAAGTGCTGCAGTGTCTCTTCTTCTTAAGCGAGTGTGGCCGCCATGATTTAAAATATTTCGAGCTAGTGGATTTGGGTGTTGTTCAAGCCTTTTTAAATATTTTATTGCATATTTTGTAATCATAGTTTTAACTAATGGCACATTGAGATCCTTGTGAATGTTTGAGTTATTAACATACCAGGAAGCTGCTGTGATTATTCGAAGAAGTTTATTTTGGCGCCTTTGAATTTTGTCGATATTAGAGGCCGAGGCAGTGCCCCTTAGTTGAATACCGTAGCACCAGATAGGCTTTAAGATAGAGTTGTAAAGTAGAAGCTTGCAATCGAGACTAAGGACAGAATTTCTTCCAATAAGCCAATGAATTTGAATGGCTTTTAGTTTAATTTGAGTTAATTTTCCTCTATATGGCATTTCCACGTTAATCGCCGATCCAGATGTATACCGAGATATTTAACATGCGAATGTTGAGGAATTATTTGATTATTGAGCGTAATAGGGGGGCAAGATTCCCGGCGCAAAGTCAATGTTATATGTACGCATTTTTGCTCATTGACCATTATCCTCCATTGTCGTAACCATATTCCTAGTTGAAATATATGATGCTGTAAGTAACGCGATGCTTCATAACGATTTTCGTGGACGCTTAGAAAAGCTGTATCGTCTGCAAATGTTGAAGTTTGTGTGTAGTTGCTTGTTGGCATGTCCGAAGTATAAATCAAGTATAATATGGGGCCCAGGATGCTGCCTTGTGGGACTCCAGCGGCAATGGGCTGAGGTGAACTTAAGAAATTTCCTTCTTTAATAATAAATTGACGACCGACTAAGTAGCTTTCTAGCAGCTTGTGTGTGTTTGCTGGTAAATTTTGCTTCAATTTATGTAATAAGCCTTCATGCCAGACTTTATCAAAAGCTTGCGAAACATCGATGAAGAGTGCTGAGCAATATTTTTCTTCAAATGCTTTTCTTATGACATTTACTATTCGATGAGTCTGTTCGATTGTGCTGTGTTTTCTTCTAAATCCGAACTGATGGTTTGGAATACATCTATTTACACTTAAAATCGGTGTTAATTTTGAAACTAATAATTTCTCAAACAGCTTTGACATATTTGATAATAAGCTAATAGGCCTATAAGACTCAACTTTTGTATGATCTTTACCTGGCTTTGGTATCATGGTAACTAAGGAAACCTTCCATTTTTGAGGATAGTATTCAAGGCGTAAAATAGCATTAAAAATAAAAAGAATAATTTTCTTTGCTATGCGAGGTAGCTCCAAGAGCATTTTATTACTGATTTTATCAATACCAGGTGCCTTCTTAGTGTTAAAGTCACAAATAGCCTTTTCGATTTCTCTTGACTCAAATCTGTGGGGAATAGCTGCTCTAGCAGCAACAGGTGGGGAACAAATCTAGTTTACCGACACAGCTCCAAATAAAAAAAAAGTACTTAGGGGGATAGAAAATTGAAAAATAAGAAGAAAAAATTAAATAAAAAAAATTAGCGCAAACGCTTATGGTGTTTTCTTTTCTAGAAAATAATGATACATTATAGTTGTGTAATATATTTATTAGGTTACACGAACCCTTACTAAGTGATACATTTTTCTAAATTACAATGGAACGAAATAATAGCTACGTTTTACACTCAACACTAATGTGTATTTAGCGTGTTAAATATTGAATGCAAAGTTTGTACTAAAAGCGATATTCGCCACGCTTGTAGCAATTTTCAACATTAAATTTTCTTACAATTCCAATAAGCGTTAACAGCACTGATTTTCAATAATTAATGTCAGCTGTTGTTAAAAATTTTGCGACAAAAAAAATATAATAAAAGTAAAACAAACGAAAAACAAAAAGTTTTTATATCCATCACAATATAACTAAAAATCACAATATAACGCAAATTGTCTGCAAACACAAGAAAAAAAATACTTGCTTGCATAAAAAAGTACTTTACGCAGATGCAAAAAAGGGTATTATCTCACACTCAGTCATAACTGCGGGTAAGAAATGGTACAAATTTGCCATTTTTTGTTGCAACATGTTTAGAAAGGAAAACGACAACTTCTCACATTTTTGCATATATTTTTAGAATGGAACAAAAGCCCGCACGAATGGTAGCATATATGGAACATTATTGTCAGAAAAGAAAACACCATTAGTTTTCGAGTTATGGACGTTTTTAATTTTCATAGAAGTATGTAATTTTTCCACTACATTTCTAAAGGTATATGGCCAAAGTTGGTATCATTTTGAAGGTTTTGACTAGATCTTTCAGGATATATAGAATTTACTTAAAAAAATTTAACTCTTACGCTCACATTTCAGTTTTTGTGTACTAAATGAATATTTTATTTAAATAAAAGTGTAATAAAAATTTTATAAAATAACAAACGCCAATGTCGCAAACACCCGCTTCGCTAACTAAAGCTTTTCTACAAAGACGGCCTTTGGCCGGGTGCAAGGATTTTCTCCTCTATGGTATAACAAACACCGCTTCGCTAACTAAAGCTTTTCTGCATAGCCGACCTTCGGCTGGGCGCAAGGATTTTCTCCTCTATGGTATAACAAATACTGGCTTCGCTAACTAAAGTTTTTCTGCATAGCCTTCGGCCGGGAGCAAGGATTTGCTCCTCTATGGTATAACAAACCCCGGCTTCGCTAACTAGAACTTTTCTACACCTAAAAAATACTTACATCAACCAAAAGAGGAAAATCTTATGCGAATACAAAATACATATTTACAATCGTGAGTAAATTACCTTTAATTTGATATTACTAAGTGGGCGGGACAGTTTTTTGGTTCCAGGAGGCCCCAAAGGCCTCAGCCCCCTTAAATTTTAATTTTGGTTTTTTTCTTTTTTTATTCTGAAGCGGGTGGCATATTTTTTTTATTTTTTTCGTAGCCTAGATACTTTTTTTTTATTTGGAGCTGTGTCGGTAAACTAGATTTAAGCCACAGGTGGTAACTCGACCGCAATATTGTTAAATATATTTGGTGTAAATACGTTTTTCAAGTGACTAACAAACGGATTTCCTTTTTCAATATCGTTTCTTGCCCAATTACCATTCAAGTTTCTTAATGGTGGCTTAGATATAACTGGCCTTTTTAGATTTCTAGCTGCACGCCAGAATGAGTAGTCAGATTGTGAGGTTGCATCAAGTTCCTGAAGATATTTTTCTAGAGAAGCCGTTTTCTGATTCTGCAGTAACTTTCTTAGCTTTTTTGTGCACTCTTTTAATAAAATCTTAAGTTGCGGGGATCTGTAAAGTTGCCACTCTCTTCGAACTCTCCTTTTTTCAGTCAAGAGCCGCTCGACATCTGAAGAATATATTTTATTATTTTTAATTTTTTTGGGGAAATCGCTGGAATGTTGAACAGCTAGTTTCAGAAAACTGTCAAAATTGTCAATAGAGCGATCTACATAATCCGGTGTACTGAGCGGAATATTTTCTGTGCAATGGGTACTGAGATATTTTTTATATTTTAACCAATTAATTTGCGTAGCTGTCGTCGCTATGTAACCAGTCGGAGGTACAATTCTATTGGGGTTCATTCTAGTAACAATTGTAGGTGTGTGGTCGGAAGATAATTCTAGGGAGGCTTCAACATGAATCGTTTCTATGGGAATGTTTTTAACCACGCCGAAATCGATGACATCTGGTATTTTTTGATGATCAGTGGGCCAATATGTTGGTTGTCCGCTCGCTACCACATTTAAATCCATTTTAGAAAATGTGTTAAATAAAACACGACCCTTTGGTGTTATAAGTCGCGAACCCCAGAAGGTATGTTTAGCGTTATAATCGCCAGCGGCTAGGAAACACGGTCCTAATGATTTAAAATATTTATAATATTGGTCCTCCGATATTGACAACCTAGGCGGAAAGTATAACGATGAAATTACTAGGTTTCTATTTAATTCCTCAACGCAAATGTTCGTTGCTTGGAGATAATCTTCACGATGATAACACATTAGGTAGTGTTTGACTCCGGTTTTTATTAAAATGGCAGAACCTCCACAAGCTCTATCTCGTGGGTCCTTGGTACCATATAGTATATAACCATTTATTTTAAACGTATTTCTTGAGGTCAAATGAGTTTCAGAAATCATCATGACATCAATTTATTTATTTTTAAGAAAGTATTCTAATTCATTTTTATGTTGGCGGATGCCGTTTGCGTTCCAAAAACGAATTTTTAAACAGTTCATGGTTTGTTAAGTACAGCTTGCAATAACATCGATTGCATTCTAAGCATTTCCTGCATCATATTACCCATTGTGTTCGTAAAATTATTTACTGTTCGCACTAATGTTTCCATGGTTTTATCTAAACGACTTAAATTAGAAATCGGAGTTTCATCATTACTTGGCGAGCCACCTTGCATTGGCTGATGGTTTGATTTTAGGACGGTAGCGTAAGAGGCTATGTTATTACTAGGCTGGGGGGCTTGAATTGCATTTGTGTTTACTTGATTTGCAACCTGCATTTGAGGGGTATTTGTTTTCGGTCCAACCGTCTGCTTGACGATATTATATACAGGGCATCCCCTATAATTGGCAGTGTGATTACCACCACAGTTGCTACATTTTTTAACGTTGGGGTCGGTTTTAGACTTATCGCAAGAAACTGTACCGTGTAGTTCACCACATACTACGCAGAAAGGGGGTAAGTAGCAGTATGCCTTGGTATGGACAAATTCTTGGCAGTTTAAGCACTGAACAGGTCCATTTTTTTTGTGCGGCTCTTCTATAGTTATTCTTCTGTAGAGAATATATTTTAAATTGTAAATAGGATGTGTTTCGTTTTTTTTAAGTTTTACGTCGCCGGGTTCAAACTCCACTCGAAAAAGTGGTTGGGGAATTTGTTCTCTATTTTTAATATTTACTACATGTTTTACCTTGAAGCCTTTTTCTTCTAGGAATGTTTTAACCTCTTCTGGGTCCACACATGAGTCAATACCCTTAATCACTACCTGTAGACCTTTACTGCTTTTCAGTTGGTAGGTATAAAAGTTTTTTTTAAGTGTATCAAAGTTGTTTACTATTTTGCAAAAATCATTCTCATGATTGAATTGTATTTTTGTCTCGTTTATACTTCCACGCTTGATAGCGCCTACGTAAAACGAATTTTCACCTATCACTGATATCAAACTCTTTATGAGCTCATTTGAATTTTGCTCCCTAAGATATATCGGGGGAGGCTTGGATGGTTTAACGACGTTTGGTGCTTCAGAGGATTCATCCTCCAGAATTGCAAAACGATTTTGAGAATTTATTTTATCAAAAGATGGTACTTTTGAGACCGAAGCAACTGCTGCAGAGGAAGGGGTGCGTCCCCGTTTAAGCACTGTTATGTACCTGTCCATACCAACTTGTACTGTAGGCTTTAGACAACTTTTTACAGGAGGGTTTTCCATTGCATTTGTGTTTGAGTTCATGGTATCATTTCCCACTAAATTTGTTTTTGACGTCACGGCAATACTTGCTGGCCTGGCAACACTTGTCACCAAATCTAGTTGTAGTAATATTTTTAATGAGTCACTATCCACTGTTTTTGTAAACACCCAGGGTGATAATGAACGTGTTCGAGTAATTTGCTTAGCCGTTAAATAGTTTATATTGTTTTGTTTTGCTTTATTTATTTCTGCATTATTTTCATTTGCATTAACTAAAACGTAAACGTTTCTTTCATTTTGTCTTAGTGTTGTTGCACTGTTCGTACTCATGCAAAGAGTTGTTTTTGTTTTTCACCGTTTTGCTTTGCTTTTAATATTTTTATTATTTATTGTTCAGAATATGTATACATACATACATGTATGAACATTCATACGTATGTATCTATTTTAACTTTTTTATTTTATTTAATTTTATCGTTTTAATTGTTCACTATTTTGTTAAATAATTTAAATAACAAAATATATTATTTATTTTAAGCGTCCATTCGCTGCTGATATATGTCAAAATCAGATATGATTAATTAATAGTTCAAATCGTATGCGGGGTTAAAAATCCACGTCTGTATCACAATAAAGCACAAACTAAATGAATTAACTAATTTTTTTTTATGTATGTATTATTAAAATAAATTAAACCAACAAATACAACCTTTTTTTCTTTGAGTTTGTATTTATTTGTTATAGTTTTTACAAGTTAAAGAAAATGACTTTAATTGGGCCAATTTGACTGTGATTAACTGTAAGTAGATTAAAAATTTTAATTTTCCCATTTTCTTTCTTTTTTCCAGGTTTCACGGCTAATTTCCAAGGAACTTAACCAGGACACTCATGTAAGTATTGAAATGGATCGTTCCTTACAAAAACCTACATCCATAAATTTAATGTTTAATTCTTCTTTTTTCTAGCATAAAAAACAACAACACCAATACCATAATTAACAAATACTAACCACAAAGAAACAAAACAAAAAAACTTACTAAAACTAACTCAATCTACTTACACCACAATATGCAACAAAAATTGGTCCCACTGAGACTCGGGCAGGAGGTACTGTCTCCATTGGCCGCAAGCCCCTCTCCCAATATGTTTAAAACCACTGGACAAGGGCAGGAGTAGTGGCTCCAATGTATATTGCCCCTCCATGTCCAATAATTTTGTAAATCCATCGGGGTATCGGCAGGAGTGGTTCCTCCGACAAAAATTTGCCTCCCCCTGAAAAATTATTATTTAGGGATGACCTAACCAGGCTTTTATAGCCGCATCCCGATAGATTTTCTACCGACCGTCCACGCCAATATTTTTTCCCCTGCATCTGGGATGTGTACCTCATCCGCAACATATGTTCACATTGGACAAATATTTGTTTGCCGACAAATACTTTTATTTGCTCAAAATCAGCTGTTATTTTATTTGACACAAAAATATTTTGTGTTCAGACTACGTTAATGAAATATTTGATGTTTGCTACAAAATGTTTCTTCAGTCTGAACGTGCCTTTAGGCATGCGTAGTAAAAATCTACTGTTTAATCTATGTACATATGTATGTATATAACCAAATATTTGAGCGTGGTACAATTCAACATTCATGGAAAAATGCAACAAATGGTAAGTATATTGACAAGAAAAAGCTTGTGACTGTAAATCAACTTTCTTTCAAAACAAATTAAGGTTGTGCAGATGTAGAAATCATGCATCTATACTAGGTATATATTTTTATTAAGCTGTTGACCGCATAGGAATCCACATCATATAAGATACATTAAGTAAGTGGAATGTTGGCCCAAAAATCTTCAATCATGTGAAGTCTTTTCTAACGAAGAACAATTCAAGTTACAATAAACCAGCACATGTCAAACAAGTTTCCGCTAAAAAACGGAATCCGCAGGGGTCACCGCCATCTGCCATACTATTTAAAATTGCATTCATTCAATTTAGCAATATCATCAGAAAACAAATATATACATGTATCATTGCTTTTATGCTGATGACCTCTTCATTCTATGCAAAAGCAGCGATAACTCGATAATCAACGATAAGCTCAAGAAAGTATTCAAGGATATAGAAACTTGACACAACTATCCGGAGCATAAAATCTTCTATTTTGCACGTGTGCCGCAAACATAATTGCCGACCAGTGAGCATATCAATTAACAACACAACTATCCCCAACGTGTCTACCCAAGATATATGAGGCATAATATTAAAAAAAAACTATCGCTGGCAAGAGCAGATTCTAATGGCCATTTTCTCAATGTATCGACAAACTGTCTGTTACCTAATGTCAACATAAATTTATTGGACCGATAAACTGACCGTTAACGATTTTGGGTTTCTCAATATATCGACAAAAACATTGTTTTCAGTTGGCAACACCACTCAAAATACATATAAATGTTGGGAGTCAGCTGATTGAATTTATCTATACGGCAAACAAAAGGAAAATAACTAATTGGCAGATGAGTGCCGGTTAGCTTTGCGATAAAATCGAAGCAAATGAGACATTGAGAAAATCAAATTTCTTTAATGTGCAGTTTTTCGTTGAGAAAAAAGATAATCGCCTTATGAGAAAATGGCCATAAGGCTTATAAAATCACTCATTACAATTTCTATTAATTTCTATATCATCAACAAACAACCCTAGAGCCAAATCATCTCTTTATAAGATCGTTAATAATAACTTACTTAAATGCAGTGATAAGCATTATAAATACAACTATTAACACCCAACATGGTTATTTGACAACAACTCTTGAAATATGTTTCTCTCGTTCTTCAAGAAGCAAAACACATGTTATGAAATATATACATTAGGGTGACCGCTAAAATCAAAAGTGGATTTATTTAGGTCTCACTCGCCAATTTGCTGGGTATTGATAAAAAAACAACTGAAAAACATTTTTAGGACGATCGGCGAAGGCTTAGCCGTCACTCAAGCCAGCCAAAGCTTGAGAAAAATCGTAAAGTCCGACTTGTATGACTTATATTTAGGAAAATATTAATTTTACATAAAAATCGTTTTCTAAGAAGTTGTTGTTAATAAAGTTTCCAACAACTTTTGCCTTAACAAGTTTTCTCTTAAACTCATATTGAACAAAACCTAATGAAAATAAAAAGTAAACAGCAGCATTGATTCGAATTTTTTCTTTAGAACTGTTTTTTCTTACACACGTCAATTCAGCTTTAATATTTGTGTTTGTGTGCGTTTGCTTAAAAAAAAAATAGTCAAACGCATATCATTTGTTTCTTACGTACCACGGTTGATAAAGTTGGTGCAATTGTACTTTTTTGATACAAATCAAAGCCAAAAAGTACGGTGGTACCCCCGTGTCTCATTTGGTACTATTTCCAAATTTTTCAAACCTAAATATTTATAATTGATATAAAATGACAACTCGTATTTACTGTCCAATGAATATAAACGGATTTCAGTGTTTGGTGCAAATGGTTTTGCCAAAGTGCAAATGCAAAATTTCGTAGCGTTTTTATGAAATCTTAAGGAAACTCTGTGTATTTTGTTGTTGGATTTAACAAAAAAGCTATAATATTTTGCATTTGCTCTATGAAAGAACATTTGCAAAAAACACTAAACTTCCCTATTGTGAATAGATTTTTGCACTTGATCATGGGACGATTGCATGTGCCACATTCTAAATCAAGTATCAGCGGCAGCATATTAGCCTTCATGCCAAAATATTATAAAAACAAAGGAACAAAATAGACCGTATGTACCAATGGTTTCAAGTGTAACCAAAACAAAAGTCTTTCTTTAATAAAAAAAAATTTTTAATTACTATTGGGATCGAAAAAGTATGATTTTAGAAGTTCTTAAGTACGATATTGGGTTTCTCTTTTATCATCCCTGTAACATACCTGCACGCTTTCTTGTTTCTTTAAGGGGGCTCTCATATAAAATTGTCAACACAGACTAGAAATATATTGAAGAAAAAGCCTCAGAACTGCCAAGGAATCGCCCCATGGGGGATTAAATATATGACGGACCTTTATTAGTTGTTTGTGCTTAACATTTTCTTAAAACATTTTTGCCTTATATCTCCAAACTTTAGGGGGGCTCCCATACAAATATGCTGGTTTAATATAATTCTTACATTTGGCCACTGCAGCGCCAAGATTGCCCTTAGTTGGGTCAAATGTATGACCAACCTTTATCCCCATTGCCAAAAAAAATTGGTTTCTAAAACGACTACGCATATTAGAAAAACCTATAACAATTGTTAAAGGTAATATTATTGTGGAATTTTGTTTTTTTTTAGTTTATTTTATAAACTTAAACGTTTTTGAGTTACGCTGTGCAACCTCCTCCGCTTCGTAATTTTGAAAACAAGAGCTAACCTAAAAAACGGTTAGCACCACTGAATTCAGCGTACCCAAATTAGGGTAAAACGCCAGGTGCCCGGCTGGTCGGTTTTTTTTAAATAAATAATAAAAATGTTTTTCAACAAAACTAATTCATAGAAAAAAAAACTAATTAAAAATTAGATTTTTTAGTGGCTTATTCGATATTTTCAGTTTATTTTCTTTAATAAGAGATAAAGAAAAACTTGTTAACAAATTTTCTACAAAATTAATATTTTCTAAGTTATTAAACATAAAAGTCATTTTCATGTAAATTATAATTTTTCTCAAACTTTGGTGGGCTTGAGGGACGGCTTAGCCTTCGCCGGTCGTCCTAAACATTTTTTGTAAGTTGTTTTTTTTTATCAATACCCACCAAATTGGCGAGTGAGACTTAAATAAATCCAACTTTTGATTTTAGCGGTCACCCTAGGGTACCACCGTACTTTTTGGCTTTGAATTGTATCAAAAAAGTACAATTGCACCAACTTTATCAACCGTGGTACGTTAGAAACAAATGATATGCGTTTGACTATTTTTTTTAAGCAAACGAACACAAATATTAGTGCTGGTTCACACAGGTCAAGTTTACTTGAACAGTTTTATTTAAATTTTCTTTTGAACTTGCGTTCACGTTCATGCACAAGTTTAATTTTTGTTTTCTTTTCCTTCAACTTTGTAGCTTTTTATTATATTACGGATGAAAAAAGAAAAGAAAAATACAAAACTGACTGGTACGGTCAAGTATGTACCCCTTTCCATTCTCTTTACCCCTCTCTCCTAAAAGCTCGAGACTTGAAGAGTCAAACTTGACCTGTGTGAACCAGCACTTAAATGATGAAACAGAACTGAGTCTTCAACTCCAATGATGAAACAGAACTGGGGCTGAACGATGTTTTTCATACAGTTTGACATAAAATTATGCCAGAGAATGCGGTCGAGAAATAAAATCAATTTTATTTTGAGGACGTTTTTTCTAATGTTCTCACATAAATACAATTATTCTCTTAACAATGCTACCATACTTTCATTCAATTTCATACATTTTGTAAACAAAGAAAAATAAGAACAAAAGAAAATGAAAGAAATGAGAGTGAATTTGAAGTTACTGCCGACGTTTTAATTATGGGCTTAAAAATTTTTGCCTGAAGTTGAAGACTCAGTTCTGTTTCATCATTCAGGCAAAAATTTTAAAGCCCATAATTAAAACGTCGGCAGTAACTTCAAATTCTCTCTCATGTCTTTCATTTTCTTTTGTTCTTATTTTTCTTTGTTTACAAAATGTATGAAATTGAATAAAAGTATGGTAGCATTGTTAAGAGAATAATTGTAATTATGTGAGAGCATTAGAAAAAACGTGCTCAAAATAAAATTGATTTTATTTCTCGACCGCATTCTCTGGCATAATTTTTTGTCAAACTGTATGAAAAACATCGTTCAGCCCCAGTTCTGTTTCATCATTAAAGCTGTATTGACGTGTGTAAGAAAAAACAGTTCTAAAGAAAAAATTCGCATCAGTGCTGCTGTTTACTTTTTATTTTAATTAGGTTTTGTTCAATATGAGTTTTAGAGAAAACTTGTTAAGGCAAAAGTTATTGGAAACTTTACTAACAACAACTTCTTAAAAAACGATTTTTATGTAAAATTAATATTTTCCTAAATATAACTCATACAAGTCGGACTTTACGATTTTTCTTAAACTTTGGCGGGCTTGAGGGACGGCTTAGCCTTCGCCGATCGTCCTTAAAATTTTTTGAGTTGTTTTTTTTTATCAATACCCACCGAATTGGGGGGTTAAAGCATGGAAAAATAGAAAAAAAAATTTGATCCATATAGTTAACGACCACCCTAATATACATATAAAACTGTATAATGAACTTAAAATAACTCTTGGGGGACCTAGCTAGCAACATCTCTACACTGTTGGCTCAAAAGATAATGAGAATGTAGCATACGCTGTCGTTGCTAAAACTGGCAATGTAATCATAAAACATCTTCCATCTTTACAGCAGAGGCTGCCGGTATTATCCACGTATTATATAAAGCAATCAAAATAAAAAAAAACTGTCTTATCTCTTCCGATAGCTTATCCTTTCCATCGGCCGTCAATAATCCATCCACTACCAAATGGCAAACGGTAAACAAAATTTGGGACCTGCTAATAAACTCTAAGAATAAAATAAAAATAGTATGGATCAAATTGGTATATTGGGTCGCAACTTTGCGGATTTAGCCGCAAAAATAGCACCTTGCACCAATTATCAGGTAACACAATCATAAACAAACTTACAATACAAAGAGGGAATAAGCTTAAAAAATACCATCACTCCCACTTTTCCCAAATTAACCAAAATTACACACCTCCTACATATCCAACCAATATATGCAAAAACAGGATTAAAATCTTCTCAAGGCTGTGGATGGGTCACACCATCACTACGCACATCTAAAAGCGTAATACATAAACTTTCAACATGTCATCAGTTAAATGACTATCATGATAAACCTCTATCAAACAACGGTATAAGCCTGCTCAAAAACCCTCCAGAATACAATATATATAAATACTATTTTTAACTTCATCATAAAACTTAAAACTAAAATTTAAAACAACAATTATACCTAACCTAGCCGATGGCCCTGGCAATAAGCACTATTCAGTTGTAAGATACAAAGAATGCTGACGAAGGCCGTAGTGGGCCAAAAAATGCATTACATTCTGCTGATATCAAATAGTTGTATACATTTTCTGCATAATTTACTCTATTGTTAGCCAAAGGATAGCTATAGTAAGCCTCGTAACAGAAAAAATCAAACAAAAATGTACGGCGAACTTTTTGAGTGGAAATTTATATAATTTTTCATTAAAAACTAGTAAAAATAGTTTATTCTTACTTAAAAGTTTTTTGCAAAACTTAAAATTTTTTATTTATGTTTAAAAATTATATAAAATTGAAATTATGTAAGAAAGCGTAGGTAAATATTTATAACACATCGGTCAAGGGAACCCCAAAACCAAAGGTTTGTTTAATACTATGCCAGTAGTACCGATACCAGTTAGCTTTCATTACTTCGTACTCCGCAGCTGGAACGCCATATTGCCGAAGTTTCATTTTAGTGCAGTTTTTCTAAAAAGAAAATAAAAAAAAAAAATTATATTATTAAGGTACTAACAAGAATACAAATTAATAAAGGCTATTTATTGATAATACGTGTCATATAATGTTTATTCAATTTGTTTTGCCTTCTTTTCAGTTCAACAATTTTTAATAAATAAAAAGATAAAACAACAATATTAAAAAACCTTTTTATTAATATTAATTTAATTTCAAAAAAGTAAAATTATCAGATACACTCCACTCCTCTATTATCAATAAGCTCGAAATTGAGCTCGAAATTGAGTTTTTTATTGAGCACGATTTGCTTATACCATTATACATATGTAAGTGTACAAAAGTTTTAAATTTTGTTAGCCTGTGTTCATACGGCTCATGTCTTATTGACATGATTGCTACTTTATAGGCGAGAGGGACGAGGGGAAAAGAAACGAGTACACAGATGCATGTACTGTATTTACGTTTTGCTTTTTCATCAGTTGCTTAATTTTGTTATTGCTTTCAATATCAAAAAAGCACACATGCATACGCACGACTATACAAAAAAAAATGTCGTCAACATGACATGAATCCTTTGAACGCTGTTGCGCCATATTATAATAACTAATATGAATTTATGAATAATATGAATTTAAAATACTATAAATTGAAACAAACATGTTTTTCTCACTAAACTGTAACTGTAAAATTTTTGTTGTGTAATAGCTGTAACGTTAGGAAATTACTCGCCAAAAATGTTACAGTAACAGTTAAGTGCGAAAAACATGTTTGTTTCAATTTATGGTATTTTTGTTTCATTTCTCACATTTCAATCAAAAAGTTTTTCAACGCGGGAGTTACAGAACATGGGCAGAAAATACCAAAGTTGCCAAAAACGAAGAAAATTTCGATCCGAATCGAAACGCAGAATAGGAGGAAAATAACAATAATAATACCGAAAAATGAATTATATAATACTAACCCGATAATACTTACCGTATTTTAATTACCTGTAAACTCTAAAATTGCTTAATATGTTCAATATAACTGTATTGCTGAATTTAAAATAAATAAACAAAATTTAGCATCTTTTATATATAAGAAATAGTAAATAAAGACTTACAAAGTGAATTCTAAGTCAACAAGTTGTGTTTTCTTTAAGTGAAGTTTTAAAGCCCCAAATAAAAAAAAAAAGTATGTTAAATTTCTTAAAAAATATTAAGAATAAGCAAACGCCAATTTATGTTCAAAGAAGAAAATGGAAGAATCTTGTCAATAAGACGTGAGCCGTATGAGCTCAGACTTACGAAAATATTTTTTTCTCTATTATGTGTGCGAGTGTGTTGCCCAGCTCAGTCGCCCCATTCGAGCAGGTTCCCAACCCTTTTCACATTGTAGTTCCGAACAATAAAAAAGAATTACAATTATTTTCTAACTCATATAAAGTACAAAAAAAAAAAAAATACGCCCACAGTACACTGATAGGAAACGACTATGATATGGAGGGATGTTCCTCCATACCACGTCCAAGCCCATACCCAACATACATATGTCATCTATCGACGACCCCTTTCGCTTTATTGCATCAACATCTTACCTTACTGAAACCTTCCAAAACAAAATTAACCAACACAAGGACATCGTTTTAAATTCGCAATACATACACATATTTATTAAATACTAGCAGACCCGGCAAACGTTGTTTTGCCATATAACTTATTTCTTTCAGATGTTACAGTGTCTGCATGCCAAATTTTAAGAAAACCGGTTAATTAGTTTAGAACATAATAAAAATTAAAGGCTTTAATTCTTTCCAGATGTTACACTATTTGCCCGCCAAATGTCAAGAAAATTAGTTGATTAGTTAAAAAGATATAGGGAGGGGGAGCTTTTACTCCTCTTGCCCTATTTCATGCCCTTTCTCTTTCAGATGTTACAGTGTCTGCACGCCAAATTTAAAGATAACCGGTTTATTAGTTAACAATATTTGCCCGCCAAATTTCAAGAAAATCAGTTGATAAGTTAAGAAGATACTCCTCTTGCCCTATCTCATGCCCTTTCTCTTTCAGATGTTACAGTGTCTGCATGCCAAATTTTAAGAAAATTGGTTGATTATTTAAGAAGATATAGGGAAGGAAGCGTTTACCCCTCTTGCTTCACGGCCTAAATAATAAAAACTATAGGCTATAGTACTTTCCAGCTATAACACTATTTACCTGCGAAATTTCAAGAACATTTTGGGAGGGGGAGCTTTTACCCTTATTTCCTTATTTCACATCCTATTCTCCATTTCCTTTCAGATGTTAAAGTGTATGCATGCCAAATTTAAGGTAAACCTGTTCATTAGTTTAAAAGATATAGGGGTAGCTTTTACCGCTATTGCCCTATCTCACGTCCTATTCCCTATTTCTTTTCAGATGTTACAGTGTCTGCATGCCAAATTTTGAGAAACCCGGTTGATTAGTTTAAAAGATTGGGGAGGGAGAGCTTTTACATCTATTGCCCTATTTCACGCCCTAAATAATAAAAATGTTAGGCTATAGTTCTTTCCAGATGTAACACTATTTTCCTGCAAAATTTCAAGAAAATCTGTCCATTTGTTAAGCAGATAACAAATTTCACGCCCTATTCCCTATTTTCTTTCAGATGCTACAGATATAGGGAGGGGGAGCTTATACATCTATGCCCCATTTTGCGCCCTCTAGCGATATAAGATATATTCTACGACCTATTCTCTTACCTAACAAAAACACATACAAAATTTCATAAAAATCAGTCAAGCCGTTTCGAAGGAGTTCAAAATGGAGGGCATTTGTTGAAATTTGTATGGGAATATACAGGAAAATCTAAATCCCGTATCTCCGGAACTACTGCGCCGATTTCATGGAAACTTTACATAAACCATCTACAGAATATCCCCAAACGTACCCCAACGTTTTCGCAGTTAGTGGTAACATCAAAGTGTACACTTCTTTTTGTATATATATAGATAAAATACAACAATGAGAAATATTCGTAGTCACACTGCCAATGCTTTGTTAAATGACAACTGCCCCTGCTGAAACAAACGTCACTTACTCTACAAATGCTTTAAGTTTGCAACTTTAGATTCGTCACATAAGATATTGTGAACCAACAACGCTTATGCAGAAACTGTCTCCGCCCTAGACATGTAAAATTTGCTTTTAAACTAAATACAAAGTGCCACATATGCGGTGAGCCGCAACACACTATTATACAAAACGAATATTCCACAACAAAAAAAACCGAACTCTGCCAGCTCAAACGCCAAACTCAATGCTGGAAGCTAAACCATTGGAATACCACCAAGCGCTTCTTCACCGATTGTTAATTCTGTAAGTACACACCTATTAAACTTGAAACTAAATCCAGTGTTATTAGCAACTGTGAAAGTTAACATCAAAACGAAAAACGGTATAATAAGTGCAAAAGCACTAGTCGATCAAGGATCTCAAGTCTCTTTTTTCTCTGAGGCACTATATCAAGTACTAGATTTAAAAAAGAATAAAACAAATATCGAAGTATCTGGTATTGGTGATAAAAGTGCTATAACTGTGACAAAATTAGTTAATTTTGTAATAAAATCCGACTATGACCATAGGCCCCTTGTTGTAATTAAGACAACTGCACCGCAATATAGCAAAGTTGTTAACCATAATACAAAAATTAAGAAATTATAACATAACTGAGTTGAGTTGTGGACCGTAATAGGGGCCTTAATTCTGAACTTAAATTATCTGCATTAGGAGTTCAATTCGTTTAGTCTTATGTTCCAAATAAATTACTTCCAGTTGATCTTCCAGACCATTCTGCAGATAATCAATTCATGATAGCAGAAAAAAAGATCTCCTCCTTGGTAATGACGTCTATGGAGAGTTGCTTTTGTCTGAAATGAATTAATTTAAAACAGTTTAAAGCAGGTTCAAATACAGAAAACTTTCACGTCTCTGCTAATCTGTGCTCTTTAGAAAAACATCTAAGCCTTTACTGGGAACAAGTGGAGCTTATAAAAAATAAGCCACAAACAAATGAAGAAGGCCTTTGCGAAAAATTATTTGCTGAAACCTTTACTAGAGATAAAAATGGAAAATATACTGTGCATCTCCCATTTGAAAAAAGTATTCCTAGTACAATCGTTGGCAACTTTTTCTTACACGGATTACAACGCACTAAAAAGTCTTAATAAGCTAGAATCTTCGTTAGCGACCAGACCACAGTTTGCTGATCAGTATAAGAAATTTATGGAAGAATACGAATCATTGCAACATACGGTGAAGTTAGAAGAGTATTCTCATACAATACCGAAGAATGCTTGCTTTTTGCCCCATCATGGTGTACTCAGAGAGAGTAGCAGCACAACTAAACTACGTGATGTTTCTGATGGGAGTCATCGGAAACCGCCTCAGTCTTTACTCAATGAAAAACTTTCAGATGGACCAGCTTTACAAAATTATTCGTCAGCAATTATTCTAAGATGGAGAAAGCATCGTATTGCATTTACTGCCGATTAAGAAAAGAGGTTTCGGCAACTACATAATTGTGAAGATCTTCAAAATGTTCAGCTCGTTCTCTGGAGGGATATTTCAAAAAAAATCTCTGTGTATACTGAAAACTGGTACTTACGGTACTACGTCGGCGCCCTACTTAGCCATACGAGTATTACAACAGCTTTCAACAGATGTGGAAAAATCTACCCATTAGCAAGTAAAATACTTCGCAGTGATCCGTTATTTCTGGCGCAGACAACTTCAAAGAAGCTTTAAAATTGCAAAGAGTTGTGTTCTCTCTTGAAATCAGGTGTATTTCATCTTCGGGAATGGAATTCTAATTCCAACCAGTTACTCCAATGTATTCGTTAAGGAAGATCGTGAAAACAAAGACTTATTTTCTATACAAGATATTAATTCTGCTAAAGCGCTTGGCCTTTATTGGGATACTGCAAATGATTTTTTCTTCTTTGAAATTAATTTTGAATTTTCTGAAATTATCGCTGTTTACTTTCAGCAACACAAAAAATGTTTAATTTTGTTCCCTTGTGTTAAACAACTTATAAAAAAATCTTTTAAATTTAAACTTTTATGGCAGTTTCGTAATAGAAGAATGTTATGAACTTAATTTATTACGTTGCTTGGAACAAATAAATTTTAAATCCGAAAAAATTTGTTCGGATAGGTAAGTAGAGCCGAATAAAGAGAGGAACTTAAATTAATTTTTTTTAAGTTCAGGATATAACTCGCCATCCAAATCTTTCCAGAACACTACGATAATATTTTTGTCTGAAGCATTTACTTCGTAGTATGATTTGTTCTGATTGAATACCAAATTCGTAGTTGCTTACATCGCAACGAAAAGGGTTTTCGAAATGATCTAATAGCGATTGTAAAACTACAAAATCTTGAAACCTGTCTTGAAAATTGTTGAAAAGTGTTTCAAATATTCAAACATTTTAATTCTACCAATGGTATATCATAACTTTTAACAAAATGCCAAATGCACACCTGAGTTTGCCTGCAAAAATGTATAAAGTCATTATAACAGGTCAAAGTTACGTTAAATAGTTACCATAAATTGGTAAGATTAACTCTTTGGGCTCGGTCATATAATTGTTGCATAAAAAAGTAAGCAATAAAAATAGTGCGAAACTATAAAGTTTCATTAATACATCAATAAAACACATCTTCTTACCCAAAAATTTTACCTATTGTCATATTTGCTTTTATATATGTATATAGGTTACTTACACATAAATTGTAACTTGTTTTTGAAATATTTTTACTAACTTAAGAAAAGTGTTTTCAAAGAAAAAAAAAAACCCACCGACGCGATTGGTACAGAAACCAAAATATTTTTACAAGCACAAAATACCAAAAAATTTTTGTGGCTATTTTTTTCTTAATATTTTTGCATTTAGGTACGTCTGTTCAACGAAAGAAAAAAGGACCCTGTTACAGGCATCAAAGAATTTTTTTCACAAACAAAACACATATCGTTAGCTTAAATACAAAACAATGTAGATACTATTGGAAAATTTGAAATTGACTTGTTTTGTTGATTACGATTCACGTTACATATTTTTATAAAATTTTAAACCTCTGTCTTAAAAAAACCAAGTTATTTACAAAATTAAAAATGACGTATCATCAAATACATATATAATTGTTTTTAACAACATAATAGGTGCGTTTAAGTAGTTTTACAGTAAAATGCAGTAAGTGAGTAAACTGAAAAATTTGCTATCACAAAAAGCTGTTATCCAAAAAAGGACGCGATCGTAAAATCTTTAAAATTAAAATTAAAAAATTCGTAAAATAAAGGCAACAGCTGATGGCAAATAATTGAAGTGTTGCAAATGTTTACACTTTTGACTGCTTAACTCGTTTTCTTATCGCTACACGATTAAATACTTTTTTTAGCAAGAAAATTTTTGGAAAATACAAACAAACTATTTAATGTAATCTTTCATATTTGTGTTTTTATTTTATTTGATTTTGTAGCGGGTTAAATTATTTAAAAGAACATGAATAATTTTTTTGCTATTGATTACTTGAGTAAACAAATACTTTACACTTTTACAACTCTAAAAAATGAACATAACAAAAAAATTTCAAAAGTTTGTATTTAGCCAAATAAATGTTTCACAAACAAGTTTAATTAATTAATAGTTATTCACTTTTTGTTTTGGTTTAATTTTTATTACAACTTTTCTTTTATTTAACAATTTTTTTACAATTTGTATGCTTTTTATTTGTTACTTTTGTTGGTTTACCTTTTGGAACATTAGGTTTTTTTGATTTACTAAATTTTACTGCAAAAATTTCTACAGTAAAAATTTGTAAATTCTCAGACAAAAACTGTCACTTTACGCTGTCAATTTGTGTTCTCATTTACTGTATTTTGTGTACTCGAACGGAATTTCGTAAATTGCAGTAAAGTTCAGTAAAAACTTTTGTGTTCTCGAACGCAGCAAATGTATATTCACACTCAAGAAAAAATTAGCAGAGTTTTTGAATCTTTTTATAAGAACACATTAATATTTTTAAACATCAAAACTGGGTAATATGTTTTATTACTATTACCACGGTGTTAGTGGATTTAGTGATCAGATAAAAAATATATTTCTGGATCCGATACACCACGTTATTCATTTTCCTTATTACTTTATATGGGCCATCCCAATGAGTCTGCAGCTTTGGAGATAGTCCTTTCCTCCGTTGCGGATTAAAAAGTAAAACCAACTGGCCTTCTTTGAAGCCTTCCGAATTTGCCGCTCGATCATATCTGGCTTTCGTCGGGTCATTTGATGCACTAACACGCCTTCGTCTTAACACGTTCTTCTGCTTTTGGATAGAGTCATTATTATTCGCTGGTACGGATAGTTCACCAAAGTTGTACTGCTGGACCGGATTTCTACTTTATCCAATAAGACTGCTGTCTTCAACGCACTGTGGGCATTTAATTACGCAATCAATCACGGCTTGCTTGCAACCGATCCAATAGTAGCTTGCTTTTAACTTCTTTATGGTTTTCGTAACGCTAAGATGTCCACCACCAGTACCTTCGTGGGATTTCTTCACAACTTCACTTACTTTAGAAGACGGAACTACAATAAGGTTTTTAATCGTTTTGCCATCAGTACTTTCCCATGTACGGTATAGGCAACCATTTGCCATCTACAGACTACTCCACTGCGCCCAATACGCTTTCATTAGTGGACCCTCCAATATAATTTCTTTATGAGTCGGTCTTTCACCTTCTTTCTTAGCCTTCATAGTTTGCGCTAGTATGGGGTCACTTTTCTGCGCCGTTGACCAGTCTTCGCTGGGTTCCACATCTAATAAGCGAATCTCATTTATGCGTTTCTTGTTTTTAGACTCTATACCGTGCTTGCTTTTATGTTTACTGGGCCGTCTTGAATATGTGCTCGCTTTCCCACGTTTTTCATCGTTTCTTTGGGAGGACAATTTCTTATGATCACTAGTGACTAGCTGTCTTACAAGGGCTTCACTTCCATTCCCAACGTTAAGGGGTATTTCTAGACCATACCAATTCATAATTTGTCGTCCCATATCTAGACTAATGCCTTGACGAATCATAAAATCTGCTCCAATTATGACCTCGTCCATAATTTCAGCCACAATAAATTCATCAAAAACGATCATATCGGCCATTCTTATTTCCACTCTTGCTTTGCGATATACAATGACAGGCTCTCCCGTAGCTGTGCGCAAGTTTACACCACTTAGCGGCTCGACAGCTCCCTTTATCAAATCAGCTCTTATAATGGAATGTCCTGCACCAGTGTCAATAGTCAAAACGCGGATTTCACCATTTATGTAACCACAGGTCGTAATATTTCTGTTACTCGTTTTCACTACTAAATTTATCGTGGGACCTTCAGTTTCCTCTGCACTGCTAGCTCTTCTCAACTTTAGCGGTGGCTCCCGCTATGATTGTTGACTCGCTCTTCGTTTGTCCCTTTGCGGCGAAGCAGATCTTGATCGTTGTTTGGGTGCTTTGCAGTTTCGCTGAATATGGCCAATCTTACCACAATTATAGCATTTTGCTTTGTTTTTACCTTGTTTCTCGCTTAAAGCTTGTAAAACTGCCTCCTCCATGCTTCTCATTTCCTTTAAAATATCCCTTTCTTCTTCAGGAGCAAAATTAAGTTTTCGCACCATAAACGTTTGCGGCCTTGAAATTATCCTTGCGGTTTCTTGTGCTAGGGCAAATGATACCGTTTCTGCAAATGATGGCTTCTGTGATGCACATACCGCTAGTTTTACATCAGCATCCCGTATACCGCTTCCAAATGCCTCGATCTTAAAATGATCTAGCAATGGATGACTTTCACCTGGATAAGTAAGCTGCACCAAGCGCTCTAGTGCGATCTCTAGTGCAAAATCCTGTAGTGTTTCGTTTGCCTTTTGTACTCTTCCCCGTAATTCCATTCTGAATATTTCCTTTCTGTGCTCACCACCATACTTGGGCTGCAATGCTACCATAATGTCATCATAATTGTTTCTGCAACTTTCTGGTACACTTTCTAGAATTTCAGCTGCAGTTCCTTTTAAAGCCAGAATCAGCTCTATGGCTTTTTCTTCATTGTTCCATGCATTTTTGTTGGCAACTGTGTCAAACTGGAACTTAAACACATTCAATGGTGAGCTGCCGTCAAAACTTGGAGCTCTTATTCTATTCGAGACTTCTGGAAAAACTCGCACCGCTCCCTCTTGGCACTGAAGACTATTAACTTTAACTTCCAGATGGTGTAGTTTTTCATCGAACACCGTGACTTGTGTTTTTACATCAGACAATTCTATTTCCATATCGTTAACTCTTTCGTTTATAACAGTAGAAATCTCTTGAAGCTTCTCAAGTTTTTCATTAGTAGCCTGAAGTTTCTCGTTTGTAACTCTAGAATTTTCTTGAATTTCGGCTAAGATGGTGCTTGAATTTTCCTTTACTATTTTCTCCATATTTTTTTAATTTTCTTCCATTTTTCTTGAGGTTTCAGCCGAGGTTTCTTTTACCATTCTCTCCATATTTTCCTCCATTTTTCTAGAATTTTCTTCCTTTTTTCTAGAATTTTCTGCTAGGATAGCGCTTGAATTTTCTTTTACCATCTTCTCCATATTCTGCATCATAGCAGCAAATATTGTGCTAAGATCCATGTTGCTTGTTACTGCACGGGTAGCAACTTCTATTTCATCTGTTTTCATCAAATTCATAAGCTGCGATGTCAATATTGCGTCGCTTAAATTCATCGATTAATCTTTTCTGCAGCTCAGCTTTATTTCCTGCAGTAGGCAGATCCAACTTGCTCAACTCCTTCTTGAGCTGTTCAACATTTAGCTCATCGAATTTCATTGTTGTTTGTATAGTTTTTTTTTATCCTTTGTTTATTGCAATTTCACTTCTGACAATAATTGTTACGTTTTTCCTTTAATAAACGCGTTCGGTTTACTCCGTTTATAATAAACCGTTGAGTTCTTTTAATTGCAAATAAAAATAAATCCACACACTTATTCAACTTTACAAACTTTATTATTTTGTTCACAATTGTTAGTTACGAACAGAACCGTTTCTCAAAACAAAACTAAAACTAATTATACATGAGTCACCCCCTTTTATATTTCATAATTATTTCTAGATTTTTCCTGAACCTTCCTGTAAAAACTATTTATTATGTTCTATAATCATTTCTAGAAATGACTGGGAAATGTACATATATAGGAATTATTTTAAAATAACAGTTGTGTTGAAAATTATACATGACAATTTTAAGTAACATAAAACTATAACTTAAAACTATAACTATAAATAATTCTTAGATAATTTAACTTTCGTAACAATACAAATATACTTTCGTTGATGATAAGTCTTTTTGTTTCTGAAAATTACAAATTAATATAACGTAACACACACAATTTAGAATATAATATTTTTTCCTTAATAATATATTGGTTATCGCATTTTTATCTGAAATATTAAAAATTGCTTTTAAATCTCAAATAATTACCATTTTACAAAGTTCTTTGCTTCGCATGTAAACTTATGAAATGTCATGTAACATGCATTTAAGTCTTAAAATTTAGACTCTAAATAAAATAAATATAAGACATTAGATGTTACCAAAAGCATTTTTGACCGCACAATATTTTTTGATTGTCATCATAAAGTTTTTTCTGTTAACCTGAAACAAAATAACGTGGCATCCGCTAGACATGTACACTTGTCGAAGTCACATCGGCGACTAAATTGAAGAGCATAAAAATATGTGTTAGTTAGTAGCAGCATTGCCAGAAGATTTGGAAGGAAAATCTTATTTTGAAGAAAAAATTTTCAAATTTTTTATAACAAGGGCAAAAAAGTAAAAAATTAGTAATTTTTTATAAGAAAATATTTGTTATTATGGAAACTATTTAAATTGAAATACATACATACAAAAATACACAATTGCGGTATTTATATAAAATTAGATTGTAAAGCTCCGTATAGATGATGGTCATATCTTACAATGTTGTCATTAAAATTGCCTAAAAATGTCTTGCAACTATGTGAACATTGCATTGGCAGCATTGTCAGAAAAAAGACAACATTGTAAGATAAGTTAAATTTTGCTTTTATAAACAATTTTTTCTATAAATTTTTTTTTTAAATACATTTTAAATTCATTTAATTTCTTTAATTTAAAACGATTAAATTAAATAAAATAAAACAGTGAAAATAAATACGTATGTATGTATGAATGTTCATACATGTGTATACATATTCTGAACAAAAACATTAAAATTTCTTGTTTTTTTTTTGTTGTTGTAAAATACAATAAATAATAAAAATATTAAAGCAAAGCAAAACGGTGAAAAACAAAAACAACTCTTTGCATGAGTACGAACAGTGAAACAACACTAAGACAAAATGAAAGAAACGTTTACGTTTTAGTTCAATCAAACGAAAATAATGCGGAAATAAATAAAACTAAACAAAATAATATAAACTATTTAACGGCTAAGCCAATTACTAGAACACGTTCCCTATCACCCTCGGTGTTTACAAAAACAGTGGATAGTGACTCATTAAAAAAACTACAACTACATTTGGTGACAAGTGTTGCCAGGCCAGCAAGTATTGCCGTGACGTCAAAAACAAATTTAGTGGGAAATGAAACCATGAACTTAAACACAAATGCAATGGAAAACCCCCCTGTAAAAAGCTGCCAAAAGCCTACAGTACAAGTTGGTATGGACAGGTACATAACAGTGCTTAAACGGGGACGCAGCCCTACCTCTGCAGCAGTTGCTTCGGCCTCAGAAGTACCATCTTTTGATAAAATAAATACACAAAATCGTTTTGCGATTCTGGAGGATGAATCCTCTGAAGCACCAAACGTCATTAAATCGTCTAAGCCACCCCCGATATACCTTAGAGAGCAAAACTCTAATGAGTTAATAAAAAGTTTAATTTCGGTGATAGGTGAAAATTCCTTTTATGTAGCTGCAATAAAGCGCGGTATCATTAACGAGACTAAAATACAGGTGAATCACGAGGATGATTTTCGAAAGGTAATTACAGTATTTGAGACTCTGAATAAAAACTTTTATACTTATCAACTGAAGAGCAGTAAAGGTCTTCAGGTAGTAATCAAGGGCATTGACTCATGCGTAGACCCAGAAGAGGTTAAAACATTCTTAGAAGAAAAAGGCTTCAAGGTAAAGCATGTAGTAAATATTAAAAATAGAGAAAAAATTCCCCAACCACTCTTTCGAGTTGAGTTTGAACCCGGCGACGTAAAACTTAAAAAAAACGAAACACATCCTATTTACAATTTAAAATATATTCTCTACAGAAGAATAACTATAGAAGAGCCGCAAAAAAGAAATGGTCCCGTTCAATGTTTAAACTGTCAAGAGTACGGTCATACTAAGGCATACTGCTATTTACCCCCTGTCTGCGTAGTATGTGGTGAACTACACGGTACAGTTTCTTGCGATAAGTCTAAAACCGACCCCAACGTAAAAAAATGTAGCAACTGTGGCGGTAATCACACTGCCAATTATAGAGGATGCCCTGTATATAATATCGTCAAGCAGACGGTTGGACCAAAAACAAATACCCCTCAAATGCAGGTTGCAAATCAAGTAAACACAAATGCAATTCAAGCCCCCCAGCCTAGTAATAACAGAACCTCTTACGCTAACGTCCTAAAATCAAACCATCAGCCAATGCAAGGTGCTTCGCCAAGTAATGATGAAACTCCGGTTTCTAATTTAAGTCGCTTAGAAAAAACCATGGAAACATTAGTGCAAACGGTAAATAATTTTACGAACACAATGGGTAATATGATGCAGGAAATGCTTAGAATGCAATCGATGTTATTGCAAGCTGTACTTAATAAACCATGAACTGTTTAAAAATTTGTTTTTGGAACGCAAACGGCATCCGCCAACATAAAAATGAATTAGAATACTTTCTTAAAAATAAACAAATTGATGTCATGATGATTTCTGAAACTCATTTGACCTCAAGAAATACGTTTAAAATAAATGGTTATATACTATATGATACCAAGGACCCTCGAGATAGAGCTTGTGGAGGTTCTGCCATTTTAATAAAAACCCGAGTGAAACACTACCTAATGTGTGATCATCGTGAAGATTATCTCCAAGCAACGAACATTTGCGTTGAGGAATTAAATAGAAACCTAGTAATTTCATCGTTATACTCCCCGCCTAGATTTTCAATATCGGAGGACCAATATTATAAATATTTTAAATCATTAGGACCGTGTTTCCTAGCCGCTGGCGATTATAACGCTAAACATACCTTCTGGGGGTCGCGACTTATAACACCAAAGGGTCGTGTTTTATTTAACACAATTTCTAAAATGGATTTAAATGTGGTAGCGAGCGGACAACCAACATATTGGCCCACTGATCATCAAAAAATTCCAGATGTCATCGATTTCGGCGTGGTTAAAAACATTCCCATAGAAACGATTCATGTTGAAGCCTCTCTAGATTTATCTTCCGACCACACACCTACAATTGTTACTATAATGAACCCCAATAGAATTGTACCTCCGACGACAGCTACGCAAATTAATTGGTTAAAATATAAAAAATATCTCAGTACCCATTGCACAGAAAATATTCCGCTCAGTACACCGGATTATGTAGATCGCTCTATTGACAATTTTGACAGTTTTCTGAAACTAGCTGTTCAACATTCCAATATTGTCCCCAAAAAAACAAAAACTATTAAAATATATTCCACAGATGTCGAGCATCTTTTGTCTGAAAAAAGGAGGGCTCGAAGAGATTGGCAATTGCACAGATCCCCTCAACTTAAGAACTTACTTAAAGAGTGTACAAAAAGACTTAGAAAGTTACTGCAGACTAAGAAAACGGCTTCTCTGGAAAAATATCTTGAGGAACTTGATGCAACCCCACAATCAAACTACTCATTATGGCGCGCAGCTAGAAATCTCAAAAGGCCAGTTGTCTCTAAACCACCATTAAGAAACTTGAATGGAAGTTGGGCAAGAAATGATGTTGAAAAAGGAAATCTGTATGTCAATCATTTAAAAAACGTATTTACCCCAAATATATCTCACGATATTGCGGTCGAGTTACCACCTGTTGCTGCTAGAGCAGCTGTTCCGCTAAGATTTGAGATAAGAGAAATCGAAAAGGCTATTTGTGATTTAAACCCCAAGAAGGCTTCTGGTTTTGATAAGATCAGCAACAAAATGCTTTTGGAGCTACCCAGCATAGCAAAGAAAATTATTCTTTTAATTTTTAATGCTATTTTACGCCTTGAATACTATCCTCAAAAGTGGAAGGTCTCCTTAGTCACCATGATACCTAAACCTGGAAAGGATCACACAAAAGTTGAGTCATATAGGCCTATAAGCTTACTTTCTAATATATCAAAGCTGTTTGAGAAGCTGTTAGCGTCAAAATTAACCCCAATTTTAAATGAAAATAGATGTATTCCTAACCACCAATTCGGCTTTAGAAGAGAACACAGCACAATTGAGCAAACCCATCGTATAGTAAACGCAATAAGAAAAGCCTTTGAAGAAAAAAAATATTGCTCCGCTCTCTTCATCGATGTTTCTCAAGCTTTTGATAAAGTCTGGCATGAAGGCTTATTACATAAATTGAAGCTCAACTTACCAGTAAACACACACAAGCTGTTAGAAAGCTACTTAGTCGGTCGAAAATTTATTATTAAAGAAGGTGATTATTTAAGCTCTCCTCAGCAAATTGACGCTGGAGTCCCTCAGGGAAGCATCCTGGGCCCACTTTTATACTTAATATATACCTCGGACATGCCAACAAACAACTACACACAAACTTCAACATTTGCTGATGATACAGCTTTTTTGAGCGTGCACGAAAACCGTCAAGAAGCATCTCGATACCTACAGGATCATATATTTCAACTCGAACTATGGTTAAAGCAATGGAGGATAGAGGTCAATGAGCAAAAATGCGTACATATAACATTCACCTTGCGTCGGGAATCATGCCCCCCTATTAAAATCAATAATCAAATAATACCTCAAAATTCGCATGTAAAATACCTCGGTATTCATCTAGATCGCCGTTTAACGTGGAAAAGCCATATAGAGGCAAAATTAACTCAAATGAAACTAAAAGCCATCCAAATTCATTGGCTTATTGGAAGAAACTCTGTCCTTAGTCTCGACTGCAAACTTCTTCTTTACAACTCCATCTTAAAGCCAATCTGGTGCTATGGTTTTCAGTTATGGGGCACTGCCTCGGCCTCTAATATCGAAAAAATTCAAAGGCGCCAAAATAAACTACTTCGAATAATCACAGCTGCCCCTTGGTATGTTAAAAACTCAAATATTCACAAGGATCTTAATGTTCCATTAGTTAAAACTATGATTACGAAATATGCAGTAAAATACTTACAAGGCTCGAATCGCACCCGAACCCACTAGCACGAAATATTTTAAATGATAGCGGCCACACTCGCTTAAGAAGAAGAGACACTGCAGCACTTATCCAATTAGATGAGCGATAAACACTATAAAAGTGAACAGAACCCGCGATGAAGAAAATTTTTGTCTGGCACTGGCAGGACAAAAAATAACGTATTAGGTTAAGATTTGATTAATTATTGTTAGTTCATATTTAATATATGAAGATTCAATAAATAAATTATGAGAAAAAAAAAAAAAAAAAAAAAATTTAATTTCTAATAAATAAGATCGTAAAATATTCCATCTATATAACAAAGTTTCATTTAAAGTTAATAAGGGCTAAAATTGGAGAAACATAAATTTAGGTCAAGAAGATTTTAGTTTTGGAGCTACGAAACTCATACATCATATGAAATCTTAAGGGTTGTCAATCTAATATTATATTTTTTAATACCGTTGTTATATCGAAGGCATTTTGAGAAAATTGCATTTAAAAAATATATGAATTTTCCTAAATATATTCCCAATGGAATAGTTAAGAAAAAACTGTTGGTACGCCTTTTAAAAGATATTCTTAAGCACTTATGTATATACACTTTGTTTAAAAATAATCATACACATAGAATGCGGAATTTTCTAAAAGTTTCTTAAGTTCCATTAGTTTAACCTTTCGGTGATAAATGCATGAAATTTGTTGTTCTTTTATATATGAAACCTTATAAACATACATTTTTTATTTTCACAAATAATTAAAAACCGCTTATCTAAGATGCTTTTTTAATATTTTGTAATCCCAGAAATAATAATGCATTTTTGTGTATGCTAGGTTAGGTTAGGTTAAGAAGGGTTATGCCCCCAAGGGCACACTTCCACTCGGAGACCAATACGGTCCATTGTGAGCCCCTTCAATGAAAAGAAAAAGTAGAGAAAGTAAAGAAAAGAAGAATCAGATGGATAGAAACAAGAACCGTCAAGAACCCTATAAGTGTTCTAAGACCACCCCTATCCAATCCCAGTAGAATCCTGGTTGCCCCCGCGTCCAACCTGGGCCATAGTGCCTAGGACACCCTGCCATCCGTTCTGTCATTCCAGGATCGGTTAACGTCATCACGAAATTTCTCCCGTACCGTGTATGCTAGACAATGGGTACAAAAGTGTGCAAAACCAACAGACAACATGCTGATACAAAACCACTCTTTGTTGCTTGGTCCCAATAGGCATATAGCTGTTTGTCAATTTCTGAGAAATGTAAAATCGTTAATGCGCAACGCTGAGTACGAAGAGGTCCTAAAAGAGTATTTAACCCTAGGGCATATGGAAAAAGCAGAAAATGCTGAAAGTGGCCCGGGTTATTATTTACCCCATCATGGCGTTTTTAAGCCGGAAAGTACAACTACTAAGTTGCGAATAGTATTCAATGCCTCGAATCTCTCTGCAAATTGCAGAAGTTTGAATGATTTGTTGCACACTGGCCCTATTTTGCAGGCTGAAATAGTAAATCATATTCTGAGAGTGCGATTTTTTCAGTTTGTATTTAATGCGGACATTTCAAAAATGTACCAGCAAATTTTGGTGACTCCCACAGATTGGCCATTCCAGAAAATTGTGTTCCGTAGCAGTGATAGTGCAGAACTTACTGATTACCAACTGAAAACGGTGACTTTTGGTGTAAATTGTGCCCCATATTTGGCCCTTAGGACCATTCTACAGTGATGACGAGCGGCGTTTTCCGTTAGGCGCTAGAATTCTGCGAGAAAATATGTACGTGGACGATGCCCTAGTTGGTCCCCATTCGATCGCAGATGCTTTGGTGGCGCGAGAAGAATTAATTAGTATATTAGATATGGGGGGTTTTGAGCTCAGAAAATGGACATCGAATTCTGAAGAAACTTTGAAAAATTTGCCCCATGATCACCTGCTTAATTCTTCATTTGTGTCGCTCGATGAAAAAAGCACAACGAAAACGTTAGGGATTCGCTGGAATGCGGCTGAAGATGTGGTTTTCTTTGTTGGCGAGAAGATAACGCTAAAAAACGCGTAAACCAAAATAGAGGTTCTTTCTACCATTGCTCGGCTATACGATCCTGCAGGTTGGTTGGCTCCGGTGGTAGTTGCAGCAAAAAGTATAATGCAGCAAATGTGGCTTGATAAGATCGAGTGGGACGAGGCTATCAAACCAGTGGCTCTGCAGAAATGGCAGACTTTTGTTGCGAACTATGCGGATATTGATAAAATAAAGCTTCCACGTTGGGTTCAATATTCGCCTGGCTGTACTATTCCGGACAGCGTTCAAGATTGTTTAAAAACTTAGAGTTGTACATGCTGTACAAACTAAAGCTCGATTCACCCATGAGTGCCGAACAATATTTTTGACCGGACAATAATTTTTTACAGAGAGTGTTCTGCAGAACGATTCACCCATCTCGGAAAATTTGTCCGGACAAACAAAGCTACCATATGGTTTACAGATGTAAACGATTATACAAACTGGCAGTACAGTTAGCAAACTATTAGTTTTTTTTTTATAAAAGTGTGTGAAAATGGAAGAAAGAAGAAAATTAATTTTATTATTTTTAATTGAATTGCATAGAACTAGGGTATTCATTCAGTTAACCGTTAATCGGCTAACCGATTAATTACTATTCGATTAACTGATCGGTTAATTTAAAATTGGCTTTTTTCGATTAACGATTAAACTGGTTAATTTCAGTCGATTAACCGTTGTAACAAAAATTATAATTTTTTGTAGTATTAAACCATATTTTTTGTGTTTTAACATGGGTGAGTTCCAAAACGTCGGTTACAAAGCAACTCGCTTTTTAAAATACATTCTACAGTGCAACCATTAACAATTTTACAACGTTATCCGTACCAAAATTCTCCAAAACTGCACCAAAATAGTTGTGTTCAGAATTATTTTTGTATACAATATATTTCCTTCTATAAATACATTTTTAAAATACAGTACAAAAACAGAAATTAAGGAATTCGGAAACGAACTTTTTTGCAAAATTTCGGTGCTGACTTTTGTCAGGATGAGTTAGATGCTGACCTGACAACAGAAGAAACTTACGATAGTAACGCAACAACAGAATCAATCCAAACAATAAGAATTGTTAAAATTTTAAAAAATAAAACAGGATTTAAATGGTATAATGGAAGATTTTATATGCTTAGAGAAATCCAGAAAAAAGACTGAGAATTTAGATATTCTGTATTATGGGTTGCTTTCGAAAATTGATGAAATTATTTCTTTTTCTTTACCTCATACTTTGAGGCAGTGTTCGAAAATAAACACTAAATATCGTTTCTTAATGTTCGGTTCGGTAGATTTGTGGAAAACACAAACGCTAATAGTGTTTGTGTAGAAAATCATTAAAAAAATAACGTTTCCTTGTTAGTCATCTTTCGAACACAAAAATATTACTGTTTTTATCAAACTAAACAAAAGATGTGAACATTTAATTCCGTTTGGTTTTTTTTGAAAATCCACGAACTTCAATGTGTTCGGTTCGGCTCGTTAATGTTCGTCGCTTTTTGCTGATATAAAAAAAACCAAACATTTTTCACAAAAACAAAATACACACACAAAAAAAGACATTATAGAACATTAAAATATAATGTTTGTCTACACTATCACTACAATTGTTCTGTTTTTTAACGAAGAACCGAACATTTATAATGTTCGGTTCTTTCTTGAAAATAGTTAAGAACGTTATTAATGTTCGTCGCTTTTTGCTGATATAAAAAAAAACAAACATTTTTTACAAAAACAAAATACACACACGAAAAAAACATTATAGAACATTAAAATATAATGTTTGTCTACACTATCACTACAATTGTTCTGTTTTTTAACGAAGAACCGAGCATTATATAATGTTCGGTTCTTTCTTGAAAATAGTTACGAACGTTATTAAGGGTTGTGAATGTCTACACAATCACTAAAAAAATAGAAATCATTCTTGGGTGTGTGAGCCGAACGTTAAATAATGTACTGTTTATTTTCGAACACTGCTTTGAGGACCACATAACTTTACTTTTGAAATCAGGAAAAGCTACGTTCATTTAAAAAAAATTGAACTTAAAATCTCCATCGATTTCAATTTCACGTGATTTCGATTTACAGAAAGTGGCCGAATATGTATTAATTAAAAAATATGTATTACAGAGTTATGAATTATTTTTTTTTTGCTCGTTTTAGTTCACGTATTGTTATGTTATTGTTTTTTTTACTACTAAACTGCAAATAATAAATAATTTTTCATTTTTATTAATTGAAATTACATAATTTATAAAAAAATACTTTTTTAATCGGTTAACCGATCAATTACAAAACTAACCGATTATTAACCGATTAAACAAAACCCTCGGCTAATTAATCGAGCGATTAACCGATCAAATCAAAAGCCCGGTTAAATGAATACCCTACATAAAACCCATTTACTAGCAAAACAAATTTATCAAAAAAGGTTGAAAGTAAAAAGAATAGCAGTGTTTTCCACACACTTGTTCCTGAGATGCGCTTTCATGACGTGGAATCGTTTATAAATAATTAACATTCACTTCCTACAATAATTGGTAAACATTATGTTAAAAAATATTAAAATTTACCATTTAAAATTTACTTACGACCAATTCCAATAGATTTTCCTATTTCCGTTCATATATTTTTTTTTTGTAAGTATTGTTATATGAACGATTTCCCATATCATAAATACATTCTTTTCCTGGATTTTTTATTTCCTCAATAAGTTTCAGGGCAATATTTTCTTTAACATCCATTTTTGTTTAATTTTTTTTTTAATTATTCAGCACAAAACGAAAAATTTAATATGTGGCAGCTCAATTTAACTTTTATGTACAAATTGAAAAAAAGTGGCATCTAAGTTCATTTTGTTCGGCACAAGCATTAAAATTAAACCAATTCAAGAAAAAACGTTCCGAACAAATTCATTGCTCTCTCCCTCAAAAGTAAAACGTCAAACTCAATATAAAAAAAATTTTGTCCGGACAAAAATTTTATTCGGAACGCATGGGTGAATCGATCTTAAGAGTTAAAAATCTTTATTTCTAAAAATAGAAAATCTTCAATTGAGAAAAAAATCTTAAAATCTTTTTTTTTTGTCAAAAAATCTTCATTCTGGCAACGCTGGTTAGTAGTACCAAATTGTTTTGAACATTTCCCACCAAATCAGACTTCAAAACCGCTGGAAACCGCTAAATATTTAATTTAGTGGGATTTTTTTAAAATACCGCGAAAACTTTACATTTTTAACATTTTTATATAAATCTAGATATACGGACATGTTCTAGAAATCGAAATGAAGTGGATTTGAAAACGAGCAAGATTTCGATTGTAATAGTTATTAGAAAATTATTTACAAAATGCTACAGCTATTCCTATTTTTAGGAGATGTTCTTGTAAAGATAATTGTACTCAAAGTATCCCTAAAAGCGACCAAAACAACCTTAAAGGAAAAGACATAAGCTTTCTTTTGAGCAAAAAAAAATTCCCGCTAAAAAAAAATAAAAAAAAGTTTTAAATTTAAAAAAAAAATAGCTATCTAAGCTACATGTGACAAATTTGTCTAACACCAATGGATAGAAAGAACACCCGTATGGCCAAAATGTCAAACTTTGACCCCCTTTATCTCAGAAATTTTTTGAGCGATCTTGTTGAAAATTTGTGTCTAAACTACTATTTAATAGGACTAAGCTTGGTGCTTATTTCACCCAAATCGGAAAGTATCGATTTAAAAATTGGGTCACTTGAGATGAAATCCCCCATATATATATATATATATATATATATATATATGCACAGCGTTTATTTAGCGAACAGTTTTTGAAGCTAGCGCATAAACGGCGGACAGTTGCATACTTAGCGAACAGTCCGCCAAATGATTACATGCCTAGAGCATATTTACCGGACACGTCAATTTTTCCCCACAAATTTTAATTTTTTTGGTTAATTCTTTTTTTTTACTTTATTTGATTGCACTGTGGTTATATATCAATCAATTACTATTAAAACTTCTATATATAAGGTATAAATGCCTTAATTTTGTATTTTTTTAACAAATTTTGTTGCGTAGTATTGCCAAGTACTCTCATATATTTTCCCATTTTTTTTCTCCGTAAAAAATATATACAAGTGATTTCGAGGACACAGAGAAAAAATATAAACATGTGACTTCGAGGACACAAAGGGAAAAAATATATACATGTGACTTCGAGGACAAACCGTTACATTTTTCAGCGTTGCCATTGTAAACAATTTTCCCTTGTTTTTTACAGGTTAATTTACGATGTTTTAAAGTTAATGAAGGTTTTTAAAAATATCCTGCCGTATTCATAAAGAATTACAGTGCATGAACATTTTGCCTAAAAACACGTTTTAAGCTTATTTTATATTTTAAATACGGCTGATATAATGATGAAAATATCTAATGATGATTTTTGGCTACTGACCGATCTTATTTTATCTGTCCAACATACCTTAATTAAGGGTTGCACGATCAAGTTTTGCCTTTTAAGTTTTTTAAACTTTAACCGAATTTGATTTCAAAATTCTCTCTAGAGTGGATTTACCTACAACGTTTTAATTTTTAGGCACATGATTAATGGACAGAGCAAAATAAAGATGTTGCGATGAAGTTTTTCTGAAGTTTTTCCATAATTAAAAAAAATAAGTTAAACAATTTTGTCGTAACCAAATCTATACTAAATATTAATTTAAACTGAAATTTTGGATTAGTACACTATTGTTGATCAAGAGCGACATGTGTCATTTTAAAGATCTGCTGATTTATTTTATGTTTTTTTTTTTAATAAATAGTTTATCGTATCCTCCTTTTTTAAAGAAAAATATATTTTTTAATTTAATTTTCTTATATGTTTTATTTGGTTGTTCAACTGCTTAAAACTTAAAAACGCCAAGGCTAAATTGGATACTTTCCTCTTCGTGTTTGTTTATAATTGGTACGCAAAGGTTTAGGAAAAGAGAAAAGTCGACAAAACAGGTGGAAAAATTTATTGAAATGGTTGTTTATTTTGTACTTCGTTTATGTTTTTTTTTTTCAAATATTCAATTTGAAAACATTAAAATAATTTAATTTAGATTTTTCTTTTCTATGGCAATGCGGCGCATCCGGTGTACGAAGTAGAATTATATCTAACACACAATTCATACGAGCGCTTTTGCGGCTTCTTTTTTTCTTAGGACTTTATTGTCTTAACCGCAACGCAACGCCAAATATTTCATTGAAAGCCAAAACAAAAGACACGTCAAAAAAGCGACGTCGTAAAAATCCCCGTCTGAATTTGCTGTAACACGACGCGCTTTTTAGTAACATCTTTTTTATTTGAGAAAGGGCCTCGATTATCAGTCATTCGATTAACCAGCAACATCAATTATATAGTAAATATACAAAAGTCTTTAATCAACTTAAAATACTTTTGAACAATCATAAAAATGTGAATAAAAGGCGAATTCTCTTGCAAATTACTGGGAAGCATGTTCTGCAAAAATTACATTTTTACTCATATTATTTAAACATGTAAATTAGGGTACAACCAATTTTTTGGCGTATTACCATGAGGCCAACCATGTCCTAGTAACCACGAAAATCATAATCTTTTGTAATTTTTCTCAAAAAATTTCACGCACCAATTGGTTTTTCTAAACCAATGCTATATTGAATATTCATAATTTTATACGGTGTTTTGTTTTCTTTTTTATTTTTTCTTTTGTTATTAAAGGTTAAAAATACGTTTTCGTTTGCGGAAAAATCTCTTACCATCTCTAAATATTAATGACATTTCATGCTTGAGCTATTTTTTGTTTTAAATAAACATATTATTAATTTTTCTTAGCAAAAAAGAAAATCAAAAATTTTCAAAACTTTTTTGACCTTAGCGAAAAAATAAATATACGTTCCCTTATAGTTTTTAATTGTCTATCTATTAAAAAATTGTTAAAAAGTTATATCCCTAATGTACATACGTAAATCTGTATATAAAATCTCTTAATAATTTTAACTAGAAACACACAAAAAACTACTTAAAATTGTTGCTATTGATAACCGAGGACTTACTGTATTTTCAAACTGATATTTCAAAGTTAGTCAAAGAATAAAACGTAACAAGAAGAAAATAAGTTGAAAGAGAAATATGAGAAAAATACATAAAAAACACTTACCAAGTATTTTTGTTTACCCCTCTTTCTTCTCTAAACCGTGGCCGCCAAACCAAAAGAGACGTCGTAAAAGCCCACGCCTGAATTAACTGTAAGGCGACCTACGTCGTTGATACGCTTTTATATTTGCGCCAGCTATTGTGTGGCTTTGTATACAATATTGTACGTTTTAATTTGGCATCGTATCTACGTCGTACAGTACTACGTTAATATGGTACAATTGTGTTCCTTAAGGCTAGATTACAATATCTCACAAGTCTTACGTATTCCATAATACTTTGTGAGATAGAAATCTAATAAGTTTTGTTGCGACTGTCAAGTAATCTAATATAACATAACAGTTTGTGTTCACACGATCTCACAAAGTATAAACACTCACACATGTAATAAAATGCATCCCTGATCCAAGGAAAAGTATTATTGCTTAGAAATGTAAAATTTTGTTTATAATACTTGTCATTTTTATCACGCATGCATTCACACAATCAGACTTTTACATATTACTTGAGTTTTTCACAGTATTATTACAAAGTATAATAGGGTATACTAGCCTTAAACATAGAGACAGCATACAAATATAGTACATTTGAAGAGAAAAATGTAAAAAATTCGTATTTTTTGTGAACAAATTTTTTTAATAATAATTTTGTGCAACTTGCAACTTGTGGTATGTATTTAGAACAAGGACAATAAATCAAAAAGCTTACAAACAAACAAATTAAATTTAAGTGGCAAAACAGGGTTCAAATTCGTACTTTTTGTAAAGCGCTATGTTTCTAATCAGTAAGCAATTTGGAATTAAAAAAGTTAGAAGTAAAAATTTTAAAAAATTTTGACCGGGGCGGACAAAACGTGTAAAGTTTTGTACGCTTGTTACTTTTCTTAAAGTAAAAATGTTTTTCAAAACAATTTTACATAAACTTTAAAATAGTGTTTCAAGTTCAAAACACAATTAATGTAGTTCATATAAGAGTTCGTACACACAGAAAAAAATACCCATGTAAAATTAACATGGAAAAATGTTGATTGAGAATCATGTTAAATTTCAGAAAAATTATGCCCTTTACTTAAATTTATCATTATTTCATATTAAATTTTAATAAAAAATATCAAAATAACCTTAAATTACGTTTATTTAATATTATTCACTGTTAAAAAAATAAAAAAATAAAAATATTAAAATATAAATAAATCTGGATTCAATATTGAACCCATAAAAACCTGTTTTGTATTAAAATCAAAAGTTTATCTTGTTAAATTAACATGCATACCTACTTAATTATGTACATTTTTTATTTTCACTTTTAAAATATGTTATAAAAAGAAGACAATTCCCGTATTCTTTTAATTAAAATTGTTTATTTAAATAGTACATCAAGTTTTCAAAGTAGAATGATGACCATATCGGGCGATTCTGCTGATGCTTCTGTTAACAAAGGAGAATACAAAATAAGTGAAACATGTGTTACAGGGTTTTGAATTATTCTTACATAAATGCAAATGTTGTCTGAAGCTTCTTCACACTGTTAAAATACACTCAAACCCATTTGATTCTACATGAAATTCACGTTGTTGCAACTGGAAATAACTTTCATTCAACGTGATTCCGATTGTTATTTCAATATAAATTACATTTTGCTCTAACTTTACTGCAATGTTAAATTAACATGAATTATAGTTATATCAAAAGAAAAAAATGTTGTTCGCAGTTATTGTAAAATCAGGTTGAATTAACATGAAACCCGTATGAAGCAAAATCACCACCGAAAAAATTTAAATCAACCTTGTTTTCGACGTTTTTAACTTGATGTTTTTCTGTGTGTAAGAGAAAAAAAGCTAAAAAGGGTAAAATAATTTTTTTTATTTTAGTAAAAAGCCATGATGGAACTGAAAATATTATTAATATTACTTTTATAAGAATAATTACACTATGCAACAGATAAAATAAAAGCTCCTTCTCGTGTGGAATTTCTTGAAGTACTTTTCGCAACTTACAAACCCCTATTTGGGTTTTCCTAGTTTATCTGCCGAACTAGTTTTTGGGCCTATGGAAAATTTTGTCTAAAACTTGATTTTTTTTGGAAAAAACATGAATTTTTTCGGAAACCAATAATATCACAGAATACTAAGAGAACTGTCACGAGACGGACGATTTTGCGTTTTTTTTTTGTCTCTTTCTAAGAAAGCTGCCCTTTTGCATTTCTCTGTTCATCATATTCTTTGCCGCAATGAACACAAATTTATTTAGCTAAGATTTATTTGCAAAACTGTTGTAAAAATTAACTTTTTAGTTCACCACAACACGAGTAAATAATATTTAAGTAAGTAAATAACATTATAATACAAAACAATATTACTAAATACATTTTTTTTGCACAAAAAACATCGTTTGTTGAACTAATGCATTTGTTTAACGTGGTTTGTGTTTTGTTATTTTGATAACGCCATTTGTGTTGATTGTTGCGGTCTGTTTTTACACCTTGCCACTTCACTACCAAAAATCGCTTTCGGTCTCTTCGAAAGCTGCTCTCGCAACTGTTTTTGGGCCTTTTTCACACGTCACTTTTAACAGTTCTGTGTATTCTGTGGTAATATTCAGAAAAAAATTAATTCTTAAATATAATTCAAAATTCTTTAGAACATCATAATTCTTATTTTACCTTTTTCAGCTGTGTTATTATCAAAAATTTTAAATATGTATGTGTCAAAATTACAATTGAATAATTAACTTTTTTTTACTTTTTGCAACATTGTATGCATTTCATAAATATCACGAATTTTCTTTCAAAAATACATCTAGAAAATGTGGAAAATGCATTTTCCGGTAATTAAATACATACTTATGTGCATATGAGGAATTATGAATTAGAGAAATATTTTTTCTGAAGATTACCGTTTGGCAGCTACGAGCTAAAAATAGTGCAAAAACTAACCAGTGATATAATTTTTAAGTGTGTGTTTAATTTAATTTTTCATGTTTAATGTTTTTATGTTTGTCTACAACAAATTATTGTTCAATGTAATAAAAAATTAATTTCTCTTTTTACGAATCCCTTGATAAAGTGAACATAACATTCACGAAACGTTGGGAAAATATGGATTAAATGCATTTTAATTGCATATATTTTTATAAACAACTACATTGGCGAAACAACAAAAATAATATAGATACAATTTTTGGACTGTGGGCCAAAAATTGTGAAATATTTATAAAAATTTTATATTTTCAACATTTTTTATTTTTCGAATTTATTCTATGAGCTTAATTTCAGTTATGTTTAGGACTATAACAGTCGATTTCATCATCTTTAGATACTTCAGCACCTAAAAGAATATATTTGGGATCGTTAAGGTATGAAGTATTAAAGGAGTAAACAGAATTATTCAACGTTACAGTAATAAAGCACACATAGAGTCTAAGATGGTTTGTTTCATAAAAACTTCACTGCATCCTTTCATTTAATATACTGCAAATTGTAGTTTATTATTATTTATGAAAATCTTAAAATTTTAAACATTTTTACGTCTAAAAATACTTATAAAATAGAGATTACATGACAAATGGTAACGCTGGTAATATGCAACTCTGTGTGTTTCTTTCCACACTGCTGCCAATTTAGCTATTTTCTTATCAAATCCAGCGATTTTTAATAAAATTTATAGGACAAACTTTTTAACTTTAAATTTTATTTAAAAAGGGTGATTTTTAGCGATTTATAGGTAAATTCACTCATAATTAAAAATGTAGCTATTATTTATTGCGTTTGTTTTATAATAATTTAATAATTTTAGTTCAAAAGGAGTTATTTTTAGCGATTTATAGCTAAATGCACTTATTATTAAAAAAATTTAGCTATAATTTATTGTGTTTGTTTTATAATAATTCTTTAATTTTATTTCAAAAAGTGTGGTTTTTAGCGATTTATAGCTAAATCCACTTATAATTGCAAAAAAGGTATTTTATTGAGAGTGAAAATTATTATTCTGTGCCGCACACGCCACTTTTCAAAATGTATTTCTCCAAAATAAGCTTTTTGTTCCGCAAACATATATTTAATGCTGTATATTGTGATGTTGACAGTTTATCTAACTTTTACTCCTTTTTTACGGCAATGAAGCGAAGCAAGATTAAAATGTATTTTCTTGTCAAATTATCTTGCTTTAACTTCTACAGCATTTGCCAAGCACTGGCTTGTTATGCCAAACAATATTTAATACACTTCAAAAGAGTTGGTATGGAGCAAAATTAATGCTTAATATTCAGAAAGCGGGTAATCAAAATAAATATACCCATACCTTACTAATTGTTCTTAAATGGTCGGCGGGTTAAACCAATAATGAGCTGAAGAAATTCGTTGATTGTCGTTGAAAGACCACATACAAAAAATGTCAATTTATGAACTTTTTACTTTTCTACCAAACACGTTTTATGTCCCATAAATTTAAAAAATTTTTATATTCCATTATAAATGTTTTCAATTTCAGAATTTGCAATTGTTGCCTTTTTCCGATTTCATTCTTCAAAGCTTTTTTTCCGAGAAACATAAAATACCAAAAAATTTTTATATTTAAGAAACTTATTTAAAAAAATACAAATACAAACTTGGTACTTTTTTGAAATTCTAACGATTATGGGTGAAGGTCGTGTACTTAATTACCGTTAATATTGGACCTAGAAACATTAAACTCAACATGCAATATCCAGAGTGATAAGACTCAATGTGGAACTTTTTGGTACGTCTTTAACTGTTACTTTTTTTGAATTTACGTTGGTATTGGACTTAAAACTCAAAATTAAACATGCAAGATCCTGAGTAAATGTGAATCTTTAAAGGGTTCTATTTGGTACGTTTTCGTTCTTTAACTGGTCCTTTTTTTAATTTTCATAAAATCAAATATGCAATGTCCTGGGTAGATTAGAATCTTTAAGAGGGGCATTTTGGTACTTTTTGGGTCTTTAACTGGTAGTTTTTGAATATTCGTTGGTATTGGACTTAAAACATAAAATTAAACATGCAAGGCCCTAAATGAATGAGAATCTTTTAAGGGATCTATTTGGTACTCTTTCGTTCCTTAACTTGAACTTTTTTTAATTTTTATTATTATTGGACCTAAAAACATAAAATTAGATGCCATGAGTGAATGAGAACATGTAAAAGGGGCTTTTTGGAAATTTTTGGTCTTTAACTGGTTCTTTTCGAATTTGCGTTAGTATTTGGCCTAAAACATAAAATTAATGATTTTACACAACGTTTACTAGATCAAAAAGCTTTTCAGACTTTATTAATAACAATTTAAGAAATATTGTTAAGTAAATCCATAAAAACTGTGACAAAGTAAAGAGTGGATGAAATTTGTGGGAAAGCTTTTTTCGGATTCTACACGCAGAGAAAAAATATTGTTGGGCATGGTTACAGCAACAATACTATGTTTATTGTAACAATATATTGTTGTCGTACACAAAAAATTTTTATTTTTATTTAATATCAACAATATTATAGTCACTGTAAACATATTAATGTTTATCGCAATTATAAATTTGAGTATTGTTGACCGAAAAATAATTATTTTTCTAACAACTAAATTACGATAACTTTCAAAATATATTATATTACTCACAACCATATCATGATATTTAATAGCCATGACATAATAACTTTCTATACATTTATCATATTATGTTGAAGATGCAATTAAACTATTTTTACTCTAATAATATTGAATCAGTTGTGTCGTTTATTTTATATGTGAGCGGTTAAACTATTTAAAGATAAATTCCCATAAAAAAAAAAGTTTAAAGAAATTAAAAAATTTAAAATATTAGCGGTGTTCATTCAGTATTAGTGATGTAAAGCGGCCCATACACTTGCAATATTATTGTGTATGATACTCGCCATAATTTTTCCATTTTATCCTATATTAAGGTGGAAGTACATAACACGCGTTAGTTCGTCGACAAGTGTCGTGCGTTTAAAAACTTTAGCGCGTCAAAAATTGCAAGTTACACAACACGCGTTACAAAAGCCATTCCTGTCAGCTGTTTTTTATTTGTTTACTTATTTGTGCATTAAAAAAGGGTTCGAAAGTATATCGAGATTTTGTTATTTTATTGAATTTATTCTTTTTATATAAATATTGTATGTTTTTTAAGCTCTTCAATAAGTTTTTCTTTCATGATTCACAAATCTGTTAAATTATTCTTTTTATTGTCAGCTGATTACTTGTCAAAAATACACAACGCGCTAAAAAGTTCAAAGTTAACCAACTTTCTGGCGCAAACGCGTCAAAATATTTTGCATGTAGCTTGTTCTATGAAAACACACTAGCTTAACTTTTTTTGACAGAAGACGACAGAGCGCGCGCGCACTAACGCGTGTTATGTACTTCTACCTTTATGCTATAAGTCGCACAAGGTTTTCATTCATTCAATAAAAAGGTGAACTTAACCTATAGGAATAACATAAATAGCATTGTACAATGATGCAATCACACTTCTTTTTAATTTCGTTTTGCAATAAAAATCAAAAGTCTTTTGATTGTTGCCAATATATTGTTCCACCTTCGAATATCACATGCACATTGGCAATATAATTGTACTATACGTAAAATTGAACAATTTAATTACAAGTGTATGATCCGCTTAATAGGGCAAATGCAAAATATCGATGTTTTTTTGTAAAATTAAACAACAAAACACACAGAGATTTCGTTATATTTGATAAAAGTGTTACGATATTTTTGTGGTTTTCATGGGCAACGGCGTATGTCTTAAAACAAATGTTTCAGGAAAGCCAAAAAACCATTCAATATCCAATGCGCTAGGTATTTCACTTTTTATACTTTGGCATTAAGTAAAAAATCGGAATTGATTCATATTTTTCCAAAAATGTTCTTAAACATGTAAAGAGCGTTTTAAAATAGGCAATATGGCATCAACATCTTAAAATGGGCAAAATGGACATACGTGGTTGCCCATGAAAACCAAAGATTTTGCATTTGCTCTTTTGCAAGCCTTATTTGAACTCCGCTATTTGATTTACATTAAGAAAAATTTAAAAAAAGCCACAAAATAAAAAAATCGTTGCAAAAAAATTTTAATTTATTTTGTATTTTTATGACATCTATGAGAGGGGCTTTATGATAATATGATTGCTTCTAAATTTATTATGATTAACATGGCAATAATATGATTACTTCTTAACTAATTATGATTAGCATGACAATAATTTGATTACATCTTTACTTAGTATGATAACAGAATAATAATATGATTAAGGGAAAAATATTATGTTGTAATATTACGAGTATATTTAGTCATACTATGATTCAATAATAATCTTAATATGGTGACTTCAATCATGCATTTTATCGTAGTATGTTGCTCTTAGAATATGTTTACCACAACCATGTTTTTTCTTTGCGTGTATAGTGAAATATTTGATGTATGTGAACTAACCTTCGTCGATTTATCCATGTCCGTCTGTAAAAAACTCTTTTTAGAAAATCTTAAAGAAAATAACAATATTGATGTCAAATTGTTTCTAGCTTTCTTAAGCAGTTTGGGGTCGAAATCCAACAAGATCGGTATAGCAGGATAATAGTTATGAATCAAAATGTTTAACAACCAACCTAAAAATTTATAGTTTTGTTATAAACTAACATAATTAGTAGCGGAATGCAATTATTGGTGTAAGATTTTGCACATATTCGTTTTGTATAACTTGAATTATTATAAAATTAAGTGAAAATCTGTCAATAATTTACCATATTTCTAGAAAGATTTTTCTACGAAACTTAAAATTTTGTTAGAATATTTACTAAACATAATCTGCCGTATTCATAAAAAATAAAATAAGTTTGAAATGTGTTTTGATGCAAAATTTTCATAAAAATTTTTCCTAAAATACAACTCAAAAGACTATGAATAGGGAAGAATACTTCAAGCTTTTATAAACCAAATTTTTAGTAACTCCATCATATAGAATTTTATATTTATAAAGATAAAAAAATTTTATTTTGGAAAATTTCTCAATTTATTTATAAGTTTGAGTAAAAATATGTATGTATTTAGTAATAATTTATGTACTTGTTACATATTTAATTATTGTTATATGTACATAATTACTTAAGTGTTACGCAAGGCCGAAAACCCGCAATAAAGAAAGTTTATTAAGCAAATATCTAGAGTTAAATAAATAAATATCGACATAATTAAAAGATAAAGCCAATTTTGTTAAAAAAAATGTCAGCCACGGAGTATGAATATATAATATTACCTCAAAATTGGTAAATCTGGATGCTTTAAACTCCATGTAAAACACATTTTGAAGCATTTTCCAATGATTCCCATATTTTATAAATTCATTTTTACCTAAATAGATATGGATAAAGTATTTTGCAATTTTTACGACCTATTACTCCTTAACTAGGAGCGTTGGCGCGAACAACATGTTCCTATAAAACTTCTTTCAAGAATACTAAAAAATTATATAATATAAATATCAATTTGGTGCTGAGCCGAGTTAATATTCTTTTCTGTTAAACAAAAAAAAAAATTTTTAAGCACTCATTCTTTAAAAAATTTTTTTTATTAGCAACACTTTTTCTGTTTTATAGTGCACAAAAAAAGAAATTAGTTTAATTTGACTACAACGGCAAAATAAGCACAGACAACAACCTGCAGCATCAAAGTCGGCAAATACAGCGCATATTTGACGAACAGCTGCATACGTTGCGTTTAATTGCCGAAACTGTCTGGATAATATGCCCCTTGTATAGGAAATTTAATATTCCCACATTATTATTTGGGAATAATAACGTGGAAACATGGCAACAAAAAATTTCATATACAAGGAGCATATTTTCCAGACAGTTTCGGCAATTAAACGCAACGTATGCACCTGTTCGTCAAATATGCTCTGCCCACAAAAAACGATTTTTAAAAGACTTTTAAGACTTTTAGAAGAAAAATATTGAATTTGTATTTCGAAAATATTGCAATTTATAATATTTCATCAAAAAAAGTAAAGATTTTTTTTGTTCGCATAATATGCCCTGTGCATAAGTATATATGTATATATATATATATATATATATACTAGCTGACCCGAGAGACGTTGACCTGTTCAAATTAGAAAAAAAATTGTGTTCGATTTTTAAAATCCGTTAAAAAGAGGAAAAAAGTATTTTAAATTAAAATGTTGTTCATATACTTACATATGTTTGATTTACATTTGATTTGAAAATACATATCTATGTATGTATATATATGCTGTGAATCTTATAGTATATAGTATATTCAGGTAACCAGTAAAAAGAAGTAAAATTATTTGATTGCTTTCCTAGGATATCATAATTTCGTTCATTGCAATGCTTTGTGGTATACGAAATTTTTTGTTTGGTTGTCTGGTGCATAAACAAATAATGCTAATGGACTTCCGACGCGGGAACAGGCTACATATAATTGACCATGCGAGAAGCATGAATTCTCAAGGTTAATGCCGCAAACACGCAATGACTGCCCTTGAGATTTGCTGATTGTCATTGCATATGCGAGCGTTTAAATCGAATGCCATGTCAGTTGGAATCATAAGGATCCGAGGTATCAAAAAACGTCTCCTTTGTACTTTCCTTTGAGCATTGTTGCTTTGATGACGTTATTCTTAATTTTTTTTTACCGTAAGTCGGGTACCATTACAAAGACGTGGTTGGCTTATATTTCGTAACATTATGATTACCGATCCAACTTTTAGTTGGTGATTATGAGGCGGTCATCCGGGAAATTCAAGGGAGTTTAAAAATTCGATATTTGACGACATCGTTCGGAGAAATAACGGAACCTACCGATTTGTACGTCTTTAATTCGCCTGCGATTTCACTTTGAATCTTGAAATTCAGTTCGTTGACATCAACGTTTTACGCAGCTAATATAGCACGTTCGCTCAACCAATTATGATTTCAGTAATCTTGTAATGTTTGGAAACACCTTTCGGATGAGTTCGGACTTTGATTCGGTGAACTGGCAGAAATTGAAATATCCACCGGGATTTTGCCGTTTCCTATGTCCAGCAATTGTTTGGAAAATAAGTCTCGAGATTGATTGTTCTGCAGCTCGACCCGCATGTTTAGAGTCAATTTGAGCTTCCTAACGTGTTTTCATACAGCAGACGACTTCAAACATGCATTAAATTCATCGGCGGGCGTTGATCGTGGTATCACTGGCAGTGTTTGCCGAAAATCACCTGACAACAAATCATCGTACCTCCAAATCGGCTTTGATTGTTTCGTAAATCTTGCAACGTTTTGTCTAATGCCTCCAAAGATTTTTTATCCCAAACGAACAGTTTGCTTTGCTGCAAAACTATGGCCCTCGCACTGTTCTTCGATATGTTGGATTTTCATTGGTTAGCTTATTTAATGGCAACTTAAGTGCTGAATGAGCAGTTCGACCGCCTTCCAAAAATGTAGATGCAGTTCCTGACGATACGAGTGCAAGTACAATATCATTCTGCGAGCGTATCGTTGCCTAAATTAACACGATTAAAAAAGTTTTCCCAGTTCCTCCGGGAGAGTTTCGAAAAAAAATCTCTCCAGCTTCATCTTTCACAGCTTTCATGGATTAATACGAAAATTTGAAAGAAAAATTAGTGAAATCGATGAAGCCGTTTTCTTATTGTAGGTAAATCAAAAAAAGTGGGCGTAAAAGTGGGCGGGGCAAAATTTTCTTTCCCAAAAATCGTAAGTTGGACCATGGCGATGATTTTAAAGAAAAAATCGTCAAAATCGGTCAAGCCGTTCTCAAGTTATGCGCTTAATAGAAAAAGTGGGCGAAGATTTGAAAGAAAAATTTGTCAAATCGATGGAGCCGTTTTCTGATTTAAGGTAATTCGAAAAAAGTACAAACCTAAGTTGGACCATGGCGATCATTTAAAAGAAAAAATCGTTATGCGATTAGCAACTAATTTTTATTATAAAGATGTCATTGGTGGTTCAATATGAAAATTGGATTGTACCACGCCTCCCCTCCCGCAGACCGAAAATCAGACTTCACAGTGTCACCCGCCTGAATATTCTGAAGATTCCCTGAAAATTTCATCAAAAAGCGGACCAGCCGTTTTGGAGTCCATACGTTACATACATACACACATTTATATATATATATATATATATATATATATATTTGCACAGAGTGTATTTCGGGCACGTGAAATTTTTTCACTTTTTTTAACGGAATCTACAAAATTTTTGAAAATCGGGCATATAGATTCAAATATTTTGCCCTTATTCTTAGAAAAATCGGAGGAAAATCGTTTTTAGCATAAAGCGTATTTTTAGGGTACATTGCTCTACATTGTGTACATTTAAAGGACGAGTGCCGAATCTGTACACTATGCATATGAAAATTTTTGTTGCCACATATTTCATAAAAAACTGCGTTTTTTATTCCGCCATCATGTTTTTCATTATTGAAAAACAGTGCTACCGCTGTGATTATTGGAAAACAATGTTACCGTTGTGATACTAAAGTATCGATTTTTGTTTTTTTGTTAATATCTTAATATGTTAATTTGTTTATTGGTTTTTTTGTTGATTTGTTTATTTATTTGTTTGTTTGCCTATTTGTTTATTGGTTTATTTGTTAATTTGTTTGTTTGTTTATTTGTTAATTTGTTTATTTGTTAATTTGTTAATTTGTTTATTTGTTTTTTTGTTTATTTGTTAATTTGTTTGTTTGTTTATTTGTTAATTTCTTTATTTGGGTATTTGTTTATTTGTTTATTTGTTAATTTGTTTATTTGTTTGTTTGTTTATTTGTTAATTTCTTTATTTGGGTATTTGTTTATTTGTTAATTTGTTTATTTGTTAATTTGTTTATTTGTTAATTTGTTTATTTGGGTATTTGTTTATTTGTTTATTTGTTTATTTAGTTATTTGTTAATTTGTTTATTTTTTTATTTGTTAATTTGTTATTTTTTTATTTGTTAATTTGTTTATTTGTTAATTTGTTAATTTGTTATTTTTTTTATTTGCTTTTTTGTTAGTTTGTTTGTTTGTTAATTTGTTTATTTGTTAATTTGTTTATTTGTTTATTTTTTAATTTGTTTATTCGTTTATTTGCTTATTTGTTAATTTGCTTATTTGTTAATTTGTTTATTCGTTTATTCATTTGTTCGTTTATTTGTTAATTGGTTAATTTGTTTATTTATTAATTTGTTTATTAGTTTGTTCGTTTATATGTTAATTGGTTAATTTGTTTATTTGTTAATTTGTTTATTTGTTTGTTTGTTTATATGTTTTTTTGTTTATTGGTTTATTTGTTAATTTGTTTATTTGGGTATTTGTTTATTTGTGTATTTGTTAATTTGTTTATTTGGGTATTTGTTTATTTGTTAATTTGTTTATTTGTTAATTTGTTTATTTTTAAATTTGTTAATTTGTTTATTTGGGTATTTGTTTATTAAGTAATTTGTTAATTTGCTTATTTGTTTATTTTTTTATTTGTTAATTTGTTTGTTCGTTTATTTGTTAATTTGTTAATTTGTTTGTTTGTTAATTTGTTTATTCGTTTGTTCGTTTATTTGTTAATTTGCTTTTTTGTTTATTTGTTTATTTGTTAATTTTTTAAATTGTTAATTTGTTAATTTGTTTATTTGCTTATTTTTTAATTTGTTTATTCGTTTGTTCGTGTATTTGTTAATTGGTTTATTTGTTGATTTGTAAATTTGTTAATTTGTTAATTTGCTTATTTGTTTATTTGTTTATTTGCTTAGTTATTTATCTGTTTATTTGTTTTTTTGTTAGTTTGTTTATTTGTTTATTTGCTTGTTTGTTTTTTTGTTTATTTGCTTATTTGTTTATTTGTTGATTTGTTTATTTGCTTATTTGTTTATTTGCTTATTTGTTTGTTTGCAACATATGTTTTTCATAAATTTCACGAATTTCCGATAAAAAATACAACTGAAAAATGTGAAAAAATGCATTTTCTAGGAATGATATATGAGGAATTATGCATTAGAGACTATTTTTTCTGAAGATTACCGTATGGCAGCTACAGGCCAAAAATGGTGCAAAAAAATATATAAATTAAAATTTTTCTACATTTTAGCATTTTTGAGGCATTAGATGCAATTTTCCGGATTATTTTGTTCTACTTTTTTCTTCTTATATTCTGTAGGCTACAATTGTAGCAAAAATAGTTTCTAGCCGAGATTTTGACATGAGAAAAAAAAACGCAAAAACTAGCAAAACGCAAAAGGGTTTCGTTGGTTGCGATAAGTGCTTCGAGAAATTCCACACGAGAAAGAGTTTGAAGTCGATATCCTTAAATATTTGGACAATTGACCAAAAATTGTGAAATATTTATAAAAATTTTATATTTTAGCAATTTTAATGCACTAACTACAGTTTTTCATGGCCATTTTTTTAAAGCTTTCCTTCTCCTAGTTTATAGCTAAGATTATGGCGAAGACAAGAAAACAAAGTTTCTAATTGGTTTTCGAGGTGAAGGGTATATTATATAAAATATAATAAAAAAATTGTTAGAACCAAAATTTATTATTGAATAAAAAGTGCTTAAAGTAGTTAAAAGTAAAACTATAACGTGTTTCATAAGGGCGTTATCAAAATCGAACATTTGAACAGAACATTACATAATTCAACATAAGACTTTGAAGAGTTAACTCTAAAATCGATTTCATCATCTTTAGATACTTTAGCACCTAAAAGAATATAAGTAATTGGGATCTTTAAGGTATGAAGTATATATGGAGTAAAAAAAATTAAACAACTTAACAGTAATAAAGGACAGATACTATCTAAGATTGCATCCTTTCATCTAATATACTGCAAATTTTAGTTTATTATTATATATGAAAATCTTAATAAAAATTTTAAACATTTTTACGTCTAAAAATACTTATAAAAAAAAATAACATGACAAATGGTAACGCTGGTAATATGCAACTCTGTGTGTTCTTTCTACACTGCTGCTAATTTAGCTATTTTCTCGTCAAATCCAGCGATTTTTAATAAAATTTTACTGGAATAAATAATTTTATTTAAAAAATATAGTTTTTAGCAATTTATAGCTTAATTAACTTATTATTTAAAAAATTTTGCTATTTTAATTGTCTTTGTTTTATAATATTTCAATAATTTTATTTCAAAAAGGGTGGTTTTTAGAGATTTATAGCTAAATTTAACTTTTATTTCAAAAATTTAGCTATTTTTGCTTGTTTGTTTTACAATATTCCAATAATTTTATTTCAAAAAGGTTGGTTTTCAGCTATTCATGGCTAAATTTACCTATTATTTAAACAAATTTAGCTATTTTTGCTTGTTTGTTTTATAATATTCCAATAATTTTATTTCAAAAAGGGTGGTTTTTAAAGATTTATAGCTAAATTTACCTATTATTTAAAATATTTAGCTATTTTAGCTTATTTGTTTTATAATATTTCAATATTTTTATTTCAAAAAGGGTGGTGTTTTTCAGCGATTTTTAGCTAAATTTACCTATCATTAAAAAAATGTAGCTATTTTTGCTTGTTTGTTTTATAATATTTCAATAATTTTATTTCAAAAAGGGTGGTTTTCAGCGATTTATAGCCAAATTTACCTATTTTTAAAAAAATTTAGCTATTTTTACTTGTTTGGTTTTAAATATTTCAATAATTTTATTTCAAAAAGGGTGGTTTTCAGCGATTTATAGCTAAATTTACCTATTTTTAAAAAAATTTAGCTATTTTTACTTGTTTGGTTTTAAATATTTCAATAATTTTATTTCAAAAAGGGTGGTTTTCGGCGATTTATAGCTAAATTTACCTATTATTAAAAAAATTTTGCTATTTTTACTTGTTTGTTTTATAATATTTCAATAATTTTATTTCAAAAAGGGTGGTTTTCAGCGATTTATAGCCAAATTTACCTATTATTAAAAAAATTTAGCTATTTTTACTTGTTTGTTTTATAATATTTCAATAATTTTATTTCAAAAAGGGTGGTTTTCAGCGATTTATAGCTAAATTTACCTATTATTAAAAAAATTTAGCTATTTTTTATTGTTTGTTTTATAATATTTCAATAATTTTATTTCAAAAAGGGTGGTTTTCAGCGATTTATAGCTAAATTTACCTATTATTAAAAAAATTTAGCTATCTTTACTTGTTTGTTTTATAATATTTCAATAATTTCATTTCAAAAAGGGTGGTTTTCAGCGATTTATAGCTAAATTTACCTATTATTAAAAAAATTTAGCTATCTTTACTTGTTTGTTTTATAATATTTCAATAATTTTATTTCAAAAAGGGTGGTTTTCAGCGATTTATAGCTAAATTTACCTATTATTAAAAAAATTTAGCTATTTTTACTTGTTTGTTTTATAATATTTCAATAATTTTATTTCAAAAAGGGTGGTTTTCAGCGATTTATAGCCAAATTTACCTATTTTTAAAAAAATTTAGCTATTTTTACTTGTTTGGTTTTAAATATTTCAATAATTTTATTTCAAAAAGGGTGGTTTTCAGCGATTTATAGCTAAATTTACCTATTATTAAAAAAATTTTGCTATTTTTACTTGTTTGTTTTATAATATTTCAATAATTTTATTTCAAAAAGGGTGGTTTTTAACGATTTATAGCTAAATTTACCAATTATTTAAAAAATTTAGCTATTTTTGCTTGTTTGTTTTATAATATTTCAATCATTTTATTTCAAAAAGGGTGGTTTTCAGCGATTTATAGCTAAATTTACCAATTATTTTAAAAATTTAGCTATTTTTGCTTGTTTGTTTTATAATATTTCAATATTTTTATTTCAAAAAGGGTGGTTTTCAGCGATTTATAGCCAAATTTACCTATTATTAAAAAAATTTAGCTATTTTTACTTGTTTGTTTTATAATATTTCAATAATTTTATTTCAAAAAGGGTGGTTTTCAGCGATTTATAGCTAAATTTACCTATTATTAAAAAAATTTAGCTATTTTTTCTTGTTTGTTTTATAATATTTCAATAATTTTATTTCAAAAAGGGTGGTTTTCAGCGATTTATAGCTAAATTTACCTATTATTAAAAAAATTTAGCTATCTTTACTTGTTTGTTTTATAATATTTCAATAATTTCATTTCAAAAAGGGTGGTTTTCAGCGATTTATAGCTAAATTTACCTATTATTAAAAAAATTTAGCTATCTTTACTTGTTTGTTTTATAATATTTCAATAATTTTATTTCAAAAAGGGTGGTTTTCAGCGATTTATAGCTAAATTTACCTATTATTAAAAAAATTTAGCTATTTTTACTTGTTTGTTTTATAATATTTCAATAATTTTATTTCAAAAAGGGTGGTTTTCAGCGATTTATAGCTAAATTTACCTATTATTAAAAAAATTTAGCTATTTTTTCTTGTTTGTTTTATAATATTTCAATAATTTTATTTCAAAAAGGGTGGTTTTCAGCGATTTATAGCTAAATTTACCTATTATTAAAAAAATTTAGCTATCTTTACTTGTTTGTTTTATAATATTTCAATAATTTCATTTCAAAAAGGGTGGTTTTCAGCGATTTATAGCTAAATTTACCTATTGTTAAAAAAATTTAGCTATTTTTGCTGTTTGTTTTTTAATATTTCAATAATTTTATTTCAAAAAGGGTGGTTTTTAACGATTTATAGCTAAATTTACCTATTATTTAAAAAATTTAGCTATTTTTGCTTGTTTGTTTTACAATATTTCAATAATTTTATTTCAAAAAGGGTGGTTTTCAGCGATTTATAGCTAAATTTACATATTATTATAAAAATTTAGCTATTTTTGTTTGTTTGTTTTATAATATTTCAATAATTTTATTTTAAAAAGGGTGGTTTTCAGCGATTTATAGCTAAATTTACCTATTGTTAAATAAATTTAGCTATTTTTGCTTGTTTGCTTTATAATATTTTAATAATTTTATTTCAAAAAGGGTGGTTTTCAGCGATTTATAGCTAAATTTACCTATTGTTAAAAAAATTTAGCTCTTTTTGCTGTTTGTTTTATAATATTTCAATAATTTTATTTCAAAAAGGGTGGTTTTTTGCGATTAATACCTAAATTTACCTGTTATTAAAAAAATTTAGCTATTTTTGTTTGTTTGTTTTATAATCATTCAATAATTTTATTTCAAAAAGGGTGGTTTTCAGCGATTTATAGCTAAATTTACCTATAATTTAAAAAATTTAGCTATTTGTGCTTGTTTGTTTTATAATATTTCAATAATTTTATTTAAGAAAGCGTGGTTTTTATCGATTGATGTCTAAATTTAACTATTATTTAAACAATTTTGCTATTTTTTTTTGTTTGTTTTATAATATTTCAATATTTTTATTTAAAAAAGGGTGGTTTTTATCGATTGATAGCTAAATTTAACTATTATTTAAAATATTGAGCTTTTTTATATTTAGTTATAAACCAATTAAAACCAACCTTTTTGAAAAGAAATAATTGAAATATTATAACACAAACACAAAATTTGTGTTATACACAATATAAAATAGCTCAATATTTTAAATAGAAAGTATATTAGGACATAAATCGCTAAAGATCACCCTTTTTTAAAAGAAATTATTGAAATATTATAAAACAAACACAATAAAAAATAGCTCAAAATTTTTAAATGGAAAGTATATTTAGACATAAATCGCTAAAATCGACTTTTTTAAAAAGAAATTATTGAAATATTATAACACAAACACAACATAAAATAGCACAATATTTTAAATAGAAAGTATATTTAGTCATAAATCGCTAAAAACCACCCTTTTTGAAAAGAAATTATTGAATTATTATTAATGAAACACAATAAAAAATAGCTCAAAATTTTAAATGGAAAGTATATTTAGACATAAATCGCTAAAATCGCTCTTTTTAGAAAGAAATTATTGAAATATTATAACACAATATAAAATGGCACAATATTTTAAATAGAACGTATATTTAGACATAAATCGCTAAAATCGCCCTTTTTAAAAAGTAATTATTGAAATATTATAACACAAACACAATATAAAATAGCACAATATTTTAAATAGAAAGTATATTTAGTCATAAATCGCTAAAAACCACCCTATTTGAAAAGAAATTATTGAATTATTATTAATGAAACACAATAAAAAATAGCTCAAAATTTTTAAAAGGAAAGTATATTTAGACATAAATCGCTAAAATCGCTCTTTTAAAAAGAAATTATTGAATATTATAACACAAACACAATATAAAATAGCACAATATTTTAAATATAAAGTATATTTAGTCATAAATCGTTAAAAACCACCCTTTTTGAAAAGAAATTATTGAATTATTATTAATGAAACACAATAAAAAATAGCTCAAAATTTTAAATGGAAAGTATATTTAGACATAAATCGCTAAAATCGAAATTTTTAAAAAGAAATTGTTGAAATATTATAACACAAACACAATATAAAATAGCACAATATTTTAAATAGAAAGTATATTTAGTCATAAATCGCTAAAAACCACCCTTTTTGAAAAGAAATTATTGAATTATTATTAATGAAACACAATAAAAAATAGCTCAAAATTTTAAATGGAAAGTATATTTAGACATAAATCACTAAAATCGACCTTTTTAAAAAGAAATTATTGAAATATTATAACACAAACACAATATAAAATAGCACAATATTTTAAATAGAAAGTATATTTAGTCATAAATCGCTAAAAACCACCCTTTTTGAAAATAAATTATTGAATTATTATTAATGAAACAATAAAAAATAGCTCAAAATTTTAAATGGAAAGTATATTTAGACATAAATCGCTAAAATCGCTCTTTTTAGAAAGAAATTATTGAAATATTATAACACAATATAAAATGGCACAATATTTTAAATAGAAAGTATATTTAGACATAAATCGCTAAAATCGCCCTTTTTAAAAAGTAATTATTGAAATATTATAACACAAACACAATATAAAATAGCTCAATATTTTAAATAGAAAGTATATTTAGTCATAAATCGCTAAAAACCACCCTATTTGAAAAGAAATTATTGAATTATTATTAATGAAACACAATAAAAAATAGCTCAAAATTTTTAAATGGAAAGTATATTTAGACATAAATCGCTAAAATCGCTCTTTTTAAAAAGAAATTATTGAAATATTATAACACAAACACAATATAAAATAGCACAATATTTTAAATATAAAGTATATTTAGTCATAAATCGTTAAAAACCACCCTTTTTAAAATGAAATTATTGAATTATTATTAATGAAACACAATAAAAAATAGCTCAAAATTTTAAAAAGAAAGTATATTTAGTTATAAACCAATAAAAACCACCCTTTTTGAAAAGAAATAATTTAAATATTATAAAACAAACACAATATAAAATAGCACAATATTTTAAATAGAAGGTATATTTAGACATAAAGCGCTAAAATCACCCTTTTTAAAAAGAAATTATTGAAATATTGTAACACAAACACAATATAAAATAGCACAATATTTTAAATAGAAAGTATATTTAGACATAAATCCCTAAAATCGCTCTTTTAAAAAGAAATTATTGAAATATTATAACACAAACACAATATAAAATAGCACAATATTTTAAATAGAAAGTATATTTAGTCATAAATCGCTAAAAACCACCCTTTTTGAAAATAAATTATTGAATTATTATTAATGAAACACAATAAAAAATAGCTCAAAATTTTAAATGGAAAGTATATTTAGACATAAATTGCTAAAATCGCTCTTTTTAGAAAGAAATTATTGAAATATTATAACACAATATAAAATGGCACAATATTTTAAATAGAAAGTATATTTAGACATAAATCGCTAAAATCGCCCTTTTTAAAAAGTAATTATTGAAATATTATAACACAAACACAATATAAAATAGCACAATATTTTAAATAGAAAGTATATGTAGTCATAAATCGCTAAAAACCACCCTATTTGAAAAGAAATTATTGAATTATTATTAATGAAACACAATAAAAAATAGCTCAAAATTTTAAATGGAAAGTATATTTAGACATAAATCGCTAAAATCGCCCTTTTTAAAAAGAAATTATTGAAATATTATAACACAAACACAATATAAAATAGCACAATATTTTAAATAGAAAGTATATTTAGTCATAAATCGCTAAAAACCACCCTATTTGAAAAGAAATTATTGAATTATTATTAATGAAACACAATAAAAAATAGCTCAAAATTTTTAAAAGGAAAGTATATTTAGACATAAATCGCTAAAATCGCTCTTTTAAAAAGAAATTATTGAAATATTATAACACAAACACAATATAAAATAGCACAATATTTTAAATATAAAGTATATTTAGTCATAAATCGTTAAAAACCACCCTTTTTGAAAAGAAATTATTGAATTATTATTAATGAAACACAATAAAAAATAGCTCAAAATTTTAAATGGAAAGTATATTTAGACATAAATCGCTAAAATCGACCTTTTTAAAAAGAAATTATTGAAATATTATAACACAAACACAATATAAAATAGCACAATATTTTAAATAGAAAGTATATTTAGTCATAAATCGCTAAAAACCACCCTTTTTGAAAAGAAATTATTGAATTATTATTAATGAAACACAATAAAAAATAGCTCAAAATTTTAAATGGAAAGTATATTTAGACATAAATCACTAAAATCGACCTTTTTAAAAAGAAATTATTGAAATATTATAACACAAACACAATATAAAATAGCACAATATTTTAAATAGAAAGTATATTTAGTCATAAATCGCTAAAAACCACCCTTTTTGAAAATAAATTATTGAATTATTATTAATGAAACAATAAAAAATAGCTCAAAATTTTAAATGGAAAGTATATTTAGACATAAATCGCTAAAATCGCTCTTTTTAGAAAGAAATTATTGAAATATTATAACACAATATAAAATGGCACAATATTTTAAAAGGAAAGTATATTTAGACATAAATCGCTAAAATCGACCTTTTTAAAAAGAAATTATTGAAATATTATAACACAAACACAATATAAAATAGCACAATATTTTAAATAGAAAGTATATTTAGTCATAAATCGCTAAAAACCACCCTTTTTGAAAAGAAATTATTGAATTATTATTAATGAAACACAATAAAAAATAGCTCAAAATTTTAAATGGAAAGTATATTTAGACATAAATCGCTAAAATCGACCTTTTTAAAAAGAAATTATTGAAATATTATAACACAAACACAATATAAAATAGCACAATATTTTAAATAGAAAGTATATGTAGTCATAAATCGCTAAAAACCACCCTTTTTGAAAATAAATTATTGAATTATTATTAATGAAACACAATAAAAAATAGCTCAAAATTTTAAATGGAAAGTATATTTAGACATAAATCGCTAAAATCGACCTTTTTAAAAAGAAATTATTGAAATATTATAACACAAACACAATATAAAATAGCACAATATTTTAAATAGAAAGTATATTTAGTCATAAATCGCTAAAAACCACCCTTTTTGAAAAGAAATTATTGAATTATTATTAATGAAACACAATAAAAAATAGCTCAAAATTTTAAATGGAAAGTATATTTAGACATAAATCGCTAAAATCGACCTTTTTAAAAAGAAATTATTGAAATATTATAACACAAACACAATATAAAATAGCACAATATTTTAAATAGAAAGTATATGTAGTCATAAATCGCTAAAAACCACCCTTTTTGAAAATAAATTATTGAATTATTATTAATGAAACACAATAAAAAATAGCTCAAAATTTTAAATGGAAAGTATATTTAGACATAAATTGCTAAAATCGCTCTTTTTAGAAAGAAATTATTGAAATATTATAACACAATATAAAATGGCACAATATTTTAAATAGAAAGTATATTTAGACATAAATCGCTAAAATCGCCCTTTTTAAAAAGAAATTATTGAAATATTATAACACAAACACAATATAAAATAGCACAATATTTTAAATAGAAAGTATATGTAGTCATAAATCGCTAAAAACCACCCTATTTGAAAAGAAATTATTGAATTATTATTAATGAAACACAATAAAAAATAGCTCAAAATTTTTAAAAGGAAAGTATATTTAGACATAAATCGCTAAAATCGCTCTTTTAAAAAGAAATTATTGAAATATTATAACACAAACACAATATAAAATAGCACAATATTTTAAATATAAAGTATATTTAGTCATAAATCGTTAAAAACCACCCTTTTTGAAAAGAAATTATTGAATTATTATTAATGTAACACAATAAAAAATAGCTCAAAATTTTAAATGGAAAGTATATTTGGACATAAATCGCTAAAATCGACATTTTTAAAAAGAAATTATTGAAATATTATAACACAAACACAATATAAAATAGCACAATATTTTAAATAGAAAGTATATTTAGTCATAAATCGCTAAAAACCACCCTTTTTGAAAATAAATTATTGAATTATTATTAATGAAACAATAAAAAATAGCTCAAAATTTTAAATGGAAAGTATATTTAGACATAAATCGCTAAAATCGCTCTTTTTAGAAAGAAATTATTGAAATATTATAACACAATATAAAATGGCACAATATTTTAAATAGAAAGTATATTTAGACATAAATCGCTAAAATCGCCCTTTTTAAAAAGAAATTATTGAAATATTATAACACAAACACAATACAAAATAGCACAATATTTTAAATATAAAGTATATTTAGTCATAAATCGTTAAAAACCACCCTTTTTGAAATGAAATTATTGAATTATTATTAATGAAACACAATAAAAAATAGCTCAAAATTTTAAAAAGAAAGTATATTTAGTTATAAACCAATAAAAACCACCCTTTTTGAAAAGAAATAATTTAAATATTATAAAACAAACACAATATAAAATAGCACAATATTTTAAATAGAAGGTATATTTAGACATAAAGCGCTAAAATCACCCTTTTTAAAAAGAAATTATTGAAATATTATAACACAAACACAATATAAAATAGCACAATATTTTAAATAGAAAGTATATTTAGTCATAAATCGCTAAAAACCACCCTTTTTGAAAATAAATTATTGAATTATTATTAATGAAACAATAAAAAATAGCTCAAAATTTTAAATGGAAAGTATATTTAGACATAAATCGCTAAAATCGCTCTTTTTAGAAAGAAATTATTGAAATATTATAACACAATATAAAATGGCACAATATTTTAAATAGAAAGTATATTTAGACATAAATCGCTAAAATCGCCCTTTTTAAAAAGTAATTATTGAAATATTATAACACAAACACAATATAAAATAGCACAATATTTTAAATAGAAAGTATATGTAGTCATAAATCGCTAAAAACCACCCTATTTGAAAAGAAATTATTGAATTATTATTAATGAAACACAATAAAAAATAGCTCAAAATTTTTAAAAGGAAAGTATATTTAGACATAAATCGCTAAAATCGCTCTTTTAAAAAGAAATTATTGAAATATTATAACACAAACACAATATAAAATAGCACAATATTTTAAATATAAAGTATATTTAGTCATAAATCGTTAAAAACCACCCTTTTTGAAAAGAAATTATTGAATTATTATTAATGAAACACAATAAAAAATAGCTCAAAATTTTAAATGGAAAGTATATTTGGACATAAATCGCTAAAATCGACATTTTTAAAAAGAAATTATTGAAATATTATAACACAAACACAATATAAAATAGCACAATATTTTAAATAGAAAGTATATTTAGTCATAAATCGCTAAAAACCACCCTTTTTGAAAAGAAATTATTGAATTATTATTAATGAAACACAATAAAAAATAGCTCAAAATTTTAAATGGAAAGTATATTTAGACATAAATCACTAAAATTTAGTCATAAATCGCTAAAAACCACCCTTTTTGAAAATAAATTATTGAATTATTATTAATGAAACAATAAAAAATAGCTCAAAATTTTAAATGGAAAGTATATTTAGACATAAATCGCTAAAATCGCTCTTTTTAGAAAGAAATTATTGAAATATTATAACACAATATAAAATGGCACAATATTTTAAATAGAAAGTATATTTAGACATAAATCGCTAAAATCGCCCTTTTTAAAAAGAAATTATTGATATTATAACACAAACACAATACAAAATAGCACAATATTTTAAATATAAAGTATATTTAGTCATAAATCGTTAAAAACCACCCTTTTTGAAATGAAATTATTGAATTATTATTAATGAAACACAATAAAAAATAGCTCAAAATTTTAAAAAGAAAGTATATTTAGTTATAAACCAATAAAAACCACCCTTTTTGAAAAGAAATAATTTAAATATTATAAAACAAACACAATATAAAATAGCACAATATTTTAAATAGAAGGTATATTAAGACATAAAGCGCTAAAATCACCCTTTTTAAAAAGAAATTATTGAATTATTATTAATGAAACACAATAAAAAATAGCTCAAAATTTTAAATGGAAAGTATATTTAGACATAAATCACTAAAATTTAGTCATAAATCGCTAAAAACCACCCTTTTTGAAAATAAATTATTGAATTATTATTAATGAAACAATAAAAAATAGCTCAAAATTTTAAATGGAAAGTATATTTAGACATAAATCGCTAAAATCGCTCTTTTTAGAAAGAAATTATTGAAATATTATAACACAATATAAAATGGCACAATATTTTAAATAGAAAGTATATTTAGACATAAATCGCTAAAATCGCCCTTTTTAAAAAGAAATTATTGAAATATTATAACACAAACACAATACAAAATAGCACAATATTTTAAATATAAAGTATATTTAGTCATAAATCGTTAAAAACCACCCTTTTTGAAATGAAATTATTGAATTATTATTAATGAAACACAATAAAAAATAGCTCAAAATTTTAAAAAGAAAGTATATTTAGTTATAAACCAATAAAAACCACCCTTTTTGAAAAGAAATAATTTAAATATTATAAAACAAACACAATATAAAATAGCACAATATTTTAAATAGAAGGTATATTTAGACATAAAGCGCTAAAATCACCCTTTTTAAAAAGAAATTATTGAAATATTATAACACAAACACAATATAAAATAGCACAATATTTTAAATAGAAAGTATATTTAGTCATAAATCGCTAAAAACCACCCTTTTTGAAAATAAATTATTGAATTATTATTAATGAAACAATAAAAAATAGCTCAAAATTTTAAATGGAAAGTATATTTAGACATAAATCGCTAAAATCGCTCTTTTTAGAAAGAAATTATTGAAATATTATAACACAATATAAAATGGCACAATATTTTAAATAGAAAGTATATTTAGACATAAATCGCTAAAATCGCCCTTTTTAAAAAGAAATTATTGAAATATTATACCACAAACACAATACAAAATAGCACAATATTTTAAATATAAAGTATATTTAGTCATAAATCGTTAAAAACCACCCTTTTTGAAATGAAATTATTGAATTATTATTAATGAAACACAATAAAAAATAGCTCAAAATTTTAAAAAGAAAGTATATTTAGTTATAAACCAATAAAAACCACCCTTTTTGAAAAGAAATAATTTAAATATTATAAAACAAACACAATATAAAATAGCACAATATTTTAAATAGAAGGTATATTTAGACATAAAGCGCTAAAATCACCCTTTTTAAAAAGAAATTATTGAAATATTATAACACAAACACAATATAAAATAGCACAATATTTTAAATAGAAAGTATATTTAGTCATAAATCGCTAAAAACCACCCTTTTTGAAAATAAATTATTGAATTATTATTAATGAAACAATAAAAAATAGCTCAAAATTTTAAATGGAAAGTATATTTAGACATAAATCGCTAAAATCGCTCTTTTTAGAAAGAAATTATTGAAATATTATAACACAATATAAAATGGCACAATATTTTAAATAGAAAGTATATTTAGACATAAATCGCTAAAATCGCCCTTTTTAAAAAGTAATTATTGAAATATTATAACACAAACACAATATAAAATAGCACAATATTTTAAATAGAAAGTATATTTAGTCATAAATCGCTAAAAACCACCCTTTTTGATATGAAATTATTGAATTATTATTAATGAAACACAATAAAAAATAGCTCAAAATTTTAAATGGAAAGTATATTTAGACATAAATCGCTAAAATCGACCTTTTTAAAAAGAAATTATTGAAATATTATAACACAAACACAATATAAAATAGCACAATATTTTAAATAGAAAGTATATTTAGTCATAAATCGCTAAAAACCACCCTTTTTGAAAAGAAATTATTGAATTATTATTAATGAAACACAATAAAAAATAGCTTAAAATTTTAAATGGAAAGTATATTTGGACATAAATCGCTAAAATCGCCCTTTTTAAAAAGTAATTATTGAAATATTATAACACAAACACAATATAAAATAGCACAATATTTTAAATAGAAAGTATATTTAGTCATAAATCGTTAAAAACCACCCTTTTTGATATGAAATTATTGAATTATTATTAATGAAACACAATAAAAAATAGCTCAAAATTTTTAAAAGGAAAGTATATTTAGACATAAATCGCTAAAATCGCTCTTTTAAAAAGAAATTATTGAAATATTATAACACAAACGCAATATAAAATAGCACAATATTTTAAATATAAAGTATATTTAGTCATAAATCGTTAAAAACCACCCTTTTTGAAAAGAAATTATTGAATTATTATTAATGAAACACAATAAAAAATAGCTCAAAATTTTAAATGGAAAGTATATTTGGACATAAATCGCTAAAATCGACATTTTTAAAAAGAAATTATTGAAATATTATAACACAAACACAATATAAAATAGCACAATATTTTAAATAGAAAGTATATTTAGTCATAAATCGCTAAAAACCACCCTTTTTGAAAAGAAATTATTGAATTATTATTAATGAAACACAATAAAAAATAGCTCAAAATTTTAAATGGAAAGTATATTTAGACATAAATCGCTAAAATCGCTCTTTTTAGAAAGAAATTATTGAAATATTATAACATAATATAAAATGGCACAATATTTTAAATAGAAAGTATATTTAGACATAAATCGCTAAAATCGCCCTTTTTAAAAAGAAATTATTGAAATATTATAACACAAACACAATACAAAATAGCACAATATTTTAAATATAAAGTATATTTAGTCATAAATCGTTAAAAACCACCCTTTTTGAAATGAAATTATTGAATTATTATTAATGAAACACAATAAAAAATAGCTCAAAATTTTAAAAAGAAAGTATATTTAGTTATAAACCAATAAAAACCACCCTTTTTGAAAAGAAATAATTTAAATATTATAAAACAAACACAATATAAAACAAGTAAGAGTGCTATATTCGGCTGTGCCGAATCTTTGATACCCTCCACCGACAGTTCGAATGTAATATCTGTATGACGTATATTTATTTTATGTTTTTGGCGACTAAACTGTTTTCTGGTAGTGGGGTTTATATGGGGCCTAAGGTAAATTGTGGACCAATCATCACGAAATTTCACAGTGTTATTTCTAGTCCCAAAAAATTGTGACGTGCCAAATTTTGTTACGATAGCGTTATTTTTTACGGTTTTAGGCGTACTAAACTGTTTTCCGGGAGTAGTGTTTATATGGGGCTTAGGGTAAATTATGGACGGATCTTCACGAAATTTGGCAGTGTGATTTTTAGCCGAATAAAATTAATTTTTGCCAAATCTTATCTTATTCCGTGCATTATTCCACCATTTATGTTAGTTTTTGTAACAAAATTATCAATTTTTTTAGGTGGTGGTTCCACATTTTGATTCATAGCTCTGGTCCTAATGAACCGATTTTGCTGGATTTCAATCCCAAACTGCTTAGGATAACTACAAGCAATTTGGCACCAAGTTTGTTCATTTCTTTTGAGTTGTTCGAAAGTGAGCGTGTTTTCAACAGACGGACATGGCTAAATCAACTTAGAAACACTCAAGGACCCAGAATATATATACTTTATAGGGTCTGAGATGAGTAATAAAAAAGTTTCACACGGAATGACAAACTGAATATACCCTCATCACAACTTATTGTAGTGGAGGGTATAATAGCACAATATTTTAAATAGAAGGTATATTTAGACATAAATCCCTAAAATCGCCCTTTTTAAAAATAAATTATTGAAATATTATAACACAAACACAATATAAAATAGCACAATATTTTAAATAGAAAGTATATATAGTCATAAATTCCTTAAATCGCCCTTTTTGAAAAGAAATTATTGAAATATGGTAAAACAAACAAAAAAAAAAAATAGCTCAATATTTTAAATAGAAAGTATTTTTAGTCATAAATCGCTAAAAAGCACCCTTTTTGAAATAAAATTATTGAATTATTATTAATGAAACACAATAAAAAATAGCTCAAAATTTTAAATAGAAAGTATATTTAGTTATAAACCAATAAAAACCGCCCTTTTTGAAAAGAAATAATTGAAATATTATAACACAAACACTATATAAAATAGCTCAATATTTTAAATAGAAAGTATATTTAGTCATAAATCCCTAAAATCGCCCTTTTTGAAAAGAAATTATTGAAATATGGTAAAACAAACACAATAAAAAATAGCTCAATATTTTAAATAGAAAGTATATTTTGTTATAAACCAATAAATACCACCCTTTTTGAAAAAATGATTGAAATAATATAACAGAAACGCAATAAAAAATAGCTCAATATTTTAAATAGAAATTATATTTAGTTATAAATCGCTAAAAACCACCCTTTTTGAAAAGAAATTATTGAAATTTTATATAATTTAGCGATAAAACGCCAAAAAGTTTTACTAATAAATTTTATTTAAATTCGCTGGTTTTGACAAGAAAATTGCTACATTAGCAGCAGTGTAGAAATAAACACACAGAGTTGCACTTGAACAGCGTTGCCATTTGTCATATTTTCCCTTTTTTTTAAATATTGTTAGACGTACACATGTTTAAAATTTGTATAAAGATTTTTGTCAATATATAATCTAATCTTTGCAGTATATTAGATGAAAACGTTAAGTGAAGTTAAGTGCAACAAAGCTATCTTAGATTCTATCTGCTTTATTACTGTAACGTTGCTTAATTTTGTTTACTCCTTCAATACTTCATACCTTAACGATCACAAATGTATTCTTTAAGGTGCTGAAGTATCTAAAAATGATGAAATCGACTTTAGTGTTCACTGTTCAAAGTCTTATATTGAATTATGCAATGTTCTGTTCAAAAGTTAAATTTTAATAATGACCGTCTGTAACAAGTTGTAGTTTTACTTTTTATTACTTTAAGCACTTTTTATTCTATAATGAATTGGCTCTAAAAAAATTTTATTGTATTTTATTATTAATAAAAATGTAGCAAGGTTTTTTTATGCACCCGTTCCATGCTCTTTATCTCGGAAACCATTTAGCATTTTGTTTTCTTGTCTTCACCATAATCTTAGCTATAAATTGGGAGAAGGAAAGCTTAAAACAAAATAAGCGTAAAAACAGTATTTAGTGAATTAAAATTGCTAAAATATTAAATGTTTAAATATTTTGCACTATTTTTGGCCCATAGTCCAATTTTTCAAACTCTTTCTCGTGTGGAATTTCTCGAAGTACTTTTCGTAACTAACGAAACTTTTGCGTTTTGCTAGTTTTTATTTTATTTTTCTCATGTCTAAATCTCGGAAAGCAATTATTTTCGCCATAATTGTAGCTATAGACTCTTAGAAAATAAGTAGAACAAAATAACATTCACATTTTTCAGTTGTATTTTTTATCGGAAATTCGTGAAATTTATGAAATACATTGCAAAAGGAAAAAACGTAAATTATCCAATAATAATTTTTTACACATATTTCGAATTTTCGATATAAATACAGCTGAAAAATGTAAAAAAAGAATTATGATGTTCTAAAGAATTTTGAATTATATTATAAGAATTATTTTTTCTGAATAGAACTTTACTAAAGTATCCACAGTTTGGCCGCGGCGGGCCATGAATGTTAAAAAAATAAATTAAAATTTGTCGACATTTTAGCAATTCTATGGCGCTAGCTGCAGTTTTTTTGCGTTAGTTCGTTATACAATTTTTGTCTCCTAGTGTAAAGCTGCAATTATTAAAACAAAATCATAATTGGTTTCTGAAAAATATGCATGTTTAAAAAATTAAAAATCAAGGGTTAGCCAAAATTTTCAAAAAGTACAAATTTGTAACAGCTTTCTCTTCAGATGTACTATATTTGTTTGCTGTCTCTATGATAAGGAACACAATTGCACCGTATGAACGTAGTAGTCTACGACGTAGATACAATGTCAAAGTAATATGTATACTTTTGTATACAAAGGCACACAATAGCTGGCGCAAATCTAAAAGCGTATCTACGTCGTACGTCGCCTTATAGAAAATTCAGACGGGGGCTTTTACAACTTCTCTTTTGGTTTGGTGGCTAACGGTTAAGTGAAGATAGAGGGGTAAACAAAAATACTTGGTTTGTGTTTTTCATGACTTTTACTCAGATTTATCTTTCAACTTATTTATTTTCTTATCGTTACGTTTTATAAATTGAAAATACAGTAAGTCCTCGATCATCCATAGCAACAATTTTGAGTAGTTTTTTGTGTTTCTAATTAAGTTACAAACGAATAGTGTTGCATCTGCCGGTTAATCGAATGACAGATAATCGAGGCGCTTCTGCAAATAAAAAATACGTAACTTTAAATCATCGTATAAACACAAAGGATTTTTGAAAGTTGCTGGAGAAGGGAAATAAAAATTGAAAATTTAAATTAAATTATTTTTGTGTTCTCAAATTGAATATTTGATAACAACATAAACCAAGGAAAAAATTAACAAAAATTTAGATTTTTTTAAGATTATTTTCAAAAGAAAACTCGATTTGTGTACGACGGAATTGTAAGTAAATAGATCGTGTTTTAAAAAATGTACGACCGTTAACTTACGTTCTTAAGTGGCTCATACACTTGCAATAAAATTGTTAAATTTTAAGTATTGTGCAATTATATCGATGTGTATGTGATATTCGAAGGTAACACATTATATTGGCAACAATCAAAAGACATTTGATTTGTATTGCACAACGAAAAGAAACTGAAATTTGTTGCTAACATTGTACAATGCTGTTGATGTTATTCATAAAGGTTATGTATGTACACCTTTTTTTTAATGAAAGTTGAGCAATATTTAAATTTAAACCATTGTGCGACTTATTGCATAATTTACGACAAAATGGAAATAATATGGCGAATATCATATACAATAATATTGCAAGTGTATGGGCCGCTTTACAACGTTCTTATGTGTTTTTGCTGCCTTTATCGTAAAGAACATAGGTTTCAATTTTAAGCAAAATTGTTAAAAACAAGTGTTTACAAAAAGTACCCAAAAGTAGGACTTTTTACACCTGTTTTATCTTCTTGTCTTTTTTCCTAAACCTTTGCGTAGCAATTACAAATAAACACACAGAGGGAAGTCAAAAAAACCACATAAAAAGATATAAGAAAATTAAATAAAAAAAATATATTTTTATTTTAAAAAAATTGATAACAAGAAACTATTTACAGTCAAATCCCGATAAGTCGTACCCCGGTAAATCGTTATTCCCGATAACTGTCGGTCCTTTGAAAAAATCTCGTTATTTTGTAAAATTTCCATACATTTTGGTCCCCTCGCTAATTATAAATTTTTTTTCAAATAAAATCTTCTTTATCTCTTATAAATCGTAATTGTTTGCTAACTACCACTTATCATTCATAATAAAAACAACAGAAACATGGAAAGAATAATTTTTTGTTTACCGCTTTGTTTTTTGTGGGTTTTTGCTTGTGTCTGTGTTTATTTTCTTAATATCAGTTTGTTACATGTATAATTTTTATATATTTTATTTTCAACAATCGTTTTTTATGTTTTTTTTTATCGTTTTAGTAAATAAATTGAAAAACCCCTTTAATTCGTATTTTTTTTATTTTAACCCCGTTAAATCGAAAGCCCGCTAAATCAAAAGCCCCTATAATTCGTAGGAAATTGCTGGTCCCTTGCGATTACGAATTATCGGGATTCTACTGTATTTCAAAAATAAAAACATAATTCATATAAGCAGATCTTTAAAATGACACATATCGCTTTTGTTCAACAATAGTGTATTAATCCAACATTTCTGTTTAAATTCATATTTGGTATAGATTTGGTAGCGACAAAATATATATTATGGAAAAAATTCAGACTCATCGTAATATCTTACTTTGGAGACGCAAAAATTTCCAATATTTTGCTCTTTCCATTAAATATGTTCCTTAAAGTTTAAACGTAGTAGGTCAATCCACTCACTAAGTGTGAGTTAATTGGTAAAAAAGTGCGAGTGTATTAAAACTTGATCGCGCAACCCTTAATTAAGGCATTAAGGGGTACACATTAAGTCCCAATTCACACGTTGCAAGTCTTATTGATCAGCTTGCTACTTTATAACGAGAGTGAAGAGAGGAAAATAAACGTTTCTCTCTCACTCTCTCTCGCCTATAAGGTAGCAAGCTGGTCAATAAGACTTGCAACGTGTGAATTGGCACTAAGGGGTACACAAAACTCAAAAACGTTGCACTAATAAAGGACAGATAAAATATAAGATCGGTCAAAAGCAAAAAATCATCATATAATAGTCATCCAATATACAGCAAATTTAATTGTATCAGCCGTTTAAAAAAATAAAATAAGTTTAAAATAGGTTTTAAGGCAGAATGTTCATGCGCTGTAATTCACAGTAATTTTTTATGAATACGGCAGGATATTTTTAAAAACCTTCTTTAACTTTAAAACTTCGTAAATAAAAAAAGAGGGACAATTTTTCACAATGGCAACGCTGATGTAATGCAACTCTGTGTGCAATTTTGTACACTATCACATTCTTACATTAATATGTATTACAGTGTTACCAGTGAAATTTCGAGAAAGATACATTTTAGTTTCCAAAATGATACCCTTTTTCCCAAATAGATACATTTTGAAAAAAATTTGAATATCCATTTCTAACGTTTAACTTTTATTAACATAACATTTTTATTTTATATTTAATGACTATTTTTAAGATAATGATATCATATAAATTCATTTTTATATCTATTTAAGTCATAAATATAGGGTACCTATGTAATTTTTAAGCAAACATTAAAATAATTTAAATGTAACTATCTTTGGATGTTATTAAAACAAATTGGATGTTATTAATTTATAAAAATTAACATATATACAAGAATAAGCAGACGACAGAAGAACTTAGAAAACTTAACAGCAAAATAAAACAATTTAGTTGTCACTGTTTTTTAGTATTCATAACAAAATATCTTTGAAAAACTTTGCCAGAAACAGAAAGTTAAATATTTTATTTCTGTACATTTTGCGTGCTGATTAAAAAAAAAAAACATAAAAGCTTAGGATTATACATGGTACCTGAAGTCATCAAAAGATACGAAAAATGTATCTTTCGTATCCTAATGGCATCACTGACGAAGCCATTATCCCTAGGGGGTTAAAATGTATGAGCGACCTCTATTAGTTTTTTGGCCCAATATTCTCTATAAATATACTTGCACCTTATCTGCACCCCGTAGGAAGGCACCCATACAAATATGGTGGTTTAGTGAAATTCTTAAAGTGGCCCTTGCAGAGCGTAGGGTGCTCCTAGACGGGTAAAATCTATGACCAACCTTACTTTATTTTTAATCTCCATTATTTATTTCTAACATACCTAACCGCTATCTCCTTTCCTTAAGGGGGCTCTCATATAAAATTTTCAATACAGTCTAGAAATATATTGAAGAAAAAGACCCATAACTGGCCAGGAATCGTCCCTAGGTGGATAAAATGTATGACCGACTTCTATTAGTTTTTTGGCCCCAACATTTTCTTTAAATATACTTGCACCTTATCTGCACCCCGTAGGTAGGCTCCCATACAAATATGGTGGTTAAGTGAAATTCTAAAAGTGGCCTCTGCAGAGCGTAGGGTGCTCCTAGACGGGTAAAATCTATGACCAACCTTACCTTATTTTTCTTCTCTATCATTTATTTCTTACATACCTAACCGCTATCTCCATTCCTTAAGGGGGCTCCCATATAAAATTTGCATTACAGTCTAGAAATATATTGAAGAAAAATATCCATAACTGCCCAGGAATCGCCAGTAGGGGGATAAAATGTATGACCGACCGCTATTAGTTTTTTATCCTCAACATTTTCTTTAAACATACTTGCAACTTTTCTGTACCCCGTAGGGAGGCTCCCATAAAAATATGGCGGTTTAATGAAATTCTTAAAGTTGGCCCCTGCAGAGCGTAGGGTGCTACTAGATGAGTCAAATCTATGACCAACCTCACTTTATTTTTCATCTCCATTATTTATTTCTAACATACCTAACCGCTATCTCCATTCCTTAAGGGGGCTCTTATATAAAATTTTCAATACATTCTAGAAATATATTGAAGAAAAAGACCCATAACTGACCAGGAATTGTCCCTAGGGGGTAAAAATGTATGACCGACTTCTATTAGTTTTTCGGCCCTAACATTTTTTTAAATATACTTGCACCTTATCTGCACCCCGTAGGTAGGCTCCCATACAAACATGGTGGTTTTTTGAAATTCTTAAAGTGGCATCTGCAGAGCGTAGGGTGCTCCTAGACGGTTCAAATCTATGACGAACCTCACTTTATTTTTCATCTCCATCATTTATTTCTTACATACCTAACCGCCATCTCCATTCCTTAAGGGGGCTTCCCTATAAAATTTTCAATACAGTCTAGAAATATATTGAAGAAAAATATCCATAACTGCCCAGGAATCGCCCCCAGGGGGATAACATGTATGACCGACCCCTATTAGTTTTTTGGCTCCAACATTTTCTTTAAATATACTTGCACCTTATCTCAACCCCTTAGGGAGGTTCTCATACAAATATGGCGGTTTAATAAAATTATTAAAGTTGGCCCCTGCAGAGCGTAGGGTGCTCCTAGACGGGTCAAATCTATGACGAGCCTTACTTTATTTTTCATCTCCATCATTTATTTCTAACATACATAACCCCTATCTCCATTCCTTAAGGGGGCTCCCATACAAAATGTTCAATACAGCCTAGAAATCTATTGAAGTAAACGTCCCATAACTGCCCAGGAATCGCCCCTAGGTGGATAAAATGTATGACCGACCGCTATTAGTTTTTTATCCTCTACATTTTCTTTAAACATACTTGCAACTTTTCTGTACCCCGTAGGGAGACTCCCATACAAATATGGCGGTTTAATGAAATTCTTAAAGTTGGCCCCTGCAGATCGTAGGGTGCTCCTAGATGAGTCAAATCTATGACCAACCTCCCTTTATTTTTCATCTCCATCATTTATTTCTAACATACCTTACCGTTATCTCCATTCCTTAATGGGGCTCCCATATAAAATTTTCAATACAGTCTAGAAATATATTGAAGAAATAGACCCATAACTGCCCATGAATCGCCCCTAGAGAGATAAAATGTATGACCGGCCTCTATTAGTTTTTTGGCCCCAACATTTTCTTTAAATATACTTGCACCTCTTCTCCACCCCTTATGGAGGCTCCTATACAAATATGGCGGTTTAATGAAATTCTTAAAGTTGGCCCCTGCAGCGCGTAGGATGCTCCTAGACGGGTCAAATGTATGACCAACCCCACTTTATTTTTTATCCCCACAATATGTTTCTAAGATATCTACCCGCTTTCTCCATTCCTTAAGGGGGCTACCATACAGACTAGAAAAATGTTGCAGAAAAGTCCCATAGCTGCCCAGGACGCGCCCTTGGGTGATAAAATATATGGCAAACAAATGTATGACAAACAAACAAATTTATTAAAAACAAACAAACAGATTAATTATTGGTTGTTTTTGTTTGGCTGCAGGTCCAAGTAAAGAAATAAAAATTAAAAACTTGTGATTTTTGTTTTTAAGTTTTTATTTTTAATTCCCAATATTTCGGTTAGCGTCGCTAACCATCTTAAGGGGTATGTAAACAATTAAAAAATAATAACAAAACTTCACAAAAGCAGCTGTTTAACTTGCTATAAGATTTTCTTAACTGAATGAAACAATCAAATAAACAAGCAAACAAGCAAACAAACAAACATCCGAACAAACAAACAAACAAACAAACTACAAACAAGCATACGGACAGACTTACAGACATTCAAATAAATAAACATTACAATATCATTACAACCAACAAACATACGAACAGACAGACAGACATACATACATACAAAAAAAAAATAACATTCCAATATCTTTATATGTACACATGTATATCTAAAAAAAACGATAATGATTTTCAGTGGTAACACGTTTTGTTTATGCTTTTTGTAAGAAATGCACATGTGTACTTAAAAGGTGGTCCAAGTATTACAACCAATACAACAACAAGCATAGACAAATGGGATTAAAAAGTAAACAGCTGTTTCTTACTACCCACCTTGGATATAATGCTTAATCTCTAAAAACAAAGAAAAAACGCAAAAGCACAGAATTAATGGCGTCAAATGTATTAATTTAAAATTGAAAATATGGCAGCACACGAATGGAAAATTTTAAATAAAAATTAAAAATGTAGGCATTTATTTAGAGTCTATAAATTAATGGATACGTTATTTATAAAAAGAATTAAAAGTAAATTAACAATCAAAAAAAAAAAAATTTTTAAAAAAATAGTACTCAAAGTGTTATGTGCCCAAAATCTACTGGTGGTATACGATTTTTTTGGGCACCGTCCTCAAAGAATGCAAATGTTCCCAAAAAATACGGTAGCTCGAAAAAAAGTGCCGAAAAAGCACGCTGTGCATATATATATATATATATATATATATATACTTATGCACAGGGCATATTATGCGAACACAAAAAATCTTTACTTTTTTTGATGAAATATTATAAATTGCAATATTTTCGAAATACAAATTCAATATTTTTCTTCTAAAAGTCTTAAAAGTCTTTTAAAAATCGTTTTTTGTGGGCAGAGCATATTTGACGAACAGGTGCATACGTTGCGTTTAATTGCCGAAACTGTCTGGAAAATATGCTCCTTGTATATGAAATTTTTTGTTGCCATGTTTCCACATTATTATTCCCAACTAATAATGTGGGAATATTAAATTTCCTATACAAGGGGCATATTATCCAGACAGTTTCGGCAATTAAACGCAACGTATGCAGCTGTTCGTCAAATATGCGCTGTATTTGCCGACTTTGATGCTGCAGGTTGTTGTCTGTGCTTATTTTGCCGTTGTAGTCAAATTAAACTAATTTCTTAGTTGTGCACTATAAAACAGAAAAAGTGCTGCTAATAAAAAAAAATGTTTAAAGAATGAGTGCTTAAAATTTTTTTTTTTTTTTTTTTTTTTTTTTGTTTAACAGAAAAGAATATTAACTCGGCTCAGCACCAAATTGATATTTATATAATTTTTTAGTATTCTTGAAAGAAGTTTTATAGGAAGATGTTGTTCGCGCCAACGCTCCTAGTTAAGGAGTTATAATTCGTAAAAATTGCAAAATACTTTATCCATATCTATTTAGGTAAAAATGAATTTATAAAATATGGGAATCATTGGAAAATGCTTCAAAATGTGTTTTACATGGAGTTTAAAGCATCCAGATTTACCAATTTTGAGGTAATATTATATATTCATACTCCGTGGCTGACATTTTTTTTAACAAAATTGGCTTTATCTTTTAATTATGTCGATATTTATTTATTTAACTCTAGATATTTGCTTAATAAACTTTCTTTATTGCGGGTTTTCGGCCTTGCGTAACACTTAAGTAATTATGTACATATAACAATAATTAAATATGTAACAAGTACATAAATTATTACTAAATACATATATATTTTTACTCAAACTTATAAATAAATTGAGAAATTTTCCAAAATAAATTTTTTTTATCTTTATAAATATAAAATTCTATATGATGGAGTTACTAAAAATATGGTTTATAAAAGCTTGAAGTATTCTTCCCTATTCATAGTCTTTTGAGTTGTATTTTAGGAAAAATTTTTATGAAAATTTTGCATCAAAACACATTTCAAACTTATTTTATTTTTTATGAATACGGCAGATTATGTTTAATAAATATACTAACAAAATTTTAAGTTTCGTAGAAAAATCTTTCTAGAAATATGGTAAATTATTGACAGATTTTCACTTAATTTTATAATAATTCAAGTTATACAAAACGAATATGTGCAAAATCTTACACCAATAATTGCATTCCGCTACTAATTATGTTAGTTTATAACAAAACTATAAATTTTTAGGTTGGTTGTTAGACATTTTGATTCATAACTATTATCCTGCTATACCGATCTTGTTGGATTTCGACCCCAAACTGCTTAAGAAAGCTAAAAACAATTTGACATCAATATTGTTATTTTCTTTTAGATTTTCTAAAAAGAGTTTTTTACAGACGGACATGGATAAATCGACGAAGGTTAGTTCACATACATCAAATATTTCACTATACACGCAAAGAAAAAACATGGTTGTGGTAAACATATTCTAAGAGCAACATACTATGATAAAATGCATGATTGAAGTCACCATATTAAGATTATTATTGAATCATAGTATGACTAAATATACTCGTAATATTACAACATAATATTTTTCCCTTAATCATATTATTATTCTGTTATCATACTAAGTAAAGATGAAATCAAATTATTGTCATGCTAATCATAATTAGTTAAGAAGTAATCATATTATTGCCATGTTAATCATAATAAATTTAGAAGCAATCATATTATCATAAAGCCCCTCTCATAGATGTCATAAAAATACAAATTAAATTAAAATTTTTTTGCAACGATTTTTTTATTTTGTGGCTTTTTTAAAATTTTTCTTAATGTAAATCAAATAGCGGAGTTCAAATAAGGCTTGCAAAAGAGCAAATGCAAAATCTTTGGTTTTCATGGGCAACCACGTATGTCCATTTTGCCCATTTTAAGATGTTGATGCCATATTGCCTATTTTAAAACGCTCTTTACATGTTTAAGAACATTTTTGGAAAAATATGAATCAATTCCGATTTCTACTTAATGCCAAAGTATAAAAAGTGAAATACCTAGCGCATTGGATATCGAATGGTTTTTCGGCTTTCCTGAAACATTTGTTTTAAGACATACGCCGTTGCCCATGAAAACCACAAAAATATCGTAACACTTTTATCAAATATAACGAAATCTCTGTGTGTTTTGTTGTTTAATTTTACAAAAAAACTTCGATATTTTGCATTTGCCGTTTTAAATAAGTTTCTTATATATAAAAATTTTTTGGTATTTTATGTTTCTCGGAAAAAAAGCTTTGAAGAATGAAATCGGAAAAAGGCAACAATTGCAAATTCTGAAATTGAAAACATTTATAATGGAATATAAAAATTTTTAAAATTTATGGGACATAAAACGTGTTTGGTAGAAAAGTTAAAAGTTCATAAATTGACATTTTTTTTATGTGGTCTTTCAACGACAATCAACGAATTTCTTCAGTTCATTATTGGTTTAACCCGCCGACCATTTAAGAAAAATTAGTAAGGTATGGGTATATTTATTTTGATTACCCGCTTTCTGAATATTAAGCATTAATTTTGCTCCATACCAACTCTTTTGAAGTGTATTAAATATTGTTTGGCATAACGAGCCAGTGCTTGGCAAATGCTGTAGAAGTTAAAGCAAAATAATTTGACAAGAAAATACATTTTAATCTTGCTTCGCTTCATTGCCGTAAAAAAGGAGTAGAAGTTAGATAAACTGTCAACATCACAATATACAGCATTAAATATATGTTTGCGGAACAAAAAGCTTATTTTGTAGAAATAAATTGTGAAAAGTGGCGTGTGCGGCACAAAATAATAATTTTCACTCTCAATAAAATACCTTTTTTGCAATTATAAGTGGATTTAGCTATAAATCGCTAAAAACCACACTTTTTGAAATAAAATTAATGAATTATTATAAAACAAACACAATAAATTATAGCTAAATTTTTTTAATAATAAGTGCATTTTGAACTAAAATTATTAAATTATTATAAAACAAACGTAATAAATAATAGCTACATTTTTAATTATGAGTGAATTTACCTATAAATCGCAAAAAATCACCCTTTTTAAATAAAATTTAAAGTTAAAAAGTTTGTCCTATAAATTTTATTAAAAATCGCTGGATTTGATAAGAAAATAGCTAAATTGGCAGCAGTGTGGAAAGAAACACACAGAGTTGCATATTACCAGCGTTACCATTTGTCATGTAATCTCTATTTTATAAGTATTTTTAGACGTAAAAATGTTTAAAATTTTTATAAAGATTTTCATAAATAATAATAAACTACAATTTGCAGTATATTAAATGAAAGGATGCAGTGAAGTTTTTATGAAACAAACCATATTAGACTCTATGTGTGCTTTATTACTGTAACGTTGTATAATTCTGTTTACTCCTTTAATACTTCATACCTTAACGATCCCAAATATATTCTTTTAGGTGCTGAAGTATCTAAAGATGATGAAATCGACTGTTATAGTCCTAAACATAACTGAAATTAAGCTCATAGAATAAATTCGAAAAATAAAAAATGTTGAAAATATAAAATTTTTATAAATATTTCACAATTTTTGGCCCACAGTCCAAAAATTGTATCTATATTATTTTTGTTGTTTCGCCAATGTAGTTGTTTAAAAAAATATATGCAATTAAAATGCATTTAATCCATATTTTCCCAACGTTTCGTGAATGTTATGTTCACTTTATCAAGGGATTCGTAAAAAGAGAAATTAATTTTTTATTACATTGAACAATAATTTGTTGTAGACAAACATAAAAACATTAAACATGAAAAATTAAATTAAACACAAACTTAAAAATTATATCACAGGTTAGTTTTTGCACTATTTTTGGCTCGTAGCTGCCAAACGGTAATCTTCAGAAAAAATATTTCATTCATAATTCCTCATATGCACATAAGTATGTATATAATTACCGGAAATGCATTTTCCACATTTTCCAGATGTATTTTTGAAAGAAAATTCGTGATATTTATGAAATGCATACAATGTTGCAAAAAGTAAAAAAAAGTTAATTATTCAATTGTTATTTTGACACATACATATGAAAAAGGTAAAATAAGAATTATGATGTTCTAAAGAATTTTGAATTATATTTAAGAATTAATTTTTTTCTGAATATTACCACAGAATACACAGAACTGTTAGAAGTGACGTGTGAAAAAGGCCCAAAACAGTTGCGAGGGCAGCTTTCGAAGAGACCGAAAGCGATTTTTGGTAGTGAAGTGGCAAGGTGTAAAAACAGACCGCAACAATCAACACAAATGGCGTTATCAAAATAACAAAACACAAACCACGTTAAGCAAATGCATTTGTTTAACAAACGATGTTTTTTCTGCAAAAAAAATGTATTTAGTAATATTGTTTTGTATTATAATGTCATTTACTTACTTAAATATTATTAACTTGTGTTGTGGTGAACTAAAAAGTTAATTTTTACAACAGTTTTGCAAATAAATCTTAACTAAATAAATTTGTGTTCATTGCGGCAAAGAATATGATGAACAGAGAAATGCAAAAGGGCAGCTTTCTTAGAAAGAGACAAAAAAAAACGCAAAATCGTCCGTCTCGTGACAGTTCTCTTAGTATTCTGTGATATTATTGCTTTCCGAAAAAATTCATGTTTTTTCCAAAAAAAATCAAGTTTTAGACAAAATTTTCAATAGGCCCAAAAACTAGTTCGGCAGATAAACTAGGAAAACCCAAATAGGGGTTTGTAAGTTGCGAAAAGTACTTCAAGAAATTCCACACGAGAAGGAGCTTTTATTTTATCTGTTGCATAGTGTAATTATTCTTATAAAAGTAATATTAATATTATTTTCAGTTCCATGATGGCTTTTTACTAAAATAAAAAAAATTATTTTACCATTTTTAGCTTTTTTTCTCTCACAGAAAAAAATCAAGTTAAAAACGTCGAAAACAAGGTTGATTTAAATTTTTTCGGTGGTGATTTTGCTTCATACGGGTTTCATGTTAATTCAACCTGATTTTACAATAACTGCGAACAACATTTTTTTCTTTTGATATAACTATAATTCATGTTAATTTAACATTGAAGTAAAGTTAGAGCAAAATGTAATTTATATTGAAATAACAATCGGAATCACGTTGAATGAAAGTTATTTCCAGTTGCAACAACGTGAATTTCATGTAGAATCAAATGGGTTTGAGTGTATTTTAACAGTGTGAAGAAGCTGCAGACAACATTTGCATTTATGTAAGAATAATTCAAAACCCTGTAACACATGTTTCACTTATTTTGTATTCTCCTTTGTTAACAGAAGCATCAGCAGAATCGCCCGATATGGTCATCATTCTACTTTGAAAACTTGATGTACTATTTTAATAAACAATTTTAATTAAAAGAATACGGGAATTGTCTTCTTCTTATAACATATTTTAAAAGTGAAAATAAAAAATGTACATAATTAAGTAGGTATGCATGTTAATTTAACAAGATAAACTTTTGATTTTAATACAAAACAGGTTTTTATGGATTCAATATTGAATCAAGATTTATTTATATTTTAATATTTTATTTTTTTTTATTTTTTTAACAGTGAATAATATTAAATAAACGTAATTTAAGGTTATTTTGATATTTTTTATTAAAAATTAATATGAAATAATGATAAATTTAAGTAAAGGGCATAATTTTTCTGAAATTTAACATGATTCTCAATCAACATTTTTCCATGTTAATTTTACATGGGTATTTTTTTCTGTGTGTACGAACTCTTATATGAACTACATTAATTGTGTTTTGAACTTGAAACACTATTTTAAAGTTTATGTAAAATTGTTTTGAAAAACACACGTTTTGTCCGCCCCGGTCAAAATTTTTTAAAATTTTTACTTCTAACTTTTTTAATTCCAAATTGCTTACTGATTAGAAACATAGCGCTTTACAAAAAGTACGAATTTGAACCCTGTTTTGCCACTTAAATTTAATTTGTTTGTTTGTAAGCTTTTTGATTTATTGTCCTTGTTCTAAATACATACCACAAAAAAAATTTGTTCATAAAAAATACGAATTTTTTACATTTTTCTCTTCAAATGTACTATATTTGTATGCTGTCTCTATGTTTAAGGCTAGTATACCCTATTATACTTTGTAATAATACTGTGAAAAACTCAAGTAATATGTAAAAGTCTGATTGTGTGAATGCATGCGTGATAAAAATGACAAGTATTATAAACAAAATTTTACATTTCTAAAGCTTCGTACAGACGATGGTCAGATCTTACAATATTGGTAAGCAGCGTTGCTTAAATTGCATTAAAATTGGCTAAAATGTCTTACAACTGTGTGAACATTGTAAGCTCATTTGTATTTGCAGAAGTGCAAAATTAATGCATCTGACAATGGAACAGCAAATTCAGACGGGGATTTTTACGACGTCGCTTTTTTGACGTGTCTTTTGTTTTGGCTTTCAATGAAATATTTGGCGTTGCGTTGCGGTTTAGACAATAAAGTCCTAAGAAAAAAAGAAGCCGCAAAAGCGCTCGTATGAATTGTGTGTTAGATATAATTCTACTTCGTACACCGGATGCGCCCGCATTGCCATAGAAAAGAAAAATCTAAATTAAATTATTTTAATGTTTTCAAATTGAATATTTGAAAAAAAAAAAACATAAACGAAGTACAAAATAAACAACCATTTCAATAAATTTTTCCACCTGTTTTGTCGACTTTTCTCTTTTCCTAAACCTTTGCGTACCAATTATAAACAAACACGAAGAGGAAAGTATCCAATTTGGCCTTGGCGTTTTTAAGTTTTAAGCAGTTGAACAACCAAATAAAACATATAAGAAAATTAAATTAAAAAATATATTTTTCTTTAAAAAAGGAGGATACGATAAACTATTTATTAAAAAAAAAGCATAAAATAAATCAGCAGATCTTTAAAATGACACATGTCGCTCTTGATCAACAATAGTGTACTAATATAAAATTTCAGTTTAAATTAATATTTGGTATAGATTTGGTTACGACAAAATTGTTTAACTTATTTTTTTTTAATTATGGAAAAACTTCAGAAAAACTTCATCGCAACATCTTTATTTTGCTCTGTCCATTAATCATGTGCCTAAAAATTTAAACGTTGTAGGTAAATCCACTCTAGAGAGAATTTTGAAATCAAATTCGGTTAAAGTTTAGAAAACTTGAAAGGCAAAACTTGATCGTGCAACCCTTAATTAAGGTATGTTGGACAGATAAAATAAGATCGGTCAGTAGCCAAAAATCATCATTAGATATTTTCATCATTATTTCAGCCGTATTTAAAATATAAAATAAGCTTAAAACGTGTTTTAAGGCAAAATGTTCATGCACTGTAATTCTTTATGAATACGGCAGGATATTTTTAAAAACCTTCATTAACTTTAAAACATCGTAAATTAACCTGTAAAAAACAAGGGAAAATTGTTTACAATGGCAACGCTGAAAAATGTAACGGTTTGTCCTCGAAGTCACATGTATATATTTTTTCCCTTTGTGTCCTCGAAGTCACATGTTTATATATTTTCTCTGTGTCCTCGAAATCACTTGTATATATTTTTTACGGAGAAAAAAAATGGGAAAATATATGAGAGTACTTGGCAATACTACGCAACAAAATTTGTTAAAATTTGTTAAAAAAATACAAAATTAAGGCATTTAAACCGTATATATAGAAGTTTTAATAGTAATTGATTGATATATAACCACAGTGCAATCAAATAAAGTAAAAAAAAAGAATAAACCAAAAAAATTAAAATTTGTGGGGAAAAATTGACGTGTCCGGTAAATATGCTCTAGGCATGTAATCATTTGGCGGACTGTTCGCTAAGTATGCAACTGTCCGCCGTTTATGCGCTAGCTTCAAAAACTGTTCGCTATATATATATATATATATATATATATATATATATATATATATATATATATAGGATATATATATATATATATATATATATATATATATAAAAGTGTACACTTTGATGTCATCAGTAACTGCGGAAACGGGTCGACGAATTTCAAACAAAATTTCAGGGTACGTTGGGGATAGATAGTCTGTACATGGTTTATGTTAAGTTTGCACGAAATCGGCCTAGGGGCTACGTAGATATCCCTTTCCGACCCAAGCAATTTCAAAGTTGGCGGATTTCAATGAAATTTTCAGTATATGATAATTCGCCCTAAAAATTAACTTTTAAAGTACATACAAAGCCCATGTCCTTAGAAACACATTTGTGTACCTTGGGATTTCACTTGGACCAAAATATAAGCATTTTTTGGCAAAAGTGTAGTTTACAGGGCACACTAAAAAAAATTTAAACACCTCTGGAAATAAAAAAAAACAAACAAAACAAAATTAAAATTGAAGGGGGCTGAGGCAAGAAAAAAACTTTTAGAGTGGGCGGGACTTTTGGAGCCCTCTGGGGCAAAAAAGTGTCCCTTCCAGTTATATCTATATTAGGGTACTTAAATTAAAGGTAATTTGCTCACGACTGTAAATATTTTGATTTAATTTAGTTTTTTTTAATGTTTTTTGGACTATTTTTTCAAAAAAATGTTCCTTCTTTTTGTTTGCGTTAGTTTAGGCGCAAACGATTTGTTTTTGTTGTGCCAGTTCCATGCACATTCATTTCCGCCAATCGCCTCAAAAGTAGTAAGCTGGTTAAACACCGAACAAAGAATACAAAGGAATTATTCGGCAAAGTCCTCACGAAACGCTTGCACCTAATCACAGTTTTCTTACGCAAAATTAAGGTAGTAGAAGCCCATATTACACATATATGTAGGTGCACATTGGCTCGCAAAAAACACAAGACATTCATTGTATATTTAAAAATATTTGCATATTATTTAAATGTATGATGCTTTTGTGACAAAATAATAACAAAATCTTCATATATTTTGTGTAATTTAAACAAAATAATGATAATTACATATCTTGTCTTCTGCACTGCAAACCATGATCATATTTTTTGCACGCGTCCACACAAATAATAAAATAAACCTCGCAAAAAATTATAAGACAACGATTAAGAGAAAACACATAACATGTAGGGACTAAAAGTAAGAAAAGTTAGATATTTATATGTAAACTTCCCTCTTCAAAAACACGTAAAATTTACCTACACGTTTGTGTGAGAAAACCCATTTTTTGTTTCATTTCTCACTATTTTTGTTGCAATTCACACGTTTCATGCGAAAAGTTTTACGATGTGAGAAATACAGAAACGGGCTACAGGGCCGGAAAGGGATATGGCATTTAGATTTTTCTATATATTTACATACAAATATCCATTAAATGCACTCCATTTCGAACTCCTACAAAAAGGCTTGACCGATTTTTATGAAATTGTGTATGTGTATTTGTTAGGTATGTGAATAGTTCGTTAAGTTTATTTTATATCGCTAGAGGATGCAAAATAGGGCTTTAGCTCCCCCTCCCTATACATTCTTAACTAATCAACCGGTTTTCTTAAAATTTGGCATGCAGACACTGTAACATCGTAAAGGAAATAGGGAATAGGGCGTTAAATAGGGCAAGAGGGGTAAAAGCTCCCAGACCCGATATCTTCTAAACTTATCAAACGATTTCTTAAAATGTTGCTGGTAAATAGTGTAACATCTAGAAAGAACTATAGCCTATAAGTTTTATTATTTAGGGAGTGAAATAGGGCAAGAGGGGTAAAAGCTGAACAATTTATTTCTTGTCACAGTTTTTGTAGTTTTAACTTTTCAGCATAGCTAGTACTGAAAAGTAAAAGCTAGTGCTAGTACTTAAGGTATAAGTACATAACACGCGTAAATTCGTCGACGCACAGTGGGAAATTTTACGAGAAGGCCGTCAAAATTCCATAACTTTCGACTGGATCGGTATTTTTTTATCCGATTTTTTTTCTCGATAGGTGTAACAACGCACCTTTAATTTGCGCTATAAAACGTAAAATTCGACTGATAGGAGCAAAAGTTATGGGGAGTTCAAAATGCATTTTCGGTGTAAAAGTTGACTATTTCAAATATGATTTTTTTATAATTTATCATTATTTCTCTTGTATTTTACAACTGATACTTATTTTTTATTGTTGAACTTAAATCCTGTCAGAAAATGCCAATATTTGGCCCCTGTAAATTTTTTAGTCCCAATATTCACAGGGGCCAAAGGTTGGCTTTTTTGGGACGAGACGAGTTGTAATAAGGATAAAATGAAAAAGAATATTTTAAAAAATGCCCAATAACATTCTTGGCTATCGATAACATTTTAGGTAATTCAACTTTTATTTTTGGTTTGAGATGCATGTGCATTTCATTTTTATATATTAATACAAATATATACTTAAATCAAAAACAAATTATAATCTATAAACAATTTTAAATTAAACAATATTAGTAAAAATTTCTTCTAAATAGCTTTGGGTTTCATTTTCCGGAAGTTGTTTAGCTTCTTCCTCTAATTCGATATAGGTTGATTTCCATTTTTGTCAAATACTGGACATATATGGATCTGATGTGCACAACAAGATAGTAATAAGATCTTCATTAGTACAACATCTGGACATTTTTCTTGTGTTACGCTCGCGGAAGAATCTGTAGTCTTTGTTCCTTTTTTCTTGCGCTTCTTCAGATAGATCCCCATGGTATACAATTTTATGAACTGTGGTTGGCATATGTCTCCAAGAGTATTTTTTGTTATAAAGAATTGCTGTTTCATTTGCATACTGGCCAAATTTTTTTGCATTTATCTTTCTGCTACATGATATAACTTGTAAAATGATAGTCTTATTAATTCAAAATGTACTCCTGTGATAGATGCTGCAGTTTCTGGATCGGAAAAGAATCTCCTTGCAGTGTTTCCATCATTTGAATTTCCTTCTCCTTATTTTGGCTGATCAATTATAAGTCCTAGGTGAAGGTATTTTTCTTGAATTTGTTTTTTTGTTTGCTTCCTTCTTTCCACATTTTGTTTGTTTTTTCTCACTGTTTCGCCTAACGGGCCAAATTCCAAATCATAACCCAATCTAAGAATATGCTCCATAAAACGAATTCTGGTATGAAGAGGGGACATTCCAAATTGGTATGCTTCATTGAAACTATTGTCTTGTGATGGGGGTTGGCTTAATTGACTTGATGTCTTTTGGCATATGGTACAGCTTGACGAAGACTTTGTTTCGGTTAATGCTTGTGCAACTTTTCCATCGATCATTGTAAGGAACATTTGAAAATTAATTTCAATGCATTGGTCATCAAATTTAAATATTGCCGGTTGAAGTTCTTTAATTTGATCTTTTATTTTTCGAACTTCTTCAGTTATGACATCTTTAGTTTCCTTTTTGTAAACAAACTTTATTGGTCTGCAATACTTTGTTGAAGAGGGAATTTAATTTTTCCATACATCTATTTCTGCAACTCTACTGGTTGACGGCTCTAAGCCAATATAAGTTTTTCTTAAGCGTAATGGAACGAATAAGTTAGCATCAGATGAGTTTTCTGAATTACATTGCTTGTATTGTTTCTGACCAGAGCATTGGTCATCAATGCATTGGTCATCAAATTTAAATATTGCCGGTTGAAGTTCTTTAATTTGATCTTTTATTTTTCGAACTTCTTCAGTTATGACATCTTTAGTTTCCTTTTTGTAAACAAACTTTATTGGTCTGCAATACTTTGTTGAAGAGGGAATTTAATTTTTCCATACATCTATTTCTGCAACTCTACTGGTTGACGGCTCTAAGCCAATATAAGTTTTTCTTAAGCGTAATGGAACGAATAAGTTAGCATCAGATGAGTTTTCTGAATTACATTGCTTGTATTGTTTCTGACCAGAGCTTCTTTTTTTGTTGCAATTAAAGTACATTGATTATTTAAGGTTAAGAAAAAAAAGTACACAGTATAAATATAAAGTACAATTTATTTCTTTTTATTGGTTTATTTAAAAACGTTTTTTACTGCTTTTCGCGAGTTTAATCAAACAATTACACTGTGCTAGTATTTGACACTTTTATTTGAGACAAGCCGGGCAACTGGCGCTTAAACCCATCTATTCGGGTACGCTGAATCCAATACCGGTTCAATTTATTGAAACAACTAAAGAAAAAACGAAAATCGGCAATACAATTTCCTTAAATTTTTTTCTAACTTGCGCAGTCGTTCTAGAAACATCATTTTTTTTGACAACAAAAATAATTTTTTGCAACATTTCGAAATTTTTGTTTGTTAAAAATGTATAAAAAATTCCAGACATATAAAAAACAAAGCTTTAAACAAAACAAGCTATAAATGATTAAAATCTGTTAACAATTTTTGATTTTATACACAAAAATCGAAAATTTTTAATTAATTTACAAATTTCATAAAACGCAATATTTGTATGGGAGCCCCCTTAAGAAGTGGTGATAAGGGGCAATTATGTCTCCAGAAATTGTTAAGGCCACTCCTTGGCTCTTATGGTACGTTTTCTTCAATATATTTCTAGTCAGTATTAAACATTTTGTATGGGAGCCCCCTTAAGGAATGGCAGGCAGTAATTTGGAAGCATTTTGCTTTCGTGTTTTAAACAAGTGAAATAGTGCTGTCAGATTATTTTTTTTCGAAAAATCGTCCTGCCAATATAAAAAAACATCAACAAATGGCCCTGACTAATATTAATTAGTTGTTCTTTAGTTTTTCTTAAAAAAAAACTTGTACAATAAGTATTGTAATTTTATGACTAATAAAACTCTGACTAATATAACCTGAAACTATTTTGAATTCTAGATAAATCTTATCATACGAAATAAAGTATTTTCGCGTACTTTATTATTCTCATAAAGTACAGAGTACATTTACTCGAAATAACGTACAATACTTTATTATAAAGTACGGTTGGCAAGCCTTAGTTTTTTAAACAGTCAGCATTAAGTGTATTTAATAATCGTTCTGCAGTGTGTTCGAGAAGAGCCTGCAATTTTACTTCTGCTGAACTTGAAGTTACACTAATAGCCGTTTGTGAAGGTAAGCACTCTTTTTTGACAGAAACTAAATCTCGATATGCTGGAAAGATTCCACAATTTTTTCATTGGTTCGCTTTCGCAGTTCTGTATACTGATATTTTGTCAGTTTTAAATCCAAAAATAGTGCAAATGCTTCTTCTGGAGTAAATTTCCTTTCTTCAGTTGGTGTAGGCATACTTTTTAAAATCCTCTTTGTGCGTTTGGGGCTCGCTTCCACTATTTTTTCAATTATTGCAATTTTTGTTTTCTTATTTTGCGTTGGTTGAATTTGATGCAGAAATGAATCCTTTATCATACTATGAGAAATTTCTTCATTGATATTTGCAAGCTTGCGTCTTCGTGATCTTCCACTGCAAATGTCAATTTGTTTTGCGGCCGACCCACTTTTCCAGTTTCCTTAGCGGTTATTGACAGCTTCTTAAAAATCAGATAATTTGTTAGCCCTTTTTCGTTGCGTAAGTAAAACGTTTTCTTGTTTCTAGAACATTTAAGGTACCGTTTTCTTAATGTAAATGAACAATTTTTAATTTTTATCTTATGAATTTTGATTTCTTGTTCGTTGCATAATTTAAAGAATTGATTATTCATTATGTGTAACACAAAATCTTTTTCATCTTTCTGTTGAAAATATATATCTGCGAGAACTTTATAACTGAACTTAGCCATTGTTTCAACAATAATGAAGGTACAATTATGAATGCATGCATTTTTATACTCTTGATAGAAGTTTTTTTAAATGATCTTTTGTTACCACTTCTTTGAAACATAAAAACCCGTTTTTAAATACAAATTTAATCTTTTATTAGCATTTCTTTGAAACATAAAAAACGCCTGTTTTCACACTTTTTAAAACGATAACATACCGGCAATAAATTAACAGGTAACATGTAGGTAATTTTCACGTAAAATATAACTGCGTGCTAGTTTTTTTACCATTTACCTGCTCTTCCATTTTTTTAAATTAAGTCGCCATTTTTAGGTAATTAAACTATGTAGTTTATGTTGCGGCTATTTACTAATGTTTTACCTTTTAACTTACTCAGAAATCTAACGTGTTAGTCTATTTATGTCGCCTATTCGTTTTGCAGCATCCGTTCACCCACAATAAGTTCATAACAATGGCAATAAATTTACCTTCTCAAAATTAATTGATAACCTGACGTTTTTTTTTTTTGTCATTATTTTTTATTGAATCTTCATATATTAAATATGAACTAACAATAATTAATCAAATCTTAACCTAATACGTTATTTTATGTCCTGCCAGTGCCAGACAAAAGTTTCTTCATCACGGGTTCTGTTCACTTATATATTTCGCTCATAAATAAACTTATGTTTATCGCTCATCTAATTGGATAAGTGCTGCAGTGTCTCTTCTTCTTAAGCGAGTGTGGCCGCCATGATTTAAAATATTTCGAGCTAGTGGATTTGGGTGTTGTTCAAGCCTTTTTAAATATTTTATTGCATATTTTGTAATCATAGTTTTAACTAATGGCACATTGAGATCCTTATGAATGTTTGAGTTTTTAACATACCAGGGAGCTGCTGTGATTATTCGAAGAAGTTTATTTTGGCGCCTTTGAATTTTGTCGATATTAGAGGCCGAGGCAGTGCCCCATAGTTGAATACCGTAGCACCAGATAGGCTTTAAGATAGAGTTGTAAAGTAGAAGCTTGATATCGAGACTAAGAACAGAATTTCTTCCAATAAGCCAATGAATTTGAATGGCTTTTAGTTTCATTTGAGTTAATTTTGCCTCTATATGGCATTCCCACGTTAATCGCCGATCCAGATGTATGTATACCGAGATATTTTACATGCGAATGTTGAGGAATTATTTGATTATTGATTGTAATAGGGGGGCAAGATTCCCGGCGCAAAGTGAATTTTAATGTACGCATTTTTGCTCATTGACCATTATCCTCCATTGTCTTAACCATATTTCTAGTTGAAATATATGATGCTGTAAGTAATGCGATGCTTCATAACGATTTTCGTGGACGCTCAGAAAAGCTGTATCGTCTGCAAATGTTGGAGTTTGTGTGTAGTTGCTTGTTGGCATGTCCGAAGTATAAATTAAGTATAATAGGGGGCCCAGGATGCTGCCTTGTGGGACTCCAGCGGCAATGGGCTGAGATGAACTTAAGAAATTTCCTTCATTAATAATAAATTGACGACCGACTAAGTAGCTTTTTAGCAACTTGTGTGTGTTTGCTGGTAAATTTTGCTTCAATTTATATAATAAGCCTTCATGCCAGACTTTATCAAAAGCTTGCGAAACATCGATGAAGAGTGCTGAGCAATATTTATTTTCTTCAAATGCTTTTCTTATGACATTTACTATTCGATGAGTCTGTTCGATTGTGCTGTGTTTTCTTCTAAATCCGAACTGATGGTTTGGAATACATCTATATTCACTTAAAATCTGTGTTAATTTTGAAACTAATAATTTCTCAAACAGCTTTAACATATTTGATAATAAGCTAATAGGCCTATAAGACTCAACTTTTGTATGATCTTTACCTGGCTTTGGTATCATGGTAACTAAGGAAACCTTCCATTTTTGAGGATAATATTCAAGGCGTAAAATAGCATTAAAAATAAAAAGAATAATTTTCTTTGCTATGCGAGGTAGCTCCAAAAGCATTTTATTACTGATTTTATCAATACCAGGTGCCATCTTAGTGCTTAAGTCACAAATAGCCTTTTCGATTTCTCTTATCTCAAATCTGAGGGGAAGAGCTGCTCTAGCAGCAACAGGTGGTAACTCGACCGCAATATTGTGAGATATATTTGGTGTAAATACGTTTTTCAAGTGACTAACAAACAGATTTCCTTTTTAAATATCGTTTCTTGCCCAACTACCATTCAAGTTTCTTAACGGTGGCTTAGATATAACTGGTCTTTTTAGATTTCTAGCTGCACGCCATAATGAGTAGTCAGATTGTGGAGTTGCATCAAGTTCCTTAAGATATTTTTCTAGAGAAGCCATTTTCTGATTCTGCAGTAACTTTCTTAGCCTTTTTGTGCACTCTTTTAATAAAATCTTAAGTTGCGGGGATCTGTAAAGTTTCCACTCTCTTCGAACTCTCTTTTTTTCAGTCAAGAGCCGCTCGACATCTGAAAAATATATTTTATTATTTTTAATTTTGTTGGGGGTAACGCTGGAAGGTTGAACAGCTAGTTTAAGATAACTGTCAATTATCAAAAAGTAATTTCAATTTTTGGGAATACAAAATTTTAATTTCAAAAGATTTTGCTATTCGTGCTTAATTCCCAGTTTTTATTCTTGATAAAAACACTTGAAATTTATTGTTGATGGGATAAGCTATTCCTATGCATTTCACTGGTTGCTTAGGCCAGATCATCAGGAAACTTCATTCATAAAGATTTTAGACAACCAAATAAAACTGTTAAACGTATAAGAATTATAGCAACAGTTATACTTGTAACAATATCAAAGTTTGAACAAAACACATCAACAATAAACAGCAGTGGGTTTATCTCATCTTACATTCCCCACTACAATTAGTTGAAATTCTCTCAACATTAATTGTAGTTGTAAGTTGGTTAAGAAAAACAAAATAAAAACAACAACAACTTACAAAAGATGTTGTCAATTAAGTGTTTTTTAGGCCGTGCACTTGCCTGTTTATTATCAAAAAGTAATTTCAATTTTTGGGAATACAAAATTTTAATTTCAAAAGATTTTGTATTCGTGCTTAATTCCCAGTTTTTATTCTTGATAAAAACACTTGAAATTTATTGTTGATGGGATAAGCTATTCCTATGCATTTCACTGGTTGCTTAGGCCAGATCATCAGGAAACTTCATCCATAAAGATTTTAGACAAACTAAAGATATTAAACCAAATAAAACTGTTAAACGTATAAGAATTATAGCAACAGTTCTACTTGTAACAATATCAAAGTTTGAACAAAACACATCAACAATAAACAGCAGTGGGTTTATCTCATCTTACATTCCCCACTACAATTAGTTGAAATTCTCTCAACATTAATTGTAGTTGTAAAGGTACGGTCAGATTGATGAAATATTTTGATGAAATATGTTTCCTCATATTTAATTGAAATATTTTCAAAACAAAACAAAATTTGTTTTATGGTCACACTATCCGCATTTATTTGTCAATTTTTGTTTCTACAAATAGCCATCAAACAACGTAATGTGTAAATATTTGAACACATGTTTTTAGTGCGGTCACACTTAAATAACTATTTTTCTAAAAAAAATATTTCATCAAACCGTCAAAAAATATTAATTTGTTTTTCCAAAAAAATTTTTATAAAACCTCAATGGAAAATATTGAAAATTTTGTTGTGTTATGTTGTGGTGCTTCATCCTTAATAATTTTACAAGAGGAGGAAAATCTTGCAAAAAAAAAAAAAGAAAGACAATGGGTCCGAAGCTGGATTAGACGCCGAAATGTAGAAGGATGTTGTTCAAAATTGCTTAAGGAACTTAGATCAGAAACTCCTAATCTGTATAAAAACTTTTTAAGAATGAACTCAACTGATTTTGACTATTTGGTAAGTTTAGTAACATAATTTAATACCCATTAATATATTACAAAACCTTGTGTCACACATCTCGCTCTAGCTTAAATTAGTGGCACCACTTATAACAAAGAAAACAACAAGACTTCGCGCGCCAATTTCTCCCACTGAACGTTTAGCAGTAACGCTACGTTATTTAGCGACAGGCGAGAGTTTCAGGTCCCTACAGTATATATTCCGAATTCCCCATAATACTATTTCAGGGATTGTTCCTGAAGTATGCAGTGCCATTTACAAGGTTTTACAACCAGAATATTTAAAGGTGCTTAACGCAACAATTTAATTTCATATATTTATGTCCATTATATATTTATTTGATTGCAGATACCATCAACCGAAGAGGACTGGAAGAACATATCCGCAGCATTTTTGCAATCATGGAATTTTCCTAATTGTATCGGATCATTGGATGGAAAGCATGTTGTAATGACTGCTCCAGCTCATTCAGGAAGTGTTTACTTTAACTACAAAGGAACACATAGTATTGTGTTAATGGGTATTGCTGACGCATCCTACAAGTTCTTGTATATTGATGTAGGGTCAAATGGCCGAATATCAGATGGTGGAGTTTTTCGGAAAAGCTCATTTAATCAAGCTCTTCAACAAAACAAACTTAATCTACCGTCAGCAAATCCACTTCCATTCAGAAACTTACCAGTTCCATATGTTCTCGTTGCTGATGATGCTTTCGCTTTGTCAGCAAATATACTTAAACCTTTTAGTGCACGCAACATGAATGCAGTCCAAAGAATTTTCAACTATCGTTTATCAAGAGCTAGACGTGTAATTGAAAACGCGTTTGGAATCATGTCTGCACGTTTTCGAGTACTACGTAGCCCTATAAAACTTGAACCACAAAAAGCAAGACAAGTAACCCTAGCATGCTGCGTTTTACATAATTATTTGATGAGCCGAACAAGTTCCGTTTACTTCAGTTCCAATCTAGTGGATCGTCACTCTGAAGATGGCACTTTAATCCCTGGTGAATGGCGCATTGAACAAACAGATCGTAGTTTTTTAAATCTCCAGGCTCATCGATCTTATGTCGCTCCAGATACCTCAAAAATAAGAGAAGAATTTTCTCAATATTTTGTGGAGGAAGGAGAAGTGCCTTTTCAGTATAAGCATATATAGAAATCTGAATATAGAAAAACATAAGTATTTATTTCCACATGTTTTACTGGTCAAAATATTAAAAAAAAATATTTTTTTCTATATACTACATACATATGTACAACATGTTTTACAAAAAGAAAAATTTGAATTTTTTATTTAAACCTTTTTCTTAAAAAACAATTCCGTGCTTAAAATTTTAACAAATATTTCCTTTTATACACCTCATACTTTAAAGCCTACTTACCTTTACTAAAACTAAGTTTGAAATTAGAAAAAGCTACACTCGTTTAAAACGAACGTAGCTTGAAAATCTATGTCGATTTTAATTTCATGTGATTTCGATTTCCAGCCCATGGGCTTTATTTCGTCTTGTAAATTTGTATCTAAATAAATTAATAAAAAAAACTTTTTGCATTTAAATAAATTTATTTATTCATTTTAGAAATTGTTTTTCAAAAAACTATAGATAAACAGTAACATACTAAAACATCTAATAAAAACAAGTAGAGATCTTTAAACTCTGCAAAATGTGTTAAAAAAAAAACGTAAACAAAGAAATAATCAGGGATGTGGACGTAAAACGCCAGAATTTGGAAGTTGTTTTTAATTCACTTTTAATATAATTTTAAAATTAAACTTTTAAACTTTTAAAATTCTTGAGTTTTACGTTTTCGATTCCGAGCACAACCCTGAATAAATAAAAAAAAATAAGTCCATAAATTCATATTTTGTACATACTTTTTATGAATTAAAATTTCATAGTTATTTTATATTAATACCTAAATTAAATAAAATCTAATTATATAATATGTATTTTTATTCGACCTTTATTATTTTAATATGCAAATAAAATATTCGAGCTTTAGGTCTTATTGTTTTATATAAAAAACTTTTTTTATAAATTTATTTTCACCAATATTTCGGCACTTCCTTTGAGTGCCTTCTTCAGGGTTTTTTCTTTATAACAAAATTAACAATTTTTAAAAACAAAAATTAACAAAAAATGACAAAATTAAAAAATTTTTGTAATTGAATATAAAAATAATTTTCAAAACAAACTAGATCTATTACAATATTAATAAATTTTTAACTTCCGTTTCTATTTTTATAAATTAAATGTCTATAATTTTGTGCTACATTTTCAGTATCTGACTTAAAATTAATTCTCGACACTGACGGTACTCTTATAATTTGTAACATTTCCAACATAAATCTACGTTTGTAATTATTTTCCGTGCTTAAAACTTTTGTATTATCAAAATCTGGATAATGGTTTAGATTAGCACAATGAGTTGATAAAGCTGTTTTTTGTTGAATATTTCTATACTTCTGATCTGACTTATGTCCTGCTACCCTAGTTTTTAATTTATTCTTTGTTGTACCTATATATACCATATTACACTGTCCACTATTATTACCCTTACAAGGTATCTGATAAACAATATTAGACATTTCCATCTTCTTAATTTTTTCTTTCGTTTTAGTAAATAGTTTACCTACTGTGTTGAAAGATTTATAAGCTATTTTGTATATTTTGTTATCATATATATCTGATTTTGCTAATCTTTCTGAAAATTTTGGAATATATGTTACTGATTTATAAATTTTTGGTTCCGTAATACTGTTCTGGTTGTTTAATCTGTAATTATTATGTTGTGTTAATAAATCTGTTATTATTTGCTTAGGGAAACTATTCTCTGTTAAAATGTTTGAAATCTTCCTTTTATTATCCCTATGAAACTCTGAATCACTTATTTTAAGAACTCTTTTTATAAAATTTTTAGCAGTATTAATTATTATTCTCCTTGGATGTTTTGAAAAATAATTGATAATTCTACCAGAAGATGTTGGTTTCTGATACCAATCTATTGATACTCCATTTCCATTTCTAATTATCAAGGTGTCTAAATACGATAGTCTTGAATTAACTTCCCTTTCAATTGTAAATTTAATATCCGAATGAAATGAGTTAAAAACATCCAACATTTGTTCCATTCCCGATTCCGGAATTATACAAAATAAATCGTCAACATATTTTGTCAAGATTTTCGGTTTTATACCTAACTTTCCTACACATACATCTAATAATTTTTCCATAACTATATCTGCTACAATTGGAGAAGCTGGCGAGCCCATAGGAAGTCCTTTCATTTGAATATATACGTGATTATCTAATTGAAAATATCTATTATCTATTATACAAAATCTTAGAATACGTAAGAATAAATCTTTTTCTATATTCGTATGTTCCCTTATTGTATTCCATTTTTCTTCTATTATATTTATAGCTAAATCTATTGGTATGCTTGGAAATAATGAAACTACATCAAGAGAAATTAACTTTTCATTATTAGTCAATGTAATATTTCTAATTCTATCCTTAAATTGAAGAGAATCCTTAATATTGTATTTCGAATTTTCTGTAATTTTCTTAAGAATTCTTGTTATATATTTGCATAGTTCATATGACGGATAATTTATCATTGAACATATGGGTCTCAATGGAAAATCTATTTTATGAATCTTTGGAACACCGTATAACCTAGGTGCTATTGCTGTGTTAGTTTTAAGTTTATTCTTCTCCATAATTGTAACTATACCACTATTAAAAAGTTCCTGAACTAAATTATTATTTGTCCTTTCAAGTTTATTAGTAGGGTCCTTATCTAATCTCTTATAATTCGAATTATCCTTAACAATATCATTAATTCTTAAATCATAATCAACTTTATTCATCGCCACCGTTGTATTTCCTTTATCAGCATTTAAGATAACAAGTGGTTTGTTAACAAATCCAACATAAATATACCAATGGAGGCACAATGGGTTCTCTCACTAGGTCATAAACACATATTACCAACAGAAAAGAAACATTTTCCAATTTTGAAGATTATAACTGAAGGTGAGGATTTAGTGCAGACACTTAAAGAAAAAGAGGAACAGGAAATAGCGAGGACAAAACTGACTACAAACATAGAAAACCACATTAATAAAATGAGACTAACTAATAGTGATAAGTTTATATTGGACAAAGTTAGGGAAACGAATAGATTTTTGAGGTCTAATAGAGACATTGTTATCTTAAATGCTGATAAAGGAAATACAACGGTGGCGATGAATAAAGTTGATCATGATTTAAGAATTAATGATATTGTTAAGGATAATTCGAATTATAAGAGATTAGATAAGGACCCTACTAATAAACTTGAAAGGACAAATAATAATTTAGTTCAGGAACTTTTTAATAGTGGTATAGTTACAATTATGGAGAAGAATAAACTTAAAACTAACACAGCAATAGCACCTAGGTTATACGGTGTTCCAAAGATTCATAAAATAGATTTTCCATTGAGACCCATATGTTCAATGATAAATTCTCCGTCATATGAACTATGCAAATATATAACAAGAATTCTTAAGAAAATTACAGAAAATTCGAAATACAATATTAAGGATTCTCTTCAATTTAAGGATAGAATTAGAAATATTACATTGACTAATAATGAAAAGTTAATTTCTCTTGATGTAGTTTCATTATTTCCAAGCATACCAATAGATTTAGCTATAAATATAATAGAAGAAAAATGGAATACAATAAGGGAACATACGAATATAGAAAAAGATTTATTCTTACGTATTCTAAGATTTTGTATAATAGATAATAGATATTTTCAATTAGATAATCACGTATATATTCAAATGAAAGGACTTCCTATGGGCTCGCCAGCTTCTCCAATTGTAGCAGATATAGTTATGGAAAAATTATTAGATGTATGTGTAGGAAAGTTAGGTATAAAACCGAAAATCTTGACAAAATATGTTGACGATTTATTTTGTATAATTCCGGAATCGGGAATGGAACAAATGTTGGATGTTTTTAACTCATTTCATTCGGATATTAAATTTACAATTGAAAGGGAAGTTAATTCAAGACTATCGTATTTAGACACCTTGATAATTAGAAATGGAAATGGAGTATCAATAGATTGGTATCAGAAACCAACATCTTCTGGTAGAATTATCAATTATTTTTCAAAACATCCAAGGAGAATAATAATTAATACTGCTAAAAATTTTATAAAAAGAGTTCTTAAAATAAGTGATTCAGAGTTTCATAGGGATAATAAAAGGAAGATTTCAAACATTTTAACAGAGAATAGTTTCCCTAAGCAAATAATAACAGATTTATTAACACAACATAATAATTACAGATTAAACAACCAGAACAGTATTACGGAACCAAAAATTTATAAATCAGTAACATATATTCCAAAATTTTCAGAAAGATTAGCAAAATCAGATATATATGATAACAAAATATACAAAATAGCTTATAAATCTTTCAACACAGTAGGTAAACTATTTACTAAAACGAAAGAAAAAATTAAGAAGATGGAAATGTCTAATATTGTTTATCAGATACCTTGTAAGGGTAATAATAGTGGACAGTGTAATATGGTATATATAGGTACAACAAAGAATAAATTAAAAACTAGGGTAGCAGGACATAAGTCAGATCAGAAGTATAGAAATATTCAACAAAAAACAGCTTTATCAACTCATTGTGCTAATCTAAACCATTATCCAGATTTTGATAATACAAAAGTTTTAAGCACGGAAAATAATTACAAACGTAGATTTATGTTGGAAATGTTACAAATTATAAGAGTACCGTCAGTGTCGAGAATTAATTTTAAGTCAGATACTGAAAATGTAGCACAAAATTATAGACATTTAATTTATAAAAATAGAAACGGAAGTTAAAAATTTATTAATGTTGTAATAGATCGTTTGTTTTGAAAATTATTTTTATATTCAATTACAAAAATTTTTTAATTTTGTCATTTTTTGTTAATTTTTGTTTTTAAAAATTGTTAATTTTGTTATAAAGAAAAAAACCCTGAAGAAGGCACTCAAAGGAAGTGCCGAAATATTGGTGAAAATAAATTTATAAAAAAAGTTTTTTATATAAAACAATAAGACCTTAAGCTCGAATATTTTATTTGCATATTAAAATCTAATTATGTACAAGAGATCTGCAAGATCTGTTAAAAAAACGTAAACATAAACAAAGCAATCTTCAAGATATGTATGTACCTATATACTACAGGGATATAAATACATACATAAATCATATACATACTTATGTATGTACCGACATACAAATCAGAATACAGACATATTTACATATTGATGTCTGAATATAAAAAACAGTTACCAAAATATTTTGTTTGTGTACAAGAAAACAAAAAAAACTTAATAAAATCCGTAAAAGTTTAGGTATGAGTATAAAAAAGGTTAAATTCGATTTTTAAAAAAGGATTTAGCTGAAATTTTAAAGGAAAATGCATTTTGCTTTTGCCTACGCCTTTTTGATATTAAGACATCGATATGTAATCATGTATGTATGTATATTTTTCCACTATTAAGTTCTATATATTTTAACCAATAATTTTATTACTCCGCTCTTCATCTAAGCACTGAAACAAGAAAGCTGATAATTTTCTACGTAATGATGCTGACACTTCATCGCTTACGGCATTTAGTTCACTTAAAATAAAGTTTGCAAATGTGGCATTTTGTGTAAACTCGCTCTGCTTGCGCTCCTTCATTACTGTAACCGCCTCACGCATGACTTCGGCAATATGCGCTACTGCTAATTGGTTGCTTTCAGTTTGCTGTCGACGTGGAGTTGCTTTAACTTGTATTGGTGTTGATAAGGGCGGCGTTGAGTCTGCATCATCTAGACACAAAATAAAACAAACGTTAATACATAGCCTGAAACTGTTAGTTGAGCATTTTCTTACCATTACTTTCTAAATCTACTTCAAACACAATGTTGGACACAGTTTCTTGGGTTTGCTGATCTTCCGCTCTACCCACAAAACTCATGGAATTATAAAACTTCAATTTTGGTGGTACTATGGCACCTTGACCGGACTTTGTTTTAGTCCGGCCGGCATAACCGCGGAATTGGATTCGCAAATTTGTCCATTTAGCAGTTAAATCAGCTGTGGTATACTGCATATCGAACTGCTCGCCAATATTTTGCCAAGCTTTGTCGCGTTGCACTTTGTTATGGCAGGAATCATTACTAGCATCCCATAAACACCTTTCATCTTCCACCAAGTTTATCAATTTAAAAACATCTTCTTCTTTCCATTCCTTTACAACTTTTTTTGTCCGTGGTTTTTTGTTTGGCGTAGCTTCACTCAGGCAATCCATTTTTTATTTATTGTCTTTTTATCACAAAAACTTCTTTATTTCGTTTTTAATTACAAATTACATTTGTTTATTATATGCAGTGTAGCCCACTAGTTAAAAAAAAACACGTTAAATCGCTTTAGGAAAATCTAGTTGTAATAACACGTTATTGTAAAGAAAAAAATATTAGAAAACTAAATTGGGCGAGCTATAGACCTTCGAATTTCCGAAAAATATTTATTTTTACCTCAGTTTAGATGTTTGTATATACATACATATGTACATGTACATTTATATATACACATGTATATCTATGTATATATATAAAATAGGATGTGTGTATGTATGTATGTATGTGTGTATGTAACGTATGGACTCCAAAACGGCTTTGCCGATTTTGATGAAATTTTCAGGGAATCTTCAGAATATTCAGGCGGGTGACACTGTGAAGTCTGATTTTTGATTTTCGGTCTGGGGGCGGAGGGGCGTGGCAAAATCCATAACTTGAGAACGGCTTGACCGATTTGAACGATTTTTTCTTTAAAATGATCGCCATGGTCACACTTAGGTTTTTACGGAAAGAAAATTTTGCCCCGCCCACTTTTACGCCCACTTTTTTTGATTTACCTAAAATCAGAAAACGGCTCCATCGAGTTGACTAATTTTTCTTTTAAATGTTCGTAGTAATCAACTTTAAGTTTTCATCGAAAGAAAAATTTACCACGCCTACTTTTAAGCCCACTTTTTCTATTAAGCGCATAAGTTGAGACCGGCTTGACCGATTCAAAGATTTTTTCTTTAAAATTATTGCCATGGTCCATCTTAGGTTTTTACGGAAAGAAAATTTTGCCCCGCCCACTTTTTTCGATTTACCTAAAATCAAAAAACGGCTCCATCGATTTGACTAATTCTTCTTTTAAATGTTCTTATTTTTACGTTTTCATCGAAAGAAAAATGTATCACGCCTACTTTTACGCCCACTTTTTCTATTAAGCGCATAAATTCAGAACGGCTAGACCGATTTGGACGATTTTTTCTTTAAAATCATCGCCATGGTCAAACTTAGTCAAAGAAAATTTTAAAGGCCGTAAATTTTCTTTAAAGCTCAATTTAAATCGTCTGGTAATACAACACTAATGTTTTCTTAGGGCCAGAAACGCGGACCGGGTCAGCTCGTATATATCTAAAATAGGAACAAGTCTAGTTTCCCAACGCAGCTCCAAATAAAAAAAATTACATAGGGTAATATAAAATTGAAAAATAAGAGGAAAAAATAAAATGGCAATGTTGTCGGAAACGCATAGTTTCCGAGTTATGGAACCCTGAAGTTTTCATATGAATTTGTGATTTGCCACTACATTTCTGAACGTATATGGCAAAAATTGGTATCATTTGAAAGCTTTTGGACATATCTATCTGGGTATACAAAATTTATTTTAAAATTCTTACCCCATTAAGAATCGGGATGAGCTTACAAAAATACAACTGTCTTTAGTAAGCAAATTAATTACTATGGAGGAAAGTTTGTTATACCATAGAAGAGAAATTGTGTTCGCTTTGCGGATCCGGTGTTTATTATACCAAAGAAAAGGGAATTCTTGCCGAAAGGCGCCTATGTGCAGAAGCTTTATTTAGCGAAGATGGGGTTTATTTGATTAAATTTTTATTATCTAGTGCACTTCCGTAACATTCTGATATAAAATTTTGTAAAAACTGTATTAGAAGCTATAGGGTTAAAAAGTTTTAAATAAATTTTGCATTTCCAGAAAGTTCTGTTCAAAAGCTTTCAAATGATACCGATAGTGGCCATATACGTTAAGAAATGTAGTGGGAAATCACAAATTCATATGAAAACTTCAGGGGTCAATAACTCGGAAACTATGCGTGTCCGTCAACATTGCCATTTAATTTTTTCCTCTTATTTTTCAATTTTATATTACCCTATGTACTTTTTTTGTTTGTGAGCTGCGTTGGGAAACAGACTTGTTCCTATTTATAGATATATATACCATATATATAAATATATAAATATATTTATTTATTTTTTTATATACCCCTTCTAAAAGCACACATACATATGAAGCAACATTTTGTTAACTTTCTGCGATTTATATTTAAAAGTTGACAACACTATATACATCAGCTGTTATTTCTCACTGTTTGTTCTTGCATAAATTTTGTAAGACAAAACATTTATTTCAACAAAAGGTTGTAAAATATTTAACGCTGAGTGGTCACACTTTGTTCACATTGGAAGCATTTTTGTTTGGCGCCAAATAATTTTGTTTTACAATAAACAGCTGTTTTGTTGTTTGATGTTGAAAAATATTTTATGGTCACACTACAGTAAATAAATATTTGGCTTTTTTCATCAAATGTTTCATCAGTCTGACCGCACCTTAAGTAGGTTAAGAAAAACAAAATAAAAACAACAACAACTTACAAAAGATGTTGTCAATTAAGTGTTTTTTAGGCCGTGCACTTGCCTGTTTATTATCAAAAAGTAATTTCAATTTTTGGGAATACAAAATTTTAATTTCAAAAGATTTTGCTATTCGTGCTTAATTCCCAGCTTTTATTCTTGATAAAAAATTCTCTCAACATTAATTGTAGTTGTAAGTAGGTTAAGAAAAACAAAATAAAAACAACAACAACTTACTAAAAAACACTTAATTGACAACATCTTTTGTAAGTTGTTGTTGTTTTTTATTTTGTTTTTCTTAACCTACTTAACCAATTTCAACTAATTGTAGTGGGGAATGTAAGATGAGATAAACCCACTGCTGTTTATTGTTGATGTGTTTTGTTCAAACTTTGATATTGTTACAAGTAGAACTGTTGCTATAATTCTTATACGTTTAACAGTTTTATTTGGTTTAATATCTTTAGTTTGTCTAAAATCTTTATGGATGAAGTTTCCTGATGATCTGGCCTAAGCAACCAGTGAAATGCATAGGAATAGCTATAAATTTCAAGTGTTTTTATCAAGAATAAAAACTGGGAATTAAGCACGAATAGCAAAATCTTTTGAAATTATAACTGTCAACGTTAACAATAGAGAGATCCAAATTCTCCGGTGTACTAAGCGGAATATTTTCTGTGCAATGGGCACTGAGAAATTTTGTATATTCTAACCAATTCATTTGTGTGCCTGGCGTCGCTATGTAACCTGACGGAAATACAATTCTATTTGGGTTCGATATAGTAACAATTGTAGGTGTGTGGTCGGATGATAATTCTAAGGAAGCTTCAACATGAATCATTTCTGTGGGGATGTTTTTAACCACGCCGAAATCGATGACGTCTGGAATTTTTTGATGATCAGTAGGCCAATATGTTGGTTGTCCGGTCGCTACCACATTTAAATCCATTTTAAAAATTGTGTTAAATAAAACACGACCCTTTGGTGTTATAAGTCGCGACCCCCAGAAGTTATAATCGCCAGCGGCTAGGAAACACGGTCCTAATGATTTAAAATATTTATAATATTGGTCCTCCGATATTGAAAATCTAGGCGGGGAGTATAACGAAAAAATTACTAGGTTTCTATTTAATTCCTCAACGCAAATGTTCGTTGCTTGGAGATAATCTTTTGAATTGCATTTGTGTTTACTTGATTTGCAACCTGAATTTGAGGGGTATTTGTTTTCGGTCCAACCATCTGCTTGACGATATTATATACAGGGCATCCCCTATAATTGGCAGTGTGATTACCGCCACAGTTGCTACATTTTGGGGTCGGTTTTAGACTTATCGCAAGAAACTGTACCGTGTAGTTCACCACATACTACGCAGACAGGGGGTTAGTAGCAGTATGCCTTGGTATGGCCAAATTCTTGGCAGTTTAAGCACTGAACAGGTCCATTTTTTTGTGCGGCTCTTCTATAGTTATTCTTCTGTAGAGAATATATTTTAAATTGTAATAGGATGTGTTTCTTTTTTTTAAGTTTTACGTCGCCGGGTTCAAACTCCACTCGAAAAAGTGGTTGGGGAATTTTTTCTCTATTTTTAATATTTACTACATGTTTTACCTTGAAGTCTTTTTCTTCTAAAGCTAAGATCCCACTATCGGCGCAATGCACCAATTTTTGGCGTATTTCATGTGCCGATAGTGTGAACGTTCAAAATGTTTTAATATGCGACAATCTGTGCCGAAATTGTGCTGACTGTGGACAATCAAAATAAACCTAGATGCGCCGATAATGTGAACACTATTTTGCACAATGTGGAGCAATCAAATTGTTTAATATGTACCGATTTTTATCGGCCACTTGTGTGCCGATCACAGTCGCCAATCAGCGCCGATACAAGGGATGGCAAAACGAAATTTTTAAATTGCACAAACTGGTTACTAAAATTTTACTTTTTTGAGCTTAATTGTACCAAAATTACATTTGTTTTATCTATTATTTATGTATTGAAACGTTAAATAGTACGTTTGTACTACTAAATGAAAAAAAAAACAACTCGCTTTAACCAAAACATTGCAGTTGTATCGATGTTGCCATCCCTGGTTTGTAAACATTTGTTTACAAAACAACAATTACAAAAAAAAAAGAACAAGTGCAGTAAGTTTGAACGAAATTGAATATATGTTTTATTATACATATATTAACATATTATTTAAAATTGTTAGGAAACATAATATAATATTCGGACGGAGAATTTTGCGAATTTCTAAAGTAAAATTATGTCTGCCAACAAGTAAATAAACAAAAACATTTGATTTAATTTGCCCAAATAGCATGATAGTGTGACCGCATTGTACCGATTATTGTCGCAATTGAGTTTTGGCCGATATGAACCGAAAAAAATTGTCACAATGTGCGACGATAATGGGACCACCTAAGAAAAAATTGTGCAATGTTTTTAAATGTGTGCCGATATAGCACGATAAAAATCGTCACAGATTGTGCTATTTGAGCCGATAGTGGGACCTTAGCTTAAGAATGTTTTAACCTCTTCTGGGTCCACACATGAGTCAATACCCTTAATCACTACCTGTAGACCTTTACTGCTTTTCAGTTGGTAGTTATACAAGTTTTTTTTTAAGTGTTTCAAAGTTGTTTACTATTTTGCGAAAATCATTCTCATGATTGACTTGTATTTTTGTCTCGTTTATACTTCCACGCTTGATAGCCGCTACGTAAAACGAATTTTCACCTATCACCGATATCAAACTCTTTTTGAGATCATTTGAATTTTGCTCCCTAAGATATATCGGGGGAGGATTGGATGATTTAATGACGTTTGGTGCTTCAGAGGATTCATCCTCCAGAATTGCAAAACGATTTTGAGAATTTATTTTATCAAAAGATGGTACTTTTGAGGCCGAAGCAACTGCTGCAGAGGTAGGGCTGCGTCCCCGTTTAAGCACTGTTATGTACCTGTCCATACCAACTTGTACTGTAGGCTTTTGACAACTTTTTACAGGAGGGTTTTCCATTGCATTTGTGTTTGAGTTCATGGTATCATTTCCCACTAAATTTGTTTTTGACGTCACGGCAATACTTACTGGCCTGGCAACACTTGTCACCAAATCTAGTTGTAGTTTTTTTAATGAGTCACTATCCACTGATTTTGTAAACACCGAGGGTGATAGAGAACGTGTTCGAGTAATTGGCTTAGCCGTTAAATAGTTTATATTGTTTTGTTTTATTTATTTCTGCATTATTTTCATTTGCATTAACTAAAGCGTAAACGTTTCTTTCATTTTGTCTAAGTGTTGTTTCACTGTTCGTACTCATGCAGAGTTGTTTTTGTTTTTCACCGCTTTGCTTTGCTTTTAATATTTTTATTATTTATTGTATTACAACAACACGAAAAATAAGAAATTTAAACTTAAATGTTTTTGTTCAGAATATGTATACCTACATACATACTTGTATGAACATTCATACGTATGTATATATTTTTACTTTTTTATTTTATTTAATTTTATCGTTTTAATTGTTCACTATTATGTTAAATAATTTAAATAACAAAATATATTATTTATTTTAAGCGTCCATTCGCTGCTGATATATGTCAAAATCAATGTGATCAATTAATAATTATAATCGTATGCGGGGTTAAAAATACACGTCTGTATCACAACAAAGCACAAACCGAACCTGACGTGCTAGAAAATTTATGTGGCCTGAACTGCTTTCTTTGTCGAAAATTCTTTATTATTCACCTTCTTTAATTTCAGTAATGTTTCCTTGCAGGACTTATTTTTTGAACCGAATATCTTACCTTGGGTCACAGAAATTGCTGTAGTTCTCAAGACCGTATCCAGATGTGTATACAATGGGGTATAGAAATGTAGGTTAGATTCTGGACTACAAGAGAGTATAGATTTTTTTTTGACGCGTTTTGACGGGCAGGACTTATGCTCTATAAAGTAGGAAATTTCCGGGAAATTTTGACATTAAAAAAAAAAAAAATTAAATAGTTCTAGAGGTCGCAAAGTTTAATGCTTTAAACCACGTATAGCTAATAAAAAACTAATACACAAAACTTATTCTGTCAAAAAATCTTAAAAAACAAAATATTTATGAGCATTTCAACTTCAAAAATTGACTCAGAAATTCAAAACTATAACCAAATATTGAGAAAGTCCATTTCGGACCACCCTGTTCTCAATGAAATAGTTGAAATAGGGTTGAAATTTTTTGGCTCCCGATGTTCACTAGTATTTACTTTCACATGAATAAAAAAATTTTAAAATTGGAGAACATAAAAAAAATAATTTTGGCCGCCTTCTCAAAATATGAACCAGTGTGCGACGTTTGTCGTGCGTTAAAAAACTTTAGCGCACGAAAAATTGCAAGTTACACAGCGCGCGTTACAAAAGCCATTCCTGTCAGCTGTTTTTTATTTGTTTACCTATTTGTGCATTGAAAACGGATTCGAAAGTATATCAAGATTTTTTTTTATTTAATTGAATTTATTCTTTTTATATATTTAAATATCGTTTGTTTTAGTACTGTGGTAATATTGTTGAACTATTTATGGTTTTTAATCCACATTTTCAATATTTTTAATCAGGCTTAAGTTCATCAAATTTAATTTTAATTAAATTATTTTTATGAAGAAAGGAATTTTACAACATGAAAATTAATTAAAATTGTTATTGATTATCATTCATTCTTGACTGCCCTAAGATTCCAACCCAGGCGGCTGGTTAGCCTGTCATGTTTCGATCGCTACCATTCGATTTCCTCAGAGGAATTTGCCGTCTTACACTCGCAGCCATCGACGAGTGCTGACGTCAATAGTCAAACATCAATCCTTAAACCAAATTGTATTTTATCCTTTGGTAGATCGAAATTTGCTTTTTTGAAGTCCAAAGAAAATTTTTGTTTTTTCATGTTTTGTCTTTCTTTTTCTTGTTGACCTTTTTCATCACAACTTGAAGGACAAATGTACACATCGTGCCTTAGCTTTAACAATAATCACCCCTATCGCGAATGTTATTGGAATATGTAATATGGGAGCAAACCTATATTCCCACCCCCAACAAATCGGTATTGCAAATATTTTGGGAGTAAAAATTTCTATTGTGAATTATTTGTAATTGCTTTATAAACAAAAGTCTTTATTGTGAAGTTATTCTTGTGAAAGAAAAATATACAATATAAAATACTAATAAAAACATAATAAAATTAATAATGAATAATGTTTATCTTCATTTTCTTTATTTACACTCCTTCAATAAAAGGAAAAATAATTTAATTTAGTCCTACTTTAGAATACAAATTAAAATGTCCATGTTCCCTTCACGTTCACATTAACACTTGTTGGAATTTATTTAGAAAAAAAAACTCGCGGGAGTAAACATTGGCGATTTTTTAACTCATCAATAAACGTTTGAACTTGTGGTGAACTTATTTCATATACATATTATTAAATAAATTACTTAAAATACCTACTTTGTAAAAAAACTACTTTGTTGTTTTAAAATATTTTCATCATATAAGCATTGATTTTCAAGTTTAATTTTTCTTTAGTTTTTAAAATATTTTATTATTCTTGTTTAAATTTTTGAATTAATAAAACCATTTTATTTTCGTATAAAAAATTACTTTTTATTAATTGGAATTTAGTACTTGAGCTAAATTAGTTTTATTTAACTTCAATAATCGCTAAAAATTGGTGACCCCGAGAATTTAAACCATGTCTGTAAACAGCTCGGCAGATGAATTTGCATCACTTTCGGCACAAAGCAATGAGATAGCACGAGTTTCCGTTAAGGTTCCGCCGTTTTGGAAGATGAATCCAGCTTTATGGTTCAAGCAAGTCGAAAGACAATTCATCACCGCTGGAATTACGTCAGATTCAACAAAATTCCATACGATTGTCGGTTCTATTGAGGCAAATATTCTCTGTGAGGTAAGCGATATAATTTTGCAACCTCCGGAAAAAAACATGTATGATACTCTAAAGCAACGGTTGCAAGAACGCTTCACTGATTCTGAAGAAAAACAGTTGAAAAAGCTCTTGCACGATATAGAGTTGGGAGACAAGAAGCCGTCAACACTTCTTCGTGAGATGTCTACACTATCTTCGGGTAAAGTATTAGACGATTTACTAAAAAATCTATGGATGCAGCGTTTACCTAAACAAATGCAAGCTATTTTGTCAGTAAGTAGTGAATCGCTTAGTAAATTAGCGCTAATGGCAGACAAAATTGCCGACACTTCGGAATCATGGGAAGTAAATGCAGTTTTCACATTGTCAACGAATAGTTCCCTAGAGAAAAAGGTGGATGCTCTTACTAAACAAGTTGAAGCTTTAGCTCGAGGGCGCTTTCGTTCAAAAAGCCGTGGGCGTAACGTTCAACAGTCGAGGAGAGAAGATCCATCCTCGTGTAGCAAACAAAGATAAGCCATATTGTTGGTACCATTTTAAATTTGGGGACAAAGCCATGAAATGTGTCAAGCCATGCACATTCCCCAATACAAATTCGGAAAACCACCAAGCTCCTCGTCCAGGGTGACAGACGAGGAAAGCCAAGAAATTTGTCGCCTTTTTCTTCAAGACAAATTTTCTAATTTAAAATTTCTTGTAGATACAGGCGCTGACGTTTCTGTATTTCCTGCCAGTTCGTCTCAACTTCAACAAAACCTTTCACCTTTAAAATTATTTGCTGCAAACCAATCGCCAATTAAAACCTGTGGAAAGAAAACTATTACATTACATTTAGGCCTGAAGAGAAACTTTCGGTGGACTTTTATTCTGGCTGATGTTTCAAAGCCAATAATCGGTTCCGATTTTTTGAGCCATTTTGGATTATTAGTGGACGTTAAACATAATCGACTAATTGATAATTGTTCTCAGTCTCAATGCGAAGGTTCTTTATATACAGAAGCCGTTCCTTTAACAATCAAATCTATCCAAGAAGACTCATATTTGTCTTCATTGATAAGTCAATTTTCGGATTTGACAGAACCTCCATCTTTTACAGAAAATGTTAAACATTCTGTCAAACATCATATCCAAACAAAAGGGCCTCCAGCATTTGCTAAAGCTCGCAGGTTATCGCCTGAAAAATTACAAATTGTTAAAAAAGAGTTCCAAAAAATGGTTAAGCAAGGAATATGTAGACCATCAAAAAGTTCTTGGGCGAGTCCTCTGCATCTTGTAATGAAATCAAATGGAGAGTGGCGTCCATGTGGTGATTATCGCCGATTGAATTCTGTGACTGTTCCTGATCGTTATCCGGTCCCCCATATCCATGACTTTGGATATATGCTTAGTGGTAAGGTTATATTCAGCAAGGTTGACCTGGTTAAAGCTTACCATCAAATACCTGTTGAAAGTAATGATGTTGAGAAAACCGCTATTATAACGCCGATAGGTTTGTTTGAATTTCCGTGTATGACGTTTGGCCTGTGCAACGCTGCGCAAACCTTTCAACGGTTTATTAATGAGGTGTTAAAGGGCCTAGAATTTTGTTACGCGTACATTGATGACATACTCATTGCATCAGAAACACTAGAAGAACATAAGCAAAACATGAATATATTGTTCGAAAGACTTCGTAATTACGGTATAAAAGTTAACGCATCTAAATCCGTTTTTGGTGTTTCAGAACTCAAGTTTCTTGGTTATCTGGTCACACGTGAGGGATTAAAACCACTACCTGAACGTGTTGAAGCCATTGTCAACTATAAAAAGCCAATTACTGTTAAAGAGATGAGACGTTTTTTGGGTATGATAAATTTTTATAGACGTTTCATACCCGATGCTGCACAACAGCAAGCTGTTCTTCATGAGTTACATTCTGGTTGCAAGAAAAGTGACAATCGAAAGATTAATTGGACTGCTGACCTAGAAGAAGCTTTTCAGAAATGCAAGCAACAACTTGCAAAGGCCACACTTTTGTCATATCCATTGATAGATGCTCCCACATCGCTTTGGGTAGATGCTTCAAATACCGGCATGGGAGGTGTACTTCAGCAACAAAATAATGGTGAGTGGAAGCCAATTGCATTTTACTCAACCAAGCTTAAACTAAGTATTGTGCTTATGATCGAGAACTTTTAGCAGCATATTCTGCCTTAAAACATTTTCAATATTTTTTGGAAGGACGAGAGTTCACAATATATACGGATCACAAGCCATTGATTTTTGCATTTAAGCGAAAACCAGAAAAAGCTTCTCCTCGTCAACTGAGGCATTTAGACTTTATAAGTCAACATACCGTCGACATTCGCTATGTCTCTGGAAAGAAAATGTAGTAGCAGATGCGTTATCCCGCCTTAATGCTGTCTCAATACCATCACCTCTAAATTATGAATTGCTTTCAAAAGAACAGCAGAACGATGAAGAACTGCAATCATTATTAAAGTCTCCTAAGGGATTATCATTAAAGCAAATGAAGTTACCCGAGGCTGATGGGCACATTTATTGTGATGTGTCATCCACAAATGTTCGTCCTTACGTAACCCCAACTTTTCGAAGGCCACTTTTTGATTATTTGCATGGTCTTTCGCATCCAGGAATAAACAAAACGTTGGATCTTATAAAAAGTCGCTTTGTATGGTCCTCAATTTCAAAAGATGTTCGAAACTGGACAAGATGTTGTATATCATGCCAATCATCAAAAGTTCAACGCCATGTTAAAAGTCCTGTTGGTAATTTCGAGTTGCCTAGTCAACGTCTCAAGAATATAAGTATTGACATCGTTGGTCCTCTACCGTTGTGCAAAAATTACAGGTATGTTCTGACTTGTATCGACAGATTCACTAGATGGACAGAAGCAATACCACTTGAGGACATTACGGCAGAATCAGTTGCCACAGCTTTCCTACATGGTTGGATTTCCCGTTATGGCGTTCCTATACAGATTACAACTGATCAGGGAAAACAGTTTGAATGCTCACTATTTCGGGAATTTACAAAGATACTTGGAACTAAAATGTGCCATACAACTCCATATCACCCACAAGCAAATGGCCTTATAGAAAGATGGCATCGCTCTTTGAAGGCAGCACTGAAATGTTGTGAAAACCAAAACTGGGTTGCTAATTTGCCTTTAGTCCTAATGAGTTTACGAACAACAGTTATACAAGAAATTGGATATTCTCCTGCGGAAATGGTGTATGGGGTAAATTTGCGTCTGCCTGGCGAATTTTTTGATAGTTATGAAATATCAAGTACCAGTAATGAGTGGGTAAGACAATTTTGTGAAAATATGGAAATGCTTAAAGCTACACCTGCGCTGCATCCTTGTACAAAGAACAATTTTTTTGTAAGACACGACGCTATTAGAAAACCTTTACAACGTCCTTATGATGGTCCCTACCAAGTTATTAGCCGCAACGAAAAATGTTTTAAAGTTTTGATAACTGGAAAAGAAAAAGTTATATCAATTGATCGTCTCAAGCCAGCTTACATTTTTCAGGAAAAATCAAAAGAAGTATCAAACACACCTCCTGAAAAAGTTTCTGAAGATGATGGACATAATAGTAAAGTAACCAAGCTTCGTTCTGGTCGTAGGGTTACATTTGCTCTACCTTAAGTTATCGTTCTCACTAGGGGAGGGGTACTGTGGTGAACTTATTTCATATACATATTATTAAATAAATTACTTAAAATACCTACTTTGTAAAAAAACTACTTTGTTGATTTAAAATATTTTCATCATATAAGCATTGATTTTCAAGTTTAATTTTTCTTTAGTTTTTAAAATATTTTATTATTCTTGTTTAAATTTTTGAACTAATAAAACCATTTTATTTTCGTATAAAAAATTACTTTTTATTAATTGGAATTTAGTGCTTGAGCTAAATTAGTTTTATTTAACTTCAATAATCGCTAAAAACTGTAAAGAAGTATTGTCTTTTTATTAAACAAGAGGATTGAATTCTAACTGGTTATGTGCCCAGTACCTTTAGAAAATTTGTTGGTTGCGAACTGAAATAATTAATTGAGTGAAAATGATCTCAAACGACCAAACAAAAAAATAATTCATAAATAATGATTTAGGCGATTCTTTTCATTTGTTTCGATTAAACTTCACTTGGAAAGCACTCTTTCATTTATCGTAGATGTTGGAGAAATCGAAAGTAACGTATAATATCTGTGGCATTTTGACAAAACATCTTAAATCAAATTTAAAAAGTTGAAAAAATTTTGTTAATCGTACAAATTTTCATTCAAAAAATATTTTTGCTTACGTTTTTAAAATTTTGTATTACAAACGAAATTATTCTTTAATTTCGGTGTATTTAATTATTTGATGAAAATCATTTTTTCACCGAGTTTGTTTTAAAAACTTTTTATGCCATTTAAGTCCTGTTTTAATTTTTTTTTAAATTTTTAACACTTCTAATGGTTTACTCTGATTCTGTTAAAAGGTTGTTTGCGTTATTATCGAAAGTCTCTTCTGTTGTTAGGTCATCATATGACTCATCCTAGCAAAGCTCAGCACAGAACATTTTGCAAAAAATTTACAGTCGAACTCCCATAACTCGAACTTCTCTAACTCTAATTTTCTCTTTCTCGAACCAATTTGATTGGCAGTAGCTCTAAAACAATAAACTACATACAATTCTCCTTCCGTAACTCGAACTTCCATAACTCGAAATTCTCCATAACTCGAACCAAATACTCAAATTTGTATTCTATAACTCGAAATTTGTTGCTTGTTTTGTTTATTTATTTCGCTTTTTTTTGCTTGTTTAGCAGGTTTGTATATTTTACTTTGCTCTTTTTTTCGGGGAAATCCCTTTTTGTACATTACGTGTGTCTTTTGGTTTGCCTAAATATGTTAAAATTATTTGTATGTGTTTATTTCATGGCAAGTAAACGTGTTTTTTAATGTTTGTCGATGGAGGGAAATATAAGTTTATAAAAGAAGTCGAGGGTGGATTCAAGAAAAAGGAAGCAGACAATAAATATGGTGTCCCAGCTAGTACGGTCTCATAGATTTTTAAAAATAAAGAATTAATTATCAACTCGTTTGAGTCAGTATATCATCTCTTTAGTAAAATGATTAAGACCCAAATATACAAAATTATCGACATAACAGTCCTCAATTGGTTTACAGCAGCTAGAAGTCAAACCATGCCGATATTTTACTTCATTGTTACTTGTTTATTACAAATACATTCCTACATGCTTAGGTATGAAGCTTTCAAATAGTGTACAAAATGTACACAAATTTGCAATTTATTCTCTTTCCAACAAGAAAATTCTGTAACTCGAAGTCTCCATAAGTCGAAGTTTTTTTTGGGATAATGTTGATTCGAGTTATGGAAGTGCGACTGTATTTCCGAATTTCTAAGTTTCTTTTTGTACTGTACTTTAAGAATGTAGGAAATATATTGTATGAAAAAATATTTTCTAATCACATAACTTTTGTATATGAGATGAAAAAAAATAATTAAAAATACAAAAAAAATATTATGATCTACAAAAAAATTCAAAATTTTGTTACATCGGTTAATCGGTTAACCGACTGAAATTAACCGATTTAATCGTTAATCGAAAATAGCCAATTTTTAATTAACCGATCAGTTAATCGGGTAGTTATTAATCGGTTAACCGATTCTAACAACAGTTCTCGAAAAAAATCAAATTTTTAATGTTTTGCGTGCGGCAAAAATGGTCACTATGCGGCGCAATGTAGAGAAAAAGGTGCAAAGGCAGAGCAGCAAGATGATCAAACACATCGTGCTTTCTCAATATCAAATGAGGGTGTACTGCGACAGAGCATTTGGTGCGTCGACAGCGGAGCTTCGCCGCATTTGGGTTGCGACCGTAACATGTTTGAAGAATTTGTAGAACATAAAGAAGAAATAATGCTTGCTGGTAGTAACAAAATACGAACCGAAGGAAAAGGGCTAGTTTACATAAAAGAATTTGATATAACATTGAAAGATGTGCGGTATGTTTCGTGTTTGAAATGTAATTTTATATCGGTTGGTAAGGCTGTAAGCAATGGTTGTACTGTCATTTTTAACGACACAGAAGCTTTAATTAAAAAAGACGGTAAGGTTTGGTTAACGGCTAAGAGAGTCGGCGGTTTATTTTTATATGGTGCAAAGAATAATGAATACTTTTTTTCATGTGAAACTACTGAGGAGGCGTTGAGATGGCATAAACGTTTTGGTCACATAAATTTTTCCAGCTTGCGACAACTAAAAAAAAAGGAAATGGTTTGTGGCATGAAACTTAATATTCCTGATAACTTAAGCTGTACTATTTGCTTGCAATGTTAATGCAGTGTCAGACCATTTAAACATTCAGAGAATAGAGCCAATGAGTGGTGCAAAATACAGGTTAACGTTTATCGATGATAAAAGTCGATAAGTTTTTGTTTATTTTCTAAAAAATAAATCTGACGTGTTCGAGAAATTTAAAGAATTCAAATCTATTGATCGAAAATTAAAGTATTGCGCAGCGACAACGATACGGAGTTTGTAAATGGAGCTTTTGATAACTACCTGAAAGAAAATGGAATTTTTCGTCAGTTGACCGTTCCTTATACTCCACAACAAAACGGCGTTGCGGAAAGATTCAACCGCACGTTAGTTGAGATGGCAAGATGCATGCTGGTCGATGGGCGCGTTAAAGAAAGTCTTTGGGCAGAAGCCATTTATACAGCTGCGTATTTGAGGAACCGCTGCCCCACAACAGCCTTAGGCCGAGGCCACGCAATGAGCGGCAGAGCGATGAGCGTCAAAAAATTAAAACATATGAAATACTATTCAAGTGGAAACAAAATGAGCGGCATGCGAGCGAAATTTTTGAGCGGATAAGCGGCGTCGCTCAGGAATAAAACTTGTTCTAATTTTTAGTTGTTTTCTGAGCGTCAAAAAATAAACATGGCAAAAGTTAATATGGAGCTTATGATTTCAACCGTACAAAGCCGACCGAATTATGGCAAGACAGATTATTAAATTTTAAAAATAAAAATATGGCCGAGAAATTATTTTTTTGTTTTGTCAATTTGGTGTTAACTTTTAGCAACAGCAAATCAAAGCATTTCACAGACATACGGCAGTATTGTATTGGGTTAGATTTGTATATAAATGGTTTAATTCCCCTTGCTTGATAAATATGGACACATTAGCATGATGTGTTTATTAATACTGTGTTGTAAGGTACCATATGGTCGGGCTTGACCGACTATACTTTCTTACTTGTTTATAATTTGTTTTTGTTTTAAATGTAAGTTAAGCGAATGAAGTCTTCGCTCGAAATCGACGAACAGGCTGCAATTTTTTTTTCTTAAAAAACCCATTACATTTTTATGAATACCATTTTCGCGTAATAACATTGAACAAGCCACTCTTTACAATGGCATTTTAACAACTAACCGCTCAGAAGTGACGCTCAGTAATAAGCCACTTGCCGCTCAAACTTGACGCTTTGACGCTCATCGCTCATCCGCTTGACGCTTAGCCGCTCATTACGTGGCCTCAGCCTTAGGCGACGCAACGCCGTACGAGGTTTGGTTTAAGCGTAAGCCAGTAGTGAAGCATTTAAAAACGTTTGGCTCATTGGCTAAAGCTCTCGACAAGAAACAACACAATAAGTTGAGACCGAAGGGTAAGGAATACATTATGGTCGGATATTCGGATATTTCAAAAGCTTATCGATTATATGAAAATGCTACCGGTGAAGTAATCATAAGCAGAGACGTTTATTTTCTAGAGACAGAGCCAAAAGAATTTGTTGACATGGAACTGCTGCAAAAAAGTGTCGAACAACGAAATAAAGAACAAGAAATAATACAAAATGTCGAAGTGATACGGAAAATCAAAGTTATTATGAAACAGCAGATGAATTTTATGGCTTTGAAGAAGTTCCAGAAAGAAGATCTGGAAGGCCAATAATTATTCGTACAAGCGCACCAGGTAGACCTTGAAAAATATACAACACCGTTAATTTGATGTGTTCTGAAAACATTGATATTCCCTAAACCGTTGAAGAGGCTCTATCGAATATATATTCGAGTTTTTGGTGGAATGCAATGGAGAGTGAATACGAGGCACTTATGAAAAACAAAACATGGGAACTGGTTGAGCTTCCCCGTGAACAAAAGGCAATCGGTTGTCGTTGGGTGTTTTCACTTAAAAGAAATAAGCAATGTGTCGTTCAACGATTTAAAGCTAGGTTGGTGGCGAAAGGGTGTGCTCAGATTTATGGCGTTAATTACGAGGAAACGTTTTCACCGGTCGTAAGGTATAAAACTATAAGATTGGTATTTGCATTCGCAGCAGAGTATGAGTTACACCTACACCAGATGGATGTTTCGACAGCATATCTCAACAGCGAATTGGAAGATGACGTTTACATCACACAGCCCAAAAAATTTATCGATGAAAGTCGACCACACCACGTGTTGAAGTTGAAGAAGGCATTGTACGGCCTCAAACAATCTGGCCGTCAGTGGAACCGTAAGTTGAACCTTATTTTAAACGAAATTGAATTTTATGCGTGTGAAAGTGAGCCATGTCAGTATGTTAGAAAAATTGAAAATAAGATGAACATAATCGCTGTATATGTAGATGACATCTTGATTGCGTGTTCTGATATAAATGATATGAAGTCTATTAATACTGAAATCGCTAGAAGAGTTGAAGTTGTCGACAAAGACCAGTAAGTCTTTTTTTGAATATCGAGATAAAAAGAGATGGACCAACGGGCTCAATTTCAATAAGCCAAAGATCAAATATAGAACAACTATTAAAGCGCTATAATATGGATAGCTGTCGGTCAGTAGCAACACCTTTAGAGCCTAATTTTCAAATTGCATGCAGTAACGAAAATTGTGAAAGGGTTGATCAAGTTGGATCCCTTATGTACATTAGTCTATGTACCCGACCTGATATCATACACTCTTTTTCGAAACTATCTTAAACTGCGATCCACATGGGGAGCATTTTACAGCATTAATAAGGGTGTTGAAATATCTAACCAAGAACAAAAATATGCAACTGAAGTATTATAAAACTGGTCGACCAATTGAATGTTATGTCGAGGCGGACTGGGGAGGTGATGCCGTTAACCGCAAGTCCTATACAGGATACACTTTTCTCTTTGGAGGTGCAGCTTTTTCGTGGGAAAGCCGAAAACAACAGTCAGTAGCATTATCAAGTACTGAGGCAGAGTATATGGCTTTATCTTCTGCAGCCAAGGAAGCAACATACGTTGGTAAATTACTGCAGGAAGTAAAATTATGCAATAGTGCTGTCATTGAGATCCAGGGCGATAATATGGGAGCTTTGCAACTCGTAAAAATTCCTATATACTATGCTCGTAGTAAACACATTGACATAAAGTACCACCACGTTAGAGATTTGCATGAAAGGAAACTGATAAGTTTGAAATATTGCAACACTAAGGATATGGTTGCAGATATATTGACCAAGAATCTACAGAAGGTTAACCATGATCGTTTTCTGAAACTTTTGGGTTTGATTAATTGTTGCTTATTAGATTTTATTGTATTTAAATATAAATATTGGCATTGAGGAGGAGTATTGAGATGTAATGTGCATATACAATGCAACTTTGTTTTACAATGCTATTATTATACCCTTCACCACAGGTGTAAAAGGGTATATATAAGTTTGTCATAACGTTTGTAATTTCCACAATATTGATTTTAGACCCCATAAAGTATATATATTCTGGGTCCATATGAGAAGAGAAGTTGATTTAACGATGTCCGTCTGTCCGTCTTACGTTTGATATGTTTTTTCCGGATAATCCAGACATGATAGCGGCTAGGTTGTTTTACATTTTTGTTACATACAGTCAACCATTTCTTCCTATTGAAATTCAGCAAGATCGGTCCACAAATGGCTTAGATATGACCAAAAAACCACGACTGCCTCTAATTTTTCCAAAAAAAATCCCTTGTGGTTGTTGTTTTTTTGTTTTTTTATTTGAACGAGTTCAATTTTAAGCATAAGAAACATGTACACATGCTTGTACATGATTGTTCGCTTTAATTGAAAAATACATACCTACATATTAAACTAATAATATGACGGAGTATATTATACTATAATTCTTTATTTTTAACAACGTTAATAGCTCAATGGTCTGGGCGGTTGCCCAAGAAGGTTTGTTTGTTAAATTGCCGGGGTTCAAATCTCGGCATCTCCACCTTTTCCAAACAGAAAATTTGTTAACTTTTTTTATAAATATTTCTATAAACGATTTTTGATTTTTTCATTTTATTAACAATATAAATATGAATCGTTCGCCTTACATGTGAAACAAAAACCATATTTTACAATTTGTTTTTGGCTTAAATGTAAATACCTAAGTTTTAGTATGTACGAATATGCAAAAGTTATTTATGTGTATTGGTAGGCATTGTTTTCATGATTGTTGTTTTTTTCAGTTTTAGAGACGGATTGTTGCTATGTTTTGATAATCTCTTCTTACATTTCAATTCAAAAATCTTACACGTGTTGCCATATTATTTTTAAAAAATCTTATTATTTCTAAAAAAAAATCCCATTTGTTATTTGAAAACAAAACATTCAACAATAAGTATTTGCGTACGTAAATGTTTAATTTAATCAAAAAGCTAGAAACATTTAAGTTTGGATAATTTTATTGACGAAACCAATGACATAGAAACAGATCTTAAAATTTGTTCACAGCTTACTCTGACATTAGGCAAGGCAAAGAAATGCTAAAAATTATTTTGAAAACGCTACAAATAATTCTTGAAGTTGTTCATTATATTGTTTTAAATCCTTATACATTTAAGTGACTCATTTTAAACAAAATTAAAATAAATGGTAATATTTAAACAAGTATTTAGGTAGATTTGATATAGCATCAGATATAAATACCACAATTGGTTAACCTTGAAATTGGAAGGCCCTCTAATAAAAACAAAATACAAACGGTTTTATAGCTATTTCGATTTAAAAGAATTTACAGATTATTTTTTTTTATATTTTAAAAAAACAGTCATTTTTTTAATTAAATTCATTTATTTATTGACATTTTGAAATAATTTACATTTTACTAATAGTATTTTCCCGCGAAGCCATGTGGCTTATCTGCAGGATAAGTTCTATTCTAGTGTTAAATGTAATATAAATGAAAAAAAGATAATAATAATAATTCAGGATTCAGTGGCCGTGGCTATATGTTAATTTATTCTAAAAGTTCAATATTTCATTGCGAATTTAAAATATACGATTGTATTAATTTTTTTCTTTTGTTTGTGTTTGGTAGGTTAATTAAATTAGTGGGTAATTTGTTGAACAGGGCTGGAAGTACAACACTAAGACATTTTTTTCCATAATTGTTGTGAAATCGTTCTACTTTATATCTTCCTTCTGCTTTTCGTCTTGTGATGTAATTATGGTCTATAGGTTTAAGGTATTTTGAGTCGTTCCAGAATTCATTTATTAGTGCAATATTATATAAGCTTCTGATATTTAGAACTTCTAGTTTTGTTGCTATATTCGCTACTGTTTTTATTCTCCTGTTCCTTCTATTTGTGGCGGTGTTATTGTTGTATGTGTTGTTGTTTACTGTTGTGTTGCTGCTTGCGTTAGTGTTGTTTCCGTTTATGTAATTGAAAACGTGAGTGTTGTTGCCGTTTACGATTTGGATGTTGTTGCCGCTTATGTATTGGATGTTGTTGCCGTGTGTATTGTTATTGACGTTTTGTGTGTTGTTGTTGCCATATGAGTTGTTATAATCGTAAATATTGTTAATGCTTATGTTGTTGTTGTTTACATGAGTGTTGATTACGTGTATAGTGTTGTTTGTTTGTGAGTTATTGTTTACGTTTGTGTTGATGTTAACGTTTGTGTTGTTGTTTACGTGTGGGTTATTGTTAACGTGAGTGTTGTTATCGTTTTGGTTGTTGCTGACGTTTGTGTTGTTGTTAACGTACGTGTTGTTGTTAGCATGTGGGCTGTTGTTAGCGTGGGTATTATTTAGGATGGTATTGTGGATTGAGAGTGGGTTATTGCTGACCGGTGAGTTGTTTGCCGGTATGTTGTTTACGATTGTGCTTAGAAGTGTGTTATTTGCTAGTGTATTGTTTAAGAGTGTCGGGATAACAAGTGTGTTTTGATTGGAGTGCATGTTGTTTGTGTCACTATATATCATGGAATACTGTATTTGTTGGTTGTGTTGCTTGTTTTTTAGCAGAATTTTTAAAATTTGGTTTTGTGTTTGCTGTAGGCTGCTACAATACGTAGAGCTTCCCCATGCTGTAATACCATGCCTTAGGTATGATTCGGCCAAAGAGAAGTATGCTTGCTTTAGGACTGTAAATGGGCTACAATTACTTAGGTGAAAGAGGCTGTAAGCTGACTTTTTTAATTTTTTTCGAAGGTTTTGCACATGGGTTAGCCACTTAAAGTTTTCGTATACACCTAAATATTTATATGTTTTTACCTTTTCTATAATGGTGCTACATGTATCACTATTATATACGTTTGTTTTGTGTATGCATTGATTATCATGAAAAACCAGGTTAAATTGGTGATGCAGAAGATGGGGCGGTTTTATATGCATTAATTTTGTTTTTGATGCATTAATAACGAGGCCATTGTCATGACTCCACTTTGTTATTATATTGAGTTCATTTTGCATGATTTTTTCAGCGTCATCGATTTTTTTGTTAGAAACAATAACTGCAGTATCGTCTGCATATGCAAAAGCTTCGCTGTTTTTAAGAACGTTTATCATCTCATTTGCGTATATCAAGTACAAGATTGGACCTAGTTTTGAGCCCTGAGGTACACCAGTGTTTTCCGAAAAAGTTTCGTTACTTAAAATATTGTTAATTTTGACCCTGTAGCTTCTTAGTTCTAAGTAATTTTTTAACCACTGTAAGCAATTTCCTCTAATTCCATATCGTTCTAGAATTTCAAGAAGGTTGCTGTGAGAAATAGTGTCGAAAGCTTTGCTAAAGTCTATAAATAATGCTAAGCAGAGCTTATTTTCGTTAAGGCATTTATTTATGTAATTAGAAAAATTTCCTAGCAGCTTGTTTATATTTTTACCTTTTTGAAAGCCATATTGACAAGGATTTAAGATTTTGTATTTTTTTAAAAATTCATTTAATCTTTTAACTATTATCTCCTCCAGAATTTTCTCAATAGCTGGTAGTATAGCTATTGGTCTATAGTTGTTATAGTCGTTTTTAGTACCACTTTTGTAAATTGGGCGTATTATTGATGATTTTAGTAAATTAGGAATAGTTGCACTATTTATGCTCGAGTTTACAAATGTAGTTATTAATGGAGCTAATAGGGCAGCATTGTATTTTAGGTCTTTTGGTCTAATACCATCTATTCCTGCGCCTTTTCTTTCCTTGATGTTTGTAAGAATTTCAAATATCTCTTCCTCACTTGTAGGACAAAGAAATATTGTGTTTGGCAATCGTGGTTTGCTGTATTTCAAAGTATTAATATCACACTTATGTACAATTTTTTTCACGTTATTTTTAAAGTTGTCTGCAAATTTGTTTGCTATATCTAATACATTTTCACTATTAAAGTTTTTCATTACCGTTTTATCGATATTACTAGTTTTTTTACCCGTTAACTCATTAATAAGTTGCCAAGTGACACGTATATTATTTCTGTTTTCAATGAATTTTGTTTTATAAAAAGAATTTTTTGCGTAAATTAATTTTTTATTTAACATATTTCTAAATTGTTTGTATTCGCTTTCATATTGTTTGTTATTTTTATTATTTAACCATTTGTTATAAAGTTTATCCCGGATATTGCAACATTTTAATAGACTTTCATTTAGCCATGGGTTCACTTTTCGCTTTTTTTTATTTGTATTTTGTGTTTTAGAATTTTCGTAAATGTTGTGAAATTGTTCATATATTTTGTTAAATAAATTATTAGTACTTAAATTTTGTCCATAAATTAAACTCCAATTATAATTTTTGATATATTTGTTTACTTTATAATTATTTAAATTGGTGCCCTGAAATTGTGTGGTTTCCTCACCCTGGTTTTGTTTATTTTGATTTTCTTTTACTTGGAATAAACAACAGAAAAGAGCGTAGTGGTCAGAGATGCTAGTTCTCACTATAGAGGCGTGTGTTTGTGTTGTTGCGTTTTTGTTTCGTGTGTAAATATGATCAATGCACGTACTGGTTTTGTTATTGATGTCTTCTCTTGTGCTCTCATTTATTATACCTTGTAATTCATTGGATGATAACATTTCAGTATATTTATTTGTTGTAATGTTTTGTTTGAGTATATCAATGTTAATATCTCCAATAATAATTATGTCTTGTTTATTTTTTATGTTGTTTATTGATTTGTCTAGCTCTATAATAAACTCTTTGACATTATTTTTTGGTGGGCGATAAATACAGATAAGAGAATACTTATTGCTTTTAATATTTACATCAATTTGCATCGATTCGTAAGAGATAGTTTTAATGTTGGAATTTATATATGTTATGTTTTCTCTTACATATAACGCTATTCCTCCTCCCCTGCCATCTCTGTTTAAGAAATGTGAGTTAAAACCGTTTATGTTAAAGATGTTGTTTTCGTTGTCGGTAATGTTAGTCTCGACAAGTACAATAAAGTTTATTTTGTTTATTATTTTTTGTATGGAAGCTAGAAATGAATTAAAATTTAAGCGTAATGAACGAATATTCATGTACAGTATATTTCTGGGATAACTTAAGAATTTTTTTTCTATTAGATTAAAGTTTTCAATAGTTGTTACTAAATTCATGTTTTATCTCTATATAAAGGTATTTTTTTTTTTTTTTTTTTTTTTTGTGGTACATAGGTTAAAATAGGTAATTTGTGTTGGGAGTGATCGAGTCGATATCATTGGTATTGTTAATAATAATTGCTGGCGTATTTTCAATTTTACGGGCAAATATTTTGCCATCCCTGACCCATACATATTTCCAATTAGCTTCTCTTGCTTTGGTTTTTGTCGCCCATAGTAGTTGTTTGTTATTAAACGTGAGTTGGTCATTAATGTATACGTGTTTATTATTGTTGTTGTTTTCGTTTTGATCTTTGTTTATAATATGAGCATCTATTCGGTGTCGTATTATTTTACTCATCAGCTCTCTTTTTTTGTTGAGAGATGTAAATTCCACTACAACTTTGTCGTTTTGCCATCGCAGTCTATAAGCATTGCTAATATCGGCTTCGCACATTTCTATTTCTACTGAGGATGCAATTGTTTTTATTATTTCATATGGTGATATGTCTTTGTTTGTGACGTTTTTTATTTCAATGTTTTTAACAATAAACTGCTGTTCCATTTTATTTATACGTATGTCGATTGCATTTATTTCGTGCTCCCTTTGTTTATCTTTATCGACGAGCTCTTTTACTTGGTCTAAAATCCAGAGAGCGCAGTTGTGATTGTGGAGAGTGCACTTGTTATTTCGTCTCTTATTTGTGTGTGGGAGTTGTTTACAATTGTTGATAATTGCTCTATATTTGTTTTTATATCTTTAATATCTGACTTAAGGTCATTGACATCAGATTGTACCGAGCATAAGTTAGAGTTGACGGTGTTAAGAGCTAAGGAATCTTTGCGTGTTATCGCTCTGTTTTCTCCAATATTTTCTTCATTACCATCTCTTAATGTCTTTTGTTGATTTGTTTCATCAGATACGAATGCCTGATAAACGTTGTTGGGGGACTTAGATCGAGGCTTACATTTTTGGCACTTCCAGTTAGTTTTCCTCTCCCCATACATACTAGAATATGTAGACTCAGCTAAAGGGCAGCAAGGTGAGAAGTGGTAATTCGAATTGCAATTGAAACATTTCACATATGCAGTTGTTGTAATTGTATTATTACAAGTATTGCAAGAAACACTATTCATTTTTTATTATTATTTTTTATTTTTTTAAAGTTTTTTATTTGTTTAATAAGAGTTTTATATTTTTGTTCCTTTATAATAATTTTCTTAATTTTTTGGCACACTATAACCACGAATAAAATACTTTTTTCAGGAGTCTTAAAAAAACACGTCTGTTCGCCACGAAAATTGATTGCGTAAAAGTTAGTTTATAACAATTTATTTTAGTTTTAATCGCTAAGACTATTCCATCCAACTTTAAAAATTAATCAAAAGAAGCTTAAAACATTTTTCTAAAAAGCTAATCAAATGCCAAATGGAAATTTTACAGCTAAATCTAAGTTTTTGGTGCTGAATTTACTTTCAAAAATAAAAAATTCCCACACTACTTAAAAGTCTTCATTAAAAATCGCCCAAACATGCAGGGTTATCGTCTTGTAAAAATATAAAATGAAATTTTTTTTACAATAAAATAAGAATTATCCATTTCCATACGAAATTTCATTTTGACTACAACTATTTTTTTTAGTCAAAATTTATTATAATTTATTATAATACATAAAAAACTTAAGTTATATCAATACCTATTCTTCAATTTTTAAAATAATTCAAAAAAAAGCTAGAAACATATTTAATTAAAATGCTTAAAAAAATGCGAAGCGCTTAATGAAAGTATTTTATCTAAATTAAAATTTGTAATCTAAGTTAAGCTACAAAATTGCCAAAATGGTCACACTGCTTAAAAACCATACAAACAAGCAGGGTTATCCACTTTTAAAAAAAATTGTATTTAGGGAATATTAGAAATGCCCTCATCATCTAATTTTACGACTACAAAAAACCGCTAACATAACGAACAGTGATCTAGTGTCGTCAAAATATTAAAAGCAATCTTTGCCTTTTTATTGTTGCCATTGATAACATATTAGTCACTTTCTTAGACAATTTATACAAAAATATATTCATATATACCTATATACGGGCCTGTTCTGAAATCACACCTGTGACTTTGTGGTGTTTTGAAAGTCATAACGTTGTTGTGTTTCTTGGTGTGCTTTCTGCAATTGAAGATCACACAAAAACGGGACGCTTAAATATCACACGTGTGATTTTAGTAGGCACATGTGATTTCAAATCACGTGATTTGAGTTAAAGTGATTTTCAGAACAGGCCTGATAATATATTCTGCACAAAAGCGATTTAAAAGCATACACAATTTAAGCAATTTCTTGGTATGTTTATGTTGTATTATTGATAAATAAAAAACATTTAAATTGGTTTGCGACTTTTATTATCCAAAACGACAGTTTACGTTTCAAAACGGTTAATGGTAACCCTGTAAAATAGTTGTGTGTTGTTTTTTTTTGTGGTTTTTTTCATTTAAAATACTTGCGGTAAACTTCTTTTTTTTTATTTAATATTACCTTCTGTATTATACACAAACAACAAACACATACATACTTTAATTTACTATTAATAATTTTTGATATCACATACTCAAATCAACATCGGCTTTACATGCGGTTCGATGGTCGAAAGGTCTAAACGGTCTGCCTCCTAACAATTTGTTATTGGTTGACTGGTTCGAATCCCATTCATTCCATTTTTTTTTTTTTTGTTTTTTATAAATTCTTTTTATCTAAAAAGAAATTGGTCAGTTTTTCACTTTTTAAAATTTTTAAAACATATTTATGAACTTCATAAACGTATATTTTATACATATTTACGCCTTTTAATTTACCCTTTTTATACCCTTATTTTTATTGATTTAATTTTTTTTTACTTATTTTATTTTTTTATAATTATTTTTTTATTTTATAGGTAATTCGTTTACATACATAAGTTTGTCATTCTGTTTGTTATTTCTACAATATTGATCTCAGGCCATATAAAGTGTATGTATATATATTGGGTGCTTATGAGGAGAAAAGTGGATTTAACGATGTCCGTCTGTCAGTCCGTTTGTCAATTTTTATAGAAACTTAATTTTTAGGCCTGCCATATATATGACCTATGGATACGCCTTATTTATTAAAACATCGAAAATCTTTAGTAAAACATATTCTATGCAAAACTCGGAAAAATTTTAAGGCTGCTATACGTCCTATGGATATGACTTATATACCAAAATATCTGAAATTTCTTGTAGAACATATTTTATAAAAAACTCGGAAAAATCGGTTCAGATACAAAAAAGTTATGACCAAAATTAAATTTTTTTTTTAAATACCCACTTTCGGGAACCATAGATCTCCCCGAGTCCAAGCTTTATAACTAAAGTAAATGGTAAATTTCTTCTTCAACACGTCGGTATATAAATCTGCCAAATCGGTTAAAAAATGGCAGAGTTATAACCGAAATACTGAATATTCTGGGCCCTTATGAAAAGCGAAGTTCAAAACCGGTTGTCTCTTATTTAAAAAAAAATATTTACCAGTTTTATATAGTTTTTGTCTAGTTTCTCTGTATTCTGCTCGCACAATGGTGAAGGGTATTTAAGATTCGGCACAGCCGAATATAGCACTCTTACTTGTTTTTTTCTACTATGTTTTTTTCTTCTTTTGCTTTTTACATTCTTTTTGTATTATACATACTTATGTTTTTTGAATCTAACTGAAATAATTTCACTCATCAATAAACGTTTGAACTGTAAAGAAGTATTGTCTTTTTATTAAACAAGAGGATTGAATTCTAACATTCACAAAAAAAAATATGGGAATATTTTCATGGGAGTAGTTGTTTGCGATAGGGGTGAATTAGTATTTTTTTATATTCATGTTGTAAAATTCCTTTCTTCATACAAATAATGTAATGAAAATTAAATTTGATGAACTTAAGCCTGATTAAAAATATTGTAAATTTGGATTGTATGTTTTTTAAGCTCTTCAATAAGTTTTTCTTTCATAATTCACAAATTTGTTGAATTATTCTTTTTATTGTCAAAAACACACAACGCGTTAAAAAGTTCAAAGTAAACCTACTTTCTGGTGCAAACGCGTAAAAATATTTTGCATGTAGCTTGTTCTATGAAAATACACTAGTTTAACTTTTTTTGACAGAAGTCGACAGAGCGCGCGCGCACTAGCGCGTGTTATGTACTTCTACCTTTAGAACAATGTAGTATAAAATACCTTTTTATTCACTCGACACTATGTTTTCTATGGTATAGTTTAATTTTATTGTAAGTTTTAAAAACTATCGATAGTTATCAAAGCAACACAGTAGGACAACTGCTTAAACCACCATAGACACGCAGATTAGCCACGGTCTTAACCATAGCCGCCCTTGTGAAAGGAAGATTCTTGTGGCACTCAACTTATCTAAGGCCTTCGACACGGTTAATCACGCCACCCTCTTTAGAGATATCTCAACATCCAGCCTAACAAACAGCACGAAGATGTGGATCGTAAACTACCTGTGTGGCCGCCAGTTGTTCGTGGAGTTTCGAAATAGACGATCAAAACCCCGTAGAATTAAACAAGGAGTACCACAGGGTGGAGTTCTCTTCCCGATTTTGTTTAAACTTTGGTTATATGAGAGTGAAGTCCTAAGATATGAAACAGAGCCACTCCTCATATAAAGCAGCTCTTAAAGATATCCACGGTTGAAGCAGATGTAATCTCATACTGTGACAACATCGTTCTCGGAGGCCATCCACCACCTATTCCAGATGAAGAACGACGTCTGCCCCGGAAAACAAGGGTCGTCCTGGCCCAACTTCGTTCTGGGTGGTGTGCTCGACTCAATTAGTATTGGACGATAATACATCCTTACACCCCCAAAGTCTGCCCTGCATGCGGTGAAGTTCCGCATGACGTCGCCCACCTATTTAATTGCAGGGTAAACCATACTTATCTGGACCCCGAATCAATTTGGACTCACCCGGATGTAGATGAGTCAGCAGTATATATATGTACATACATTTAGAGGTCACGCTGCTACAACAACAACATAACAGCAGGCTGAGGTGGCTAGGTAGCAGATTCCTGACGGGATTCGTAATGGGAATGACCTGGCTGCGCGGCAGTAGACTGGGCACATGTTGGCCAGTTTTCTGTTTAGTAGGGTTGGTTTTGCCGTGATGTCCGATTGTTTACCTTCCTTTACCTTCTCTTTTTCCTGTGCTTTTACTATTTCACTAACTAAGGCGTCACAATCACACCAGCATTTCTAACCTAAGTATGCCCACAACCTTTACTAGGTCTTTCCATAAGTATCTTAAATAGTGATATTGTTAGTAAATACCATTTAAAAATATCAAAATGTCTGTAGCATATTTCAATACTTTACAAGATTTAATCAAATTTATAAGCTTTTGTAGGATATTAAACGTTAAACAAAAACGATTTGCTATAATAATCTGCGACATTTTCGTCCAAACTCACCGTTTCTTCCAATTCAATTACCACTTTTGAGTAATGTGCTGAGGGCCACGATTTTAACCGCCATCTTAATGTAATTTTTTTTTCTGGTAATAGTTCATCAAAATATCCGTGTACATGGCCTCCATAAAGATCGAATCTATAAAAAATATTAATAATAAGAACATATCGCTTATTCAATAATAATCATAATTATAACGCATTAATAATAATTATAACGCATTGTCTAGTCATTTTTTTTTAACTTTATTTTTTATTAACTAATGCCTTATGATGACCTAACAGTAGGGCCGTATTTAAATTAAGAGGTGTAGGGAAGAAAACCGGGTTTAAAAGGTGCACCACGACGCATGGCTGAGCAACTTTTGTGCTGAAGAGAAAACGCGGTCTCATTTCCGAAAACTGTTTTGTATAGAAAGGCTTTAAATTACACGGAAAGAATTATTAACTACATCATCAGAAAATATGGCTTAAACCAAGAACATTTTGCACGATTCTGATTGTCATATCTGCTAATCTGGCAACTCTTCTTCTACTTATGTAGGTACGGTACTTGTCAATTTTTATATCCTTAGATCACTCTTGTAACGATAGCCGAACAATAAACAACATACATATATTTCTTAATATTAATAATTGAAAACAGATCGTGTGCAAATTTATTTAAATAGTTACAACAAATTGGCGACTTGGAGAAACTATTTTAAAAAAATTGTTGCAGGAATACTGGAGTGCAAGAGTCATATGTTGGTATCATGGACGCCATACAATTCAACCAATTCCTGAGTTCCCACGGCAATTGTGTATACGTACCGGAACGACTCGGAGCATCAATTGCACCGACCAAAGATTGTGATTGTCAACTCAGCAACACCGTGTTTACATAATCGAGTGTGAATTTGTGTCTTCATGTACATGCGGGGCTTCGGTGGCAGATTTATTTCTACGTGCCCAGTTTATAAGGGGCATTCTAGATAACACCTACTGCAGTCGAGTTCTATAAAATTAAGCGAGGTTGTGTCAAAAGCAATTGCATTGGAATCCGCAAAAGCAGACGCAAAAGAAATCACAATAAGGATAACAACAATTAACAAAATCTTAGGTAGCAATCGTATTAACTATAAACAAGACGCCCTATGCTCCAGTGGGAGTTAAAGGTTTATATATATATATATATATATATATATATATATAAACAAGAATCTCATTCAGAAAAAATTAGAACAATCAAACAAACGTGAGTTACCGGAAGTTAGGAATAGAAAGGTTGTGCCTTAGATGCAGGAGTGCCGAACCAATAAAAACAAGTTGAAATGTACGGGTTGCAACTAGAGTTTCAAATAAAATTTTTTTTAATTTTTATACCCTTCACCACAGGTGTAAAAGGGTATACATATATAAGTTTGTCATAACGTTTGTAATTTCCACAATATTGATTTTAGACCCCATAAAGTATATATATTCTGGGTCCTTATGAGAAGAGAAGTTGATTTAACGATGTCCGTCTGTCCGTCTGACCGTCTGTCCGTCTGTCCGTCTTACGTTTGATATGTGTTTTCCGGATAATCCAGACATGATAGCGGCTAGGTTGTTTTACATTTATGTAACATACAGTCCACCATTTCTTGCTATTGAAATTCAGCCAGATCGGTCCAAAAATGACGTAGATATGAGCAAAAAACCACAATTACCTCTAAATTTTTCCAAAAATCCCTTGTTGTTGTTGTATTTTTTTTTATTTCTGTATATCTTGAGAACGGCAAGAGCCAAAGTTTCCAAATTAGGTACACACATTTAGGTTGCCAATACACACCATATCGGAAATCTTTAGTAGAACATATTTTATAAAAAACTCGGGAAAATCGGTTCAGATACAAAAAAGTTATGACCAAAATTAAATTTTTTCTTTTAAATACCCACTTTCGGGAACCATAGATCTCCCCGAGTCCAAGCTTTATAACTAAAGTAAATGGCAAATTTCTTCTTCAACACGTCGGTATATAAATCTGCCAAATCGGTTAAAAAATGGCAGAGTTATAACCGAAATACGGAATCCACAAAAATTACTATTTTTTATAATTAACTTTGTTAAAATATATATTTACAAGTTTATATATAAATGTTTATATATAAATATAACTTAAGTAAATGGTAAAATTCTTCCTTAACACGTCGGTATATAAAACTATCAAATCGGTTAGACAATGGGTAATTTATGAGCAAAATACTCAAAAAATGGGCTAAAAACATCAAAATGTTTATAAAAACCTAAATTTTAGGGCTGCTATACGTCCTATGTATATGACTTATATACCAAAATATCTGAAATTTCTTGTAGAACATATTTTATAAAAAACTCGGAAAAATCGTTTCAGATACAAAAAAGTTATGACCAAAATTAAATTTTTTTTTTTAAATACCCACTTTCGGGAACCATAGATCTCCCCGAGTCCAAGCTTTATAACTAAAGTAAATGGTAAATTTCTTCTTCAACACGTCGGTATATAAATCTGCCAAATCGGTTAAAAAATGGCAGAGTTATAACCGAAATACTGAATCCACAAAAATTACTCTTTTTTATAATTAACTTTGTTAAAATATGTATTTACAAGTTTATATAAATGTTAATATATAAATATAACTTAAGTAAATGGTAAAATTCTTCCTTAGCACGTCGGTATATAAAACTATCAAATCGGTTAGACAATGGGTAATTTATGAGCAAAATACTCAAAAAATGGGCTAAAAAACATCAAAATTTTTATAAAAACCTAAATTTTAGGGCTGCCATACGTCCTATGGATATGACTTATATACCAAAATAACTGAAATTTCTTGTAGAACATATTTTATAAAAAACTCGGAAAATCGGTTCAGATACAAAAAAGTTATGACCAAAATTAAATTTTTATAAAAACCTAAATTTTAGGGCTGCTATACGTCCTATGGATATGACTTATATACCAAAATATCTGAAATTTGTATGAGTTATAACAGAAATACTGGGGTCTAATCACCGCATACGATATCGAGCAAAATTCTTCTAAATTATTTATTTTGGTATCTTGAAACTCGATAGCGAATGAAATGTATTGAATTTGAAATAATAGCATTCGACATCGAGTAACTCGACATTACATTTATCGAGTTTTCATTCGATACGCCAGTGTCTATCGTATGCAAAAAAATCAATAGTTTATTCGATACGATAGTATCGAATGCAGTGATTAGAACCCTGAAATCCCGAAAATTACTCTTTTTATACCCTTCACCGAAGGTAAAAAGGTATATATTATATTGATCCTACACCCTATAAAGTACATATATTCTGGGCCCTTATGAAAAGCGAAGTTCAAAACCGGTTGTCTCTTATTTAAAAAAAAAATATTTACCAGTTTTATTTAGTTTTTGTCTAGTTGCTCTGTATTCTGCTCGCACAATGGTGAAGGGTATATAATATTCGGCACAGCCGAATATAGCACTCTTACTTGTTATTTGTTAACATCGTTAAAATCAAAAACGAGCTATTCAAATATATTCTTTACTAAAAAACTAAAAACTTCCTACAAATCGAACTATTTTTCCTACGCCAATAAATCAACGGTCTTTTTAGTTGCTGATAAAATGTATAAAAAGCTTCTTGAAGTAGAAAATGAAAATGTAATGCACCATTACCAGCACCAGATAATGAACCATTTACAAATTCTAAAAATATAAATGTAAAGAAAATACAAAATCCTGAAAATATCTTTAAAAAAGAATTTAACGTCTATGAAGTCACGGGTATGCGCTTCTTACTATAAAACCAACGTCTGTAAAAAGCGAGAGCACATTTTCGGCAGGCAATATACATATCAACAAGGATTACACAAAAATTGTTTGCTAAAAAAAAAAATTAATTTTACCAAGTTGCTATTAATAATAATAAGTTGTAATAATTCGTGATCTCCAAAATAAAAAAAAAATAAATAAATACATATATACATACATACATATGTATATAAAACTTTTGTCTTGAACTCATTTAATAAAATCATTGTTTTATGCAAAGAATCCCTTGATTCCCGGGAATAAGATTTTTTTGTTTCGTTTCCCGGGAATAGAAAAAGTCCGGGAAATTAGAAACACTAGTTGCAAGAAACAAGGTCAGTTGGTAAGGGTTTGTATTAAAACTTTACAGAAAAACTCTTTAAGCAGCAATGGTTTATCGTCAAGGCAAAGTTCAACACATTAGGTTCATAGCGCAGAAAACAAAGATTACGGTGTTTTTAAAGTGGTCAATGTGTATCAGAGTAGCAACTCAAAAAATTCGGATGCAGAACATTATTATACTGAAGTCGACATCGTTGGTAGACGCGTAAAATTCTAAGTAGATTCTGGTTTGGGATATACCTTTTTGCCTATAGGCAACAAATTTAATTTTCAGGTTACACACAAACTACATTCGCACCAGATGGTAAAATAATAGTATGTGCGAAATACAACAATGTCGAAATAAAAGATGGAATATATACTATATAGTACCAGATTTTTGTACGGCATTGTTGCGTCGTGTCTGGATTAGACGACCGAAAATTGATTTATGTAAATGTTTTGGATAACAACACAACGAAGAGTAGCTGCTATTAAACAGGTGAGTGTGATTGAAGAAATTGTAAAGGAATTTACTGAAGTATTCAAGCAAGAAATAGGGTGTAAATCAAAGTACAAATTTCACTAAAACTGCGTGAAAAGGCCACACCGATTTACTCCAAAGAACGATCCATTCCATATTCCTTGAAGGAACGTGTTGACAAATAGTTAGATGTATTAGAACAAGGTGGCATAATATCGAAAACGACAGAGCGATTGGGGTTCTCCTTTGGTAGTTATCCCCAAGGCTGAGTCGACTATAAGGTGGGCGTAAACCAACGACTTACTGGCTCACACTAGCCAATTAGAAAAAATCAGTGATATTTTTAAGTCTTCGTGACTCGAAATTATTTTGCAGGCTCGATCTTTATAAAGCCTACTTACACATAACTGTAGATGAAGAATCTGTAATTATACAAACAATTTCAACACACCGTGGTACCTACGGAATGATTCAATTGTCATTTGGCATAAAAACTGCTCCGGCAGAGTTTTATAGGATCATAGATCAAGTTTTTCGAGAAATGCCAAAAACAGAATCATATTTTTATGATATAATCGTTCATGGGCAGTCAATGGAGGAGTGTATATCAAACCTTAAAGCCTGTTTACAACAATTGCGAAAATTTGACTTACTTTCAATAGTGCGAAATGTTCCTTTTTTTGAGGAAAGAATATAATTTTTAGGGCATTTCGTAGAGCTCAACAGCTTTAGTAAATCTAATTTAAAAGTCGCCGCAATCTTAGACATGCCTTGCCCTTACAATGCAAACGATGTTAAGCGGTTTTTGGGTATGGTCACGTACTACGCGCGATTTATACCAAATTTATATTCAATAATTACACCCTTGCGAAAAAAGAGCTGGCCAGTCCTCGGGTTTTAATACCCTACAATCCTGAACTGCCACTTCAATTGGCATGCGATGCTGGCCCAACAGGTATTGCAGGTATTTTTATCAAACATTGTTGATGGCTATGAAAAGCCTATAGCATACTCATCAAGGGCATTAACATTGGCTGAAATCATTTACAACTCAATAGAGAGGCGCTGGTAATAGTTTTTTCTATTTAATACTTTTACTAATACTTATTTGGATGGCCGTTTGTTCCCATAACAGATAATTAACCAATTAAAGCTACCACAAATGACCTTCCAATGTTTACAACGATACGCAGCGCTTTTGTCTGGGTTAAACTACGAAATAGAGTAGAAAAAAGGGGTTGAAAACACCACCGTAGATTGCATTTCACGAGCACCAGATACATCGAAAATTCCCAATCAATCAAAAAGTACACCTTATGTGTAATTCAACTAAACACCAAATTAGTAAATCGCAAATAACCTTCAAATCAGTTAGAGAAGAAACCTGGAAAGATAAGGAATTAGTGGTAATTTTAAAGAAACTTCGTAATGATAATAACAAAACAAAAAACGGCCGCCAACTTGATAAAAACGAATCTGAGTATACAATAGACGGTGATGTACTCTTTCGAGGTGAAAGGGTTATAATTCCTACAGCACTGCAGCCGTATGTTCTACTGTCTACTGGAAGTCTATAGATAGAGACATCGAAAATATAGTAAGGTCGTGCTCATCATATGCAACAGTCAGAAACTCACCCGTGAAAGCAGAAGTACATCCATGGGAAGCGCCTGATGAAAATTGGCAACGCATACATATTGACTATGCGAGTCCTTCTCAGGGTTACTATTTTTTGGTAATAATGAATGCGAAATTTTTTTTTTTATTTAATCTTTCTTGTCGAAAATTACAATATGTTTTCAAAGCTTAATCCTTATTCTTATTTGTATTTGTTAGCCATTACCAATGTAACCGCTAATTAACTGCATTCAAGTGTCAGGCTTAGGCTCAAAGTGTCGGATCTTTTCAGCCTCCGGTGACCTTCGAACTTTATTAGATCCCGAGCTAGTATGGTAGCGATGTTAAGATCTCTGTGGCTAATGTCATTACGTATATACCATGGGGCGCAGACAATTTGCCGTAATATCCTAGACTGTCTTCTTTGTAGTGTAACGACGTGTTTTTCCACCTTATGCTGAGAAATGAAACACCGGACACGATCTCTTCTTCAAACGTCATAAACCGCACGCTCAGTTTATTTGTTTCTCTTAATTCTACAATTTTACTGCAATAGTTGGAAAATTAAATATTACTCTCGGGACGGAACCGACAACACACACAAGGATAGCGACGCGAAAGACACGACGGCTTGGACAGAAAGGCCAAAGTAGCCAAGGAGAAGGCAGACGACAAACCAAGAGAATTTAGTCTACACCGCTGTTCTCTTGCTTTGCAATCGTAGCCGTGCGTGCTACTACACGTCGAGAGAATTTAGTCTACACCGCTGTTCTCTCGAGGTGCAGTATCACCCTATCCTCCAGCGCGGTCTCACGATAGTCAGAAAAAGGTCGGAAAGCAAACCAAGAGAACTAAGTCTACACCGCTCTTCTCTTGCAATCTGTACCAGCAACGAGTGGGATCAAATGAAATAGGTGTAACCTCTCTTCAACGAACACTAGATATTAGTTTGCTGTAGCGGTGTAACCTCTCCCAGCTAAGTAAGACCTTACCCGTTTGCCAGCTGCCGACTGACTAACTTGCTTAATGGTGCGTACTCCGCTTTAATACCGTTTGCCGGTGTACATTTACACACACAAAGTAATTATTTATCATGGTTGCTCATAAGTGTATGTTGTCGTGTCCTACTCTTTTCTACTCGCCACCAGATGGCGGAAGCCATCGGTCCGTTAATTTCAAAATTAGTACATAAATTAATTCTTATTTAATACAAAAAAAATTATTTAAAGCACGAAGATAATATAAATTATAGAATTCACTCTAGCAAGAAAATTAAGTTAAACATAATATGAATTCATTCACCCTTGTTATGGGTAATAATAAAAGTCAAGGATAATATAAGCTATGCGATGCGGTATAATACGAAAAATAATAATATATTCGAATAATTATGATTCATCTTGGGCCGGATTGGTCTGGTGTGGTGGTGTAGTCTAGGGCATGTGACTCAAAAACGAGGGCTCCGACTTTTGGTCGTCACAGTAGCTTCTGGATGTTTGATGCGCATGCAGTACCCCATAGTTGGATGCCATATGTCCATATTGGTTTTATAATAGACTTGTATAAGAGAACTTTGTTGTCTAAGGATAAGTTTGAGTTTCGACCGGTTAGCCAATGTAGTTGAGCTGCTTTAAGTTTCGTAGCCGTTACTTTAGCTTCAATATGACGAGACCAGGTCAAGCGTTTATCTATATGAATTCCCAAGTACTTAACATGGTTTTCTACCGGAACAGTGATGTTTATTTTTACAGCTGGGCACGTTTGTCTTCTGAGCGTGAAGGTTAAGTGAGCACATTTAGCCGGGTTAACCTTTATCTCCAATTTTTTAGCTAGGCCTCTAGCACAGAATACACAGAACTGTCACGAGACGGAAGATTTTGCGTTTTTTTTTTTGTCTCTTTCAAAGAAAGCTGCCCTTTTGCATTTCTCTTTTCATCATATTCTATGCCGCAATACAATGCACACAAATTTATTTAGTTAAGATTTATTTACTAAACTGTTGTAAAAATTAACTTTTAAGTTCACTACAACACGAGTAAATAATATTTAAGTAAGTAAATAACATTATAAAACAAAACAATATTACTAAATACATTTTTTTTGCACAAAAAACAACGTTTGTTGAACTAATGCATTTGTTTAACGTGGTTTGTGTTTTGTTATTTTTGTTTTGATCACGCCATTTGTGTTGATTGTTGCGGCCTGTTTTTACACCTTGCCACTTCACTACCAAAAAAAGCTTTCTGTCTCTTTCTTCGAAAGCTGCCCTCGCAACTGATTTGGGACTTTTTCACACGTCACTTTTTACAGTTCTGTGTATTCTGTGCCTCTAGTTCATTGATGTGGGACTGTAAATGCTGCGATGCAACTTTTGGGTCCTGATTAACACTAATAAATGCTGTGTCGTCTGCAAACGTAGAAGTATGTGTGCTCGGGCTTGTTGGCATATCAGCTGTATATTTCAGTGATGGAAAATTCAGTACTATGGTACTATTTTCAGTACTTTTTCCTTTCAAAAATATCTCGGTATCCCCACGTCCGTTTTAGGACTTTTTTCTTGTTACGCTTCTTTGTTTAGAAATTTAGCGTTAAATTTTTTTAACATTGACAACTAAGGCTGTGGAGTCGTAATGCAAAAAATACTAACTCCGACTCCCACCGCTAAATTCCAACTCCGACTCCTAATCTAACCTTAATGCTAAATGTATACGAGACTGGTCCTTATTTGACTTTAAACTCCTTTGTTTAATGCAGTTCCTTTTAAATGTTTAAAATATAGCAAGAGAAGGATTCAATAAAAATTTCGAACCAATATTTTAAATATTGCGTTGTCAATTTCGAAGTACATATTTTAATTTTGGAAATTATTATAATATTTGTCTAAATTTTTTATGCCGAAAAATTTTGGAGTCAGATTCACGAATTTTTTGTGGGTACTTCGACTCATTCCGGTACAAAAACCTCAACGCCGATTCCACAGCCTTTTTGACAAAATTGCCTAGACAAAATGTATTCTTATCAAAAATATGTTTTTTGGTATATTTTAATTTAAAAAATGTATTTTCCAAAAAAATTTGTTTGAAAAAAGTACCATAATGTTGAAAAAAGTACTCTTTTGCTTGGTGGTCAGTACCATCTACATTTTTCAATTTTCCATCACTGGTATATATTATATACAGTAACGGCCCTAATATGCTGCCTTGAGGGACACCAGCAGATATTTTCTTGGTGGGGGAGTATTTGTTTTTTGATCTTACCATGAATGTCCTGCCAGTTAAATAGCTTGCAAGGAGTTTGTGAGTGTTTTGTGGAAGCATTCCTGTTATTTTAATGCCAAACTTTGTCGAATGCTTGGGAAATGTCTATAAACAGTGCTGAGCAATATTCCTTTCTCTCAAACGCTGATCTAATTTGGGTAACAGTTCTATGCACTTGTTCGATTGTACCATGCCTTGCTCGGAATCCGAACTGATGATCCAGAATGATTGCGTGTTCATTCAGGTAGGGAGGTTTACTTGAAAGGAATATTTTTTCGAATAGCTTTGATAATATTGATAGTAGGCCGATTGGTCTGTACGACGTAATTTGACTAGCGTCTTTTCCTGACTTAGGAATCATAACAATTGTAGAGGTCTTCCAAAAGAATGGGAAGTAGCCAACTCGTAATATCGCATTAAAGATGAGCAGCAAGAGTCTTGAAGCAGACGTAGGTAAGTTTCTTATCATTGAGCCTGTGATGAGGTCAGGACCGGGAGATTTTTTAATGTTGTCATTTTCTATCGCTGATTTTACTTGAGTTAATTTAAATTTTATTGGATCGTTAACTGTATCAGGAATAATTGGACGACAGGAACAAGTATGAGCATCATGGGGCGTGAACACTTTCTCCAAGTGGCTTGCAAAGGCGTTTATTTTTTTCATTTGTGTTTTTTTACCAGGTACGGTTTTTCAGTCTTAGTGGAGATTCGTGGGTTATAGGGCTTTGTATATGTCTTACAGCCTTCCATAAGCTGTAATTGGAGTTTTTTGTGGCATCTCGGCTGTTTAGATAGCATTCTATTGCAGAGTCGTGTTTCTGCCTCAGCAGAATCCAAGACAGTCGGTCGACAGCTGTTTGGATGTCAGATGAATTTTTTAGGGAAATGCTGAGATAGATGAGAGCTCACATACATTTCATACTTCAACCGATTTGTGTTTTTGTTTGGATAGGAAATAAAGTTTTCAGCTGCGTTATCAAAGTTGCCTTTTAGAATAAGGATTGAAGGTGAATGATCAGACGATAAATCGTGTGAGGAACTAATTAGTAATTGATCGCGTTTGATGTTTTTAATTACGGCAAAGTCAATAAGGTCTGGTAGCTTGTTGAAGTCAGCGGGCCAATAGGTAGGTTCTCCACTCGATACGACATCAAGATTTTTTGCAGTGACGGTGTTATATAGCTGTTTACCTCTAGGACTTGTAAGTCTGGAGCCTCAATACGTATGCTTAACGTTGCAGTCGCCTGCTGCAATGAATTTGTATCCCAAAGTGGAGAAGAAGTTTAGAAATTTATCCTGTGCAATTTTATGTCTAGGGTGACAATAAACGGATGATAACGTGATTTTAAAATCTGTAAGATTTATAGATGCAGCCTGGATACAATCTTCCTTGTACTATGGCATTGGAAAGTGTCTGACTTGTTTGTGCACAATTATGGCTGTGCCACCACAAGCCCGTCCGCTCGGATGTTTGTGTCGTATGTGAGGTAACCATTTACCCTAAAGCAGTTTGTTAAAGTAAAGTGGGTTTCAAAGACTAGAAGCACGTCGATTTCGTGCATTTGAAGAAAATGTGCTACTTCGTGTTTTTGTTGGGAGAGCCCGTTTGCGTTCCAGAAACATATTTTTGACTGGTTCATTTTTTATTTTGTAGAACTTGCAGGAGCATGTTTTGGTTTCGCATCATTTTCTGAAACATGTTCTGCATTGCATGGTGGCCATGAAGTTATTCATAATTTGAAGTAGATTTTCAATTGAGCCCGATATGTCTGCAAAATGTATTTGTGGATATTCCTTAAGAACATTAGCGAATGAATGTTGGTTTGCGTTAGCTACTTCCGCAGGATTATGTCCGTGGGATTTTTCTTTTAGGACTTGGGCATATGAGTGGTTTTGTTTGTTGATTTGTATAGAGTAAGCATAAGAGCCCGCGGGAATGCTGGACGCATAAGGTGGATGATATTGGGAGTGCGCATATTTTTGGATTTTCTCAGGTTCTTTTAAGTGCAAGAATACTCTACATCCCCTATAGCTAGCTGTGTGATTTTCGCCAGTTACTGCATTTCCTTACTTTTGGGTCATTTTTGGAGTGATTGCATTCCGAAGTTTTATGCAATACGATTTTGTATGCCTATATTCCTGACAATTGGTGCACTAAGTGGGACCCTTGCGTTTTAATGGCTCCTCTACTGTTATTCTCCTACTTAGGAGGTATCTGAAGTTGTAAATAGGATGAACTGCATTGGTTGAGGAACTTTGTTCCTGTTTAAAATATTGTGAACAAATGCCCTTTTAACTCTGAGGCAGATCTTATTTCCTCTGTGGGAACGGAACTATACATACCTTTTATGACGACAGTCAAACCCTTAGCACTTTTTAGTTGATACGTATAGTAACTTTTCTTTGCTGCATCGAGGTGTTTTGAATTGATACGAAAGTTCATTTCAGTATGGGTTTGGATCTTGGTCTTTTGGATTTGCCCTCGTCGTATTGAAACGACATAAAAATTTAATATAAAATATTTTTGCCCAAAAGTTCGGACATGTTTACTATAGTATTAGATGTTTGCTCTCGCAGGTAGATGGGTGGAGGTTTGGCTTCTTTAATTACTGCTACATTAGCTGATTCTGCTTGTTGGCAAAGAGCCTACGTTTGAACTTTTGTATTATTTAGGCATGCGATCCTGTTGCGTGGACCTAGGACTATCCCTTCTCTTGGTTATCGTGATATATCTATCCATACCTGTTTGCACTTTTGTATTTTTTGGCACAGCTCCAGTGTTTATTAATGCCAAACGGGGTGTAGAAGGTTCTTCGTTGGTATTTTTCTTATCAAACGATTTCATGTTATGAACTGTATTTGCGGCTTGTTCAGCACACTTGTTCAGGTTGGGCACACTTGCGAAATATAAATGGGCTGAAGTAAGAGTATGCAGATCTGCACCTACATCGGGTTCAACTATAGAAATAATAAAGAACATCTTCTCCAGAAATGGGTTTCCTTACGTATTAGTTTCAGACAATGCCACTATTTTCAAAAGTGAGGAATTTAACAGTTTCTGCAGAAATAGCGGTATTTTTCAAAAGTTTATAGCCCAAGGTCATCCAGCTACAAATGGGTTAGCGGTGAGAAACGTTCAGACTTTGAAACGTAAGTTAGTTTCAATGAAAAATAACATGATGCCAATTCCAGAAAAAGTTCAGGAGATACTATTTAGTAAAGGTCTGCATGACTACATTTAAAAGGCATATGAATACATTCATTTGTTTTTTAAGTAGGTAAAGTTAAATACAACAAACGATTTAAGTACGCAGTGCTTTAAATTTTATGTTAAAAAAAACAAATGAATAAACACACAAGGCGAAAGAGAAAAGAAAACAACTGTATGTAAACAGAAAAAAATACTACCACATTCAAATAAAACAGACATAATAAAAAGTTTCAAATATAATATATTTTAATGTTTTACTCATAACATGAATACATTAATATTATTACTAGCAACTTTTGTTATGGAAATCGAAAACGTAAAACGCAAGAATTTTAAAGTCCTTTTTAATATACTTTTAATCCAATTTTTATAATTTTTGTTGTAAAATTCTGTTTAATAGAGATATATTTGTAATGAGAATAAACATAAGTATTAATTTTACTATGTAGTATTTCTTGCACACAGTCTAACTGTTACCATATACTTGTGTGTGTTTGCATTTGCAAATTGAGTAAATAAATATTCAAAGAAAAAGAATGAATAGAATGTGTACCTTTGTTATGATAAAGTAAAACACAGACTACACTCTCTTTTATATTTTTACTCTTAAACTCTGTAAACCAGTATTTAACTATTTAAATATTTGAATGAATATTGGAATGCTTGTGTGTAATAAACAAATGAATGTATTCTTACAGCCCTTTACTATTAAGATACCGCGCCACACCTCTTAAAAATAATAAAACTTTGTCAGAATAATAGTTAGGTAAGCAAAATCGTATAAGCCTGGATGCTTTTAAACCCATACGATTCAAAAAGACGGATCACACAACTTATAAGTCAAGACAATTAGTTGAAGGGGAGAGGGTTCTCAGTATTATACAAATAATAAAACGACTTGGAAATTTGGAACAATCGCTAAGAAACTTCACAGTCTTCACTTCATAGTAACGTTGGACAACGGGTTCGTTTTCAAAAGGTATATTAACCAACTGCACTATACAGAAGTACAAAATACAATTCCTGATGAACTAGTTGAACAACCTGATAGCTTTACACATCAAGAAATTCAGAATAGCCCTAATATAGAAGACCTGGTGTTTTTACCCAACAGCACAACTAATGAAGGGACGCAATCGTCTACATCGACTCAACATTCGAATACAATCTCTACTGCAACCTCCGCCGCAGATCACCATATTCCCAATCAATAAACAAGAACATCAGCTCGACTACGCAGACTTTCGAAGTATTTAACAGATTATAATATGTACTCCGAATAACTAATGTTGATTACGCATATATTTTCAAATTAGTATGTATTAAGGGTGCAAGGATTGTCATATCTGCTAATCTGGCAACTCTTCTTCTACTTACATATGTAGGTACTTGGTACTTGTCAATTTTTATATTCTTAGATCATTCTTGTAACGATAGCCGAGCAATAAACATATATTTCTTAATATTAATAATTGAAAACTGATCGTGTGCAAATTTATTTAAATAATTACAACACTCATCCAAGCCAACAATTTCATATTCTAAATATACACTCCCCGCCACATGAATAGGACCCCTTTGTACAACTGCAATTCTCATCGATATTTTCAAACAAAACTGACCTAAAAATTTGTAACAATTGTTACTGGAAAGTGTTCATTAACCAAAAAATTTGCAAGTAGAGAGCGGCAGAAGAAAGTACAAAAATGAGAGACCTGAAAATGCATGTAAATTTTTACTTGCAAGAATTTTTAAAACAGCTGCTTCATGGTTTGTTTAAAAAACAAACTTTTGAAAATGTGTAGCAAAAAAATATTCATAATTTCTAAATAAAATATTGTTCAATAACATAAAATATGCATAATTTTTTTAAATTTAATTAAGTTCAAAAGAATTCAATTACTGCCCGTCTATACCAGAGATAATTATTGCGATATATATTGCAGTTAATTTCAAAATTATTTTATCTTTAATGTAGACAGCAATTTTTTTTACATCTTATATATAAATACGGAAAAAATTTTTTTGTGGTTGATTTTTTAGTATCTTATCGCCCACCGATTTTAATGAAACAAATATCGTTTGAAAGTAATTTGTGTGTAGATATATATATTTGTTTTTCAAAATTTTTTTAATTAAAGAATTTGAAAAGCGTTTTAATTTTTCTTACAGACAAACGTACAAAGTTGCGTGAATAGTGCAGTTTTTCCGTTCTCTTAAAATGTGTACGTTTTTGTTGTATAACGCCCGGTTTTCTTAAAAGTAAATGTCGAGTGGTCGAATTTCGGCCACCGGGCGATCCTAGTATTTATTGTTGGCAATTTATGTTGCAATAATTGAAGCACAGCCGCGAATAACGTTGTAAGCGCCACATTTTGCAAAAACTGTTTTTTTTTTGCAGATAAGCGTTGGCCTTACTGTCTAACACAGTTTAAACATCAAATCAACCAAAACTATGCACCTTAACGCCTTCAAAATGGCATACAAAGTGTCAGCCAGTGGAATAACATTGCAAGTTACTAACAAAATGATGAAACCGAAATGGTTTTGCATTGCGGAATAATCACCCTTATTCTATTTGGCGTCGTCAACAGTAAACAAAGCCGTTTTTTATGTTTTGTTTCAATTTCGTATTCCCGTTGGCAATATTGCCATATTTCGATGACTGTTAACAAATGTTTGGTATTTTCTAATAAAAATTGGCATTGCTGTTGCCTTAAATTGCCCTTGATTTTGTCGTCGGCATTTTTAGTGTTGTCTTATTCTGCTTTGTGTCGTGTTTTAAAAATTTTACGTGATGGTTGGCTACAATTTTGATTTCTACGGCGGTTTTGATATTTTTCTTCATTTGTGTTTTGATATATTTTTTGTGGATATAATTGAAAAAATTAAAATAACAACTAAGTGCCAGTTCGAGAAGCTAGTAGAAGAGCTTGTAAAAATCCATCACTAGCCAGAGGAGTATGCAGGGTCTCTTTTCCTAATAAATTAAATATCTCTTGCGATTAAAGTAGAGACGGTGGTGTTGTTGTTTTTTTTTTTTTTTTTTTGGAGCAAAAATTTTGATGCGTGTTCCGTCCACACAGCCAATTACACCTGGAAATGCTGCTTTTCAAAGAAATGCAACTTTAATTTCTTCATGACTTCCAGAGTCTCAGACAAAATTTTTAAACTAGTGGCTGGGACAGTCAAAAGTTAAAATAAGTACCAGCTCAGCGTTGGAAATTATTTTAACTTTTGACTGTTCCAGCCCTGGGCCAAACAACGCAATGTTGCTGCAAATATATTGTGTTTGGAACAAACCTTCCCTTTTTTAAATGAGGCTCTATTATTACCAACATATGTTTAAAAGAAAATTTATTCAGCCGAAAATAACTTTCAAATCTTAAAAAGGTTAAAAAAAAATCCATTAGGCACTTGGGAAAATTTAATGTAATAAAAAAAATTTTCAGTTAAACATTTTTTTTACAAAGATAAACTCACTGTTTATTGTTGGTGTTTTGTTTAAGCTTTGATATTGTTCAAGTAAGACTTTGAGTGTTTAAAAATCTTATTCGCTTTAGGGTGTTATTTGTATAATATTTTCAGCTTTAATAAAATCTTTGGAAAAGGTTTCCTGATGATCTGGCCTAAGCAACCAGTGAAATGCGCATAGAGGCTAGCGTTCCCTCAACAATAAATTTCGGTGTATTTATCAAATATGGAAAATTAGCACGTCATACAAAAATCTTAATAGTAAATTTTGTATTCCCGTAAATAACTTTGATAAAAAAATTTTTATTTAACATAAAATTTGCACAAACAGCACAGAATTAATTTTTTCTTATAAAAAAAATAGTAAACAAAATGAATCAGCTGATTTTAATATTAGAGATGTGTGCTGTATTTTATTAACATTATCGATAAATAGTCAACGGCGTCATAATACTCTTACAAAATACCAATTTAACATAGAATTGATGTTGTATTTGATAAGAATTGCTGTTGCCTTAAAATTGCCGTTGTTATTGCCGACGCCAAATAGAATAAGGGTGAATGTTTAAAATGCCTTTTGCATTAAAGTTTGTATTATCATTATTTTTAATAATAGAAAAAAAAAATTAAAACAAATAATGCTGCCTGCCAAAAAACGTTTTTTTTGCTCTCCTGAAAAATTATTATTTTTAACTTAAAATGTTATTCGCGGCTGTGCTTCAATTGTAAGTCCATTTTTGTTGACAATTATTGCTAACGCTGGGTCTCCACGTAGTAATTTTATTGCTAAGTACAAGCAATAACGTCGGCAGAACAATGACAGAACAATTGAGCAATAATTGCCGATTATATTGCTGGAAAACACTTGAAATTGCTTTGCCATAAATTTGCAATTTTCACCGCGAGTAGTTGTATAAAATTTTGTGGCTGTATTTAAAACAAATGTTTTATGTTGTGTTTTAAGTGGTTGTTAAATTTTATTTTTTAAATTAATAAAATAATTAATAGTAATTGTCGTAGCTGTGTTTTGTATTACTTTTTTGTTTATTTGCGTTTGCTTTTGTCGATATTGACGTTTATTTAAAAATATAATATGTATATAAAAACTTTTTCTGTATTTTGTTGAAGTATTTTTTCACTTGGCGGCTTTTTCTTGATTGTTTTTTTAATAAATAAACACACTAATAAAAAAACAACCGTACAGAGATATGAAATGTCAGATAAATTACAACTGATTTGACAGCAGATTACTAAGCAATAGATGCTCAAGCAATCAGAAGAGCAATCATTCCCCAATGGATTTCCACTCATGGTAATTTGCGGTCTATACGTCGCAAATTTAGTGGAGCAATCAAATTTGACGTTTGTCGCAATAAATATTGCTTCGTGGAGACCCGGGGTTACATAAAACGTCAAATTTGGCTGTCAATTGAAAAAAAGAAGCACAAAAGAAAAAAAATGGAAGCAAACTGTGTGGGAAAGAAATTAAGTTTGTGAAATTGTAGCAAATTATAATTGTAGTAAAATAATTAAATTAAAGAATTAAATAAACACTTAAATAACATTGCAAAAATTATTTTTATTAATATAATTTTTTCTTATTCTATCTTTATTATTTAAATTTATATTAATTTGTTTAAGCTTGAGATCTTTTTTATATAACAATATTAATTTTTATTAAATCTATTATTTTAATTTTAAAAGATTTTATTATTCGTGCTTAATTCCCAGTTTTTATTCTTTGATAAAAACACTTGAAATTTATTGTTGATGGGATAAGCTATTCCTATGCGCATTTCACTGGTTGCTAAAGCCAGATCATCAGGAAACTTCATCCATAAAGATTTTAGAAAAACTAAAAATATTAAACCAAATTAAACTGTTAAACGTATAAGACTTATAAGCAACAGTTCTACTTGTAACAATATCAAAGTTTAAACAAAAGCATTAACAATAAACAGTGAGTTTATCTCATTTTACATTCCCCACTACAATTGATTGGAATTCTCCCAACATTCATTTTAGTTGTACGTAGGTTAAGTAAAACAAAATGAAAACAAAAACAAATTTCAAATACATGATTTCCAATTAAGTTTTTTCAGGCCGTGCACTGCCAGTTTATTATCAAAATAATTTTTGGGAATTCACAATTTTAATTTTAAAAGATTTTATTATTCGTGCTTAATTCCCAGTTTTAATTCTTGATAAAAACACTTGAAATTTATTGTTGACGGGATAAGCTATTCCTATGCGCATTTCACTGGTTGCTTGGGCCAGATCATCAGGAAACTTCATCCATAAAGTGATTTGTTTTTTATTTAAGCTAATAGGGCCTAAGGTTAATTAATGTAATTAAAAATTAATTTTTTATTACAGTTTTCCCGACGTTTCGTCGATTTTTTGTCGACTTTTTCAAGGGAGCGTAATATGAGCTTTTCACATTAAATTTCTCCTTTTACATGTAACATTAAACATATAAAACATAAATTTAAACTTAAACACATATCAAAACAAGTATCACTGTGTTTTGATAACAAACAGGCAAGTGCACGGCCTAAAAAACACTTAATTGACAACATGCTTTTGTAAGTTGTTGTTGTTTTCATTTTGTTTTACTTAACCTACCCAGGCAGAAATTACGACTCTTCTAAATATTATGTACCGCCACAACCCTGTAAATACAAAATTCTGACTCTACCAAAAATATGGTACCATCACAACACTGTAGATACAAAATTACAACCTTAGTTTTTTTAATACCGTTTTTAAATAAGATTCAACACCGGTACAACACCCTAAATGCAAATATACGACTTTAGTTTTTTAAAATCGTACTTACCATAAAACTATACCGCTACAACACTGTATATACAAAGGATTAAACCTTAATTTTCTAATACCGTGTTTATAATAATTCTATACCGCTACAACCACCACCTGGATAACTATCTTGCCGCGATGTGGTGGCTTAAATGCTGGCTGTAGTGAATGTCTTGTAACTTGAGTCGGCAAATTCTAGCCGGGACAAGTTGGAAGGTATTTGCTTTAAGGCCAGCACGACTAAGGGTTATCCATCCTCCCATCCCCCATCCCATTACCTATGATCCTATCAATCCCCCTTTATTTCCCATTTCCCCCACTTTTAAGGTCAAGGTGGTTGATAGCAGTGCCGAGGACCTGAATGGCTGGTTAGTGGTTAAAGAAACTGGTTGCGAACAGCTTCCCTCTGGCGCCGATGGCAAGGGTCAGTTGTAACTTGGCCTAGTCCGTGCAAGCCGTCACTGCGCGAGACGGTCCTTTTCTTAACGGCTTACTCGTGGGAACAAAAAACTGGACAAATTTACAGAAAAAACCAAGGACGCGACTCTAAGAGTCGATGCAGGGAATATCTCTGACAACTCGGCAGTTTCGGTGCCAGATCCAGACGCCGATTGGCTGAGTATCTACAGAAATATTCTTGAGCAAGAAGGTCAGTTATTGACAGAACTGACAGAGACAAGCGGGACGAACGACCCCCCAGTCGGTTCCCCTCATGATGATCAGGACCATAGGGCTGGGCCATCGGCTCCTGAGGTCACACTGGAGATAGGGAGCGGAGTAGTGGGTGGATCAAAACCCATTGTTCGGCAGGATGCGACAGAACAGGTCGCATCAGAAGGCCGAACGAGTCTTGAGAAAGCCAAGAGTGGTGTAAGGGCCTCCTTAGCCTTTCTAGAAAAGATAGCTAAAAAAGACTCCTCACTACACGATGGGCGGGATAGGCACTTGCTGAGGAAGCACCGAAAGAACGTTGCCAGATTCGAACGAATCCACGGACCTGTCGGTGATATCCTAGGCATTACCTATCCTGCGGGATACACAGCAAGGGCTGCTGAGGGTTCAAATGTCAGTATGGACAACGAACCCTCAGTAACCCCTGCTGATGAATCCTCCAATAATGGAACGGGAAGTAAGAAAGGGGGTACAGAATCAACACCTGGTTCTCTAAACCGAGACAGTACGGTCACGGATAAGGGAACCAAGCCTGATGATGTACCACCCTCTACTAGCTGCGCGATGAGGACTGGTAAAGTCTTTATAATCTCCGACAGTCCCCCCCTAAGGGAGGTCACAAAGGGGATTACTGAGAAATACCAGCCAGCAGGGAAATCGGGTGATCACCGACAGAGCTCTGCTAAGGCCCCCAAAAAGGGGGTATTTAAGAGAGTTAGGTCTGGTGATGACCAGAAATCCCCAGCGGCCAAAAGGAAGGATCCCCGAAAGGAGATCACTAAGAGGGCTGGTTCCAGAGAGGAACAACCCTCTACGTCAAAGAAGCTAACGGAGTCGTCAGGTAAGGACGGTATTCTAGCAGCTGTCATTGATCGTATGGATCCCGATGGAAGGATCAGTGTCGAGAAATGGCAGGTGCTAGAAAACAAACTACTCGACGAAATCTTTAGCGTCAAAGGAAGGCCGGACGAAGTATCGTTCAAAGGGGCTGACTGGATAAGAGGTGTCAAAACTGTCAGTTGCGGCAATCAAAAAACCTTTGAGTTTTTAAAGGCTGCAATCGGCAGGTGTGGCAGCGCTTATCCTGAAGCCAGATTGGACGTCATACTCGCGTCTGAGTTGCCATTAAGGCCGGTAGTCACTGTATGGATTCCTCCACCTATAAAACCGATGGAGGTCATACTGGGGTTACTGGCCAATCAGAACAATGGGCTCTTTACAGGCCAGTGGAAGATGACAGCTTCACTGGGTTGTAAGGAGAACCAAGGAAGAGATTTCAGGTTCGCAGTAGACCGGGAATCTCTGAAAAAGCTGAAGTCAATGGGAGGGGTTGCTGTATTCGGGTTAGGGTCTATCAGATTTAGGTTTCCTAAAAATGATAAACCCTAAGAGGCTGAGAGTGGTGCAGATAAACTTGCACCACTGTGAAGCGGCCTCAACCGAAATAGTAACCCACCTCATTGACAACAATGTGGACGTGGCTTTAATCCAAGAGCCCTGGATTAACAAAAACCGGGTAGTTGGATTAAAGATCACGGGGTACACCTTGTTCGTATCCCGCTCTGATGAGAAGGTACGGACTTGTATACTGGCGAGAACTGAATATAAATTTATGATTTCCCATTCTTTCAGTAATGGAGACCTCACGGTTGTGACAGGAAAAGCCAAGGACAAAACGGTCCTGGCACTGGCATCGGCATACTCATATGAAGCTGCCGATCCACCTGGTGAAAAAGTGCGAGAGTTGGTGGAGCACTCAGGCAGAAGCGGCTCGAGGCTGGTACTAGGATGTGACGCCAATGCACACCATTCCCAATGGGGTAGTGCCGACATCAACAAAAGAGGTGAGTCTATGTTTGATTTTATTGTTGCCAGCAATCTTTTTATCTGTAACAGGGGGAATACGCCAACGTTCAGAACTAGGTATAGAGAGGCAGTGATAGATATAACATTGACGAACTGTAGGGAATTAGTAGAGGACTGGAGGGTGGCTTTGGATTTTTCCTTCTCTGAACATAGTCGTCTGTCCTTTAGTCTAATGTTTGAGAGGTCGAAAAGGTGTCCATATAGGAATCCGAGAAGGACGGATTGGGATTCGTTTTCGGGACTAGTGCAACGGAACCTTAGGGTTACACGGAACTGGGGGTCGACTCCGGCCGGTGTGGAGCAACTGGTAAACACCTTCACGGGGGTATTGACCAGTAGCTATGAGCGATCCTGTCCGTTAAATTTTCCGGGCAGGCGTACACAGCCAAGATGGTGGACAGACGAGTTGAAAACTCAAAGGTCCACCGTCAGAAGGCTGTTCAATAGGGCGAAGTATACGCGCAGGGATGAGGATTAGAGTAACTTCAAGTTGAGTTACGGGAGGTATAAGGGAGATATTAGAAGGGCGAAAAGGGACTCGAGGATTAAGTTTAGCGAGTCAGTTGAATCCGTGAATGAGATGTCTAGGTTCAGAAGAATTTTATCTAAGGACCCTGTAGTCCCTGGATTTATTCAGAGATCGGACGGCTCATGGACGGAATCTGGCTCTGAATCTCTCTGTCTGCTTATGGAGACTCACTTTCCGGGGTGTGTGGATCCTGGGTCGGGGGAACAGGCTGTATGTGGTGACCCCTTCTCTGGTTCGGCTCAGGCGGTGAGGAAAGGGAGACGGTGGGGGATATGATTACCTTGGATAAGGTAACATGGGCGGTAAATACCTTTGGGTCCTACAAATCGGCGGGGCCAGATGGTATATTTCCGGCGATGTTACAGAATATCGGGAAATCATCACTCCTGTTGTTGGTGGAACTGTTTAGGGTATGTGTGCTGAACGGGTACATTCCTAGGAGGTGGAGGGAGGTTAGGGTAGTTTTTATTCCCAAGGCGGGTAGAACCGGTTACTCTAAACCCAAGGATTTTAGACCAATCAGCTTGTCGTCTTTTCTCTTGAAGACGTTGGAAAGACTGATTGATCTACATCTGAGGACGAAGATTGACGCCGGCATCGTCAGCGGCGCTCAACACGCCTACCTTAAAGGTAGATCTGTTGAGAGTGCGTTGCGTGATGTGGTTGGTTATGTGGAGCGGGGTTTTCGAACCAGGGAATACACCCTGGCGGCATTCCTTGACATAGAGGGCGCCTTTAACAATTTGAGGATAGAGGCCATAAGGCAGGCACTGATTGACCTAAGGGTTCCGTTGTTCTTGGTCGAATGGATAACTATGATGCTTAGCAGCAGATGATGCTTAGCAGCAGAGTTATTCACTCGGACTGGGGAAACGAACGCTTAAGGAAATCGGTGACTAGAGGGGCCCCACAGGGAGGAGTTCTCTCTCCCTTATTGTGGCTCTTGGCCGTCAATGTCGTGCTGAGACGTTTTGACAGAATGGGTCAGAAGGTCGACAATTAGCGACATCATGCAAGGGGCGCTGGGCGAACTGGCGGCATGGGCAAGTGACAAGGGACTGGGAGTAAATCCGGAGAAGACGGAGTTGGTTCTTTTCACTAGGAGGTACAAGGTGGAGGAGTTTAGACTGCCGGTACTGGGAGGAGTGGAGCTTGGACTATCTGATAGTGCTAAGTATCTGGAAGTTTTTCTGGACAGCAAGCTGTCATGGGGTAGGAATACTCAGGAGAGACTCAAAAGGGATCTCAATGCTTACTATGCTTGCAGATCATCGATAGGTAGGAGCTGGGGACTCCGGCCGTCAGTGGTGGGATGGCTGTACACTTCGGTGGTTAGACCCATTCTTACGTATGGATGCCGTGTTTGGTGGGAGTCATTGAGATTGGCAAGTCGTAGGAACCTTCTTTCTAAGGCTCAGAGGTGTGCTTCAATTGGCATGACAGGTGCCTTGAGAAGTACTCCTCAGGCTGCCCTGGATGTCATTCTACATCTTCTGCCCATTGAGCAGTATGTGATGGGAATGGCGACCAGGAGCATTCTTAGACTGAAGGAGTTAGGACTTACGAGGAATGACACTCAGGGTCACTCACGGATCCTGGGTGAGATTGAGGCTGGTGACTATTGCCTGGGACCGCCGGGATCCACTGATTATGTTAGCACCAGTTTGGATTTTGGTCGGTTGCCAGAGGTAATAATGCCCTCTAGGGAGAGCTGGTCGGGCAGGGGCAGATTATTTGGTGGATTTGCTATTTTCACTAATGGCTCAAAGATGAGGGGCACGGGTGCAGGGGTCTACATTGAGAATCTGAACATAAGAAGGTCACATAGGTCAAGCGGAGGTTCTGGGGGTCTGGAGGGCCGTGGAACTGATGAGGGACAACATTGGTAGGGGCTCGGAGGTCACTATATATGTGGACAGCCAGGCGGCTCTTATGGCCGTAAGGGGCTGTTATGTGAACTCCAGGCTGGTTGATGAGTGTAGGAGGGCTCTGAGGGGAGCCTTAGGGGAGTATCTGCTAAGGTTATGCTGGGTGCCGGGTCATTGCGACATAGGCGGCAATGAGATTGCTGATGAGTTGGCAAGACAGGGCTCAGAGATGGAGGATCCTGACCGTGTGGAGGCGGTTAGGCCTCCATTGGGCTTCTATTTTGGTAGAATTAGGGAATGGATACTGAGCGTGACCAATCGGGGGCCTGGGGGAGCCGAACGGGTATCACGGACACTGTGGCCGGTGCTAAGGAAGTCCGATTCGGTGTCGCTGTTGGGTAGGAGCAGGGTCTGCGTTAGGACCATGATAGGAATTATCACGGGCCACTGTATGATAGGCAGGATGGCGGTGAGGATGGGATCCGACTTGTCGGATATATGCAGGTTGTGCGAGGACCCTGAGGAGTTGGAGTCAGTTGAGCACTTTCTGTGCGACTGTCCCAGGTTGCCCTTGCAGATAGTATATTATACATTGTCATTTTTTTTTTTTTTTTGATGATGTATAAAATACTGTCTGCTTATGGGAAGCATAGCTGAGTGCTACCGGACGCGTCACAGGTTGCGGATAGTGGTACGTTCCGCAGATATGTGGAGTAGCTGCCATTGGCAGTCGCGGACAGTCAGCGGTTACAAGGGGAGAGTCTCGGAGGGTCTTTCGAGCTCCCACCAAATCCCGAGTTTGCCTGTGATCCTTGTAACGTCGTGGCGAGCAATTGGCGCCAACCAACAAAACCAATAACATAACCGACCATGGGCGGTATAACCCTAGCATGCCTGGATGTGATGTTGGCAGCCCCAACACCAGGATCGGATGCTTTGGCCCAATCAGTCATTCATCTTAAAAGAAAACCTGATTACCGAAACCGTAACAACAAGGAAAATGATAAATAAACCCGATTTAAAGACGACGACTTTTGGCATGAAAACAAGGACACGAATTGGAACATGGAATGTTAGGACGCTCTCGGAAACATCCCGTCTGGCACAGGTCTGCAAAGAATTTAACAACTACAAGCTCACAATGCTCGGACTGTGCGAAACACGATGGTATGATTCGGGTGAATTTACAACTGCCGATGGTCTTACCCTACTCTATGCCGGGAAGACAAGTTTTGAACCTAGATCTAGTGGGGTGGGCATCTTACTGTCACAGCCAGCGAAGAAAGCCCTTATCGAGTGGAAGCCACACTCAGATCGTATTATAACCGCTAGATTGCGTACTCGAGCCCGCAATCTTACATGCATTCAGTGCTACGCACCAACAGAAGCAGCCGAATTATCTTTAAAAGAATCATTTTACGACCTTCTTAGTAGAGTATTAACATCAGTACATCGAGGTGATATTGTGATAATGATGGGTGACTTTAACGCTCAAGTTGGAGCTGACAACACAAGTGTAGAGGGCACAATGGGTAAGCATGGATTGGGGCGGTTGACAGAGAATGGAGAGTTGCTAGTGGAGACTTGTTCAACAAACAATCTTGTTATTGGTAGTACGTTATTTCCTCATCCAAGGGTACACAAAGTGACTTGGGTTTCTCCCGACGGAATAACTGAGAACCAGATCGACCACATCACTATCAGTAAGAAATGGCGAGGTTCGCTTTTAGATGTGCGAAATAAAAGAGGAGCCGATGTCGCAAGTGATCATTATTTGGTAATCGCAACAATCCGCATAAAAATTTCCGCCATTAAGAAAAACACACAAATCTCCCAAAGAAGGTATAACGTTGATATACTCAAAGATTTAACAGTTGCAAATTCCTTCACTTCTGCATTAAAAACATCGCTCCAGAATAATAACAGAAATCGTTGCTGGGAGGAAACTAGAAAGATATTTACTCAAGCTGCAGACAATCACTTGGGATACAAGAACAATTCCCGTAAAGAGTGGATGAGTGATGAAACCTGGAAGCTCGTGCAGGAGAGAAAGGAAGCCAAAGCTTCAATTAATATTGGCAGAACGCGTTCGTCCAAAGCATTATGTCAACAGTTGCACAATCGCCTCAACCGAGAAGTAAAGCGAAGTGCCCGGCGCGACAAACGAAACTGGGTTAACAATATCGCAAAAGAGGCACAGGCTGCTGCCGAAACGTATCGCATGGGAGATCTCTATCGTGCGGCAAAGAAATTAACTAATACCTCAAAACCCACGGTCAAACCATTAAAAAACGATGCTGGAGAAATCGTTACATCTAAACAACAACAACTGAAACTTTGGGAAGAATTTTATGAAACTATGTTATCGTCCTCTTCACCCATACAACAGACAATATGCAGTTGTGAGTCACACACTTCGAACTCAAATATATCCACCGACTCTCCCAATATTATTGAAATTTGCGAAGCAATAAAATCGCTTAAAAACAACAAATCGCCTGGCATAGACAATATTTCTCCAGAGCTGTGCTAATTTGCTTTCATCTATTATTAATCAATTCTGGAGTACGGAACTTCTCCCAGAGAAAATTTCTGAGGGAGTTATCATAAACTTACCAAAGAAAGAGGACCTAACAGCCCGTAAAAATTGGAGAGGCATTACGCTTTTGAGCATGATTAACAAGGTGATCGCACACATAATAAATAAAAGACTTTCAACCTCTCTTATTCCTGAGCTTAGAACGGAACAAGCCGGTTTCCGCGCACACAAATCCTGTGTCGATCACGTTAATAGTTTCAGAGTGATAATAGAACAATCTGTAGAATGGAGATCACCTTTGTACCTAACTTTTATAGATTTCGAAAAGGCTTTTGACACCCTAAACCACGCGGCCATATGGAGCGCTTTGGAATGTAAAGGGGTACCTGCCAAGCTAATAAAACTTATTAAAGGTCTATATGAAAACGCCACCTGTCGAATTCTACACGAAAAACAACTGAGCAACAAGTTAAGCGTTAACTCCGGTGTTCGTCAAGGTTGTGTTTTATCTCCCTTGCTATTTAACTGCGTACTCGACGTAGTAATGAATAAGGCAACATCCCATAGAAGAGGAATCACTTGGGGTCTCCAAGGCAGATTAGAGGACCTTGACTACGCGGATGACATTTGTCTACTTACGCACACCTTTTCAGACATGCAATCTAAGCTAGCACTGGTCCAAGAAACTGCATCGCATGTTGGCTTGAAAATAAATATAGGCAAAACAAAAACAATGCGAATAAACGTAAACAATGAGCGAGTACTAACCGTCCAGAATCAAGCGCTTGATGAAGTAGAATCATTCTGTTACCTGGGAGCCATACTGGACAAAAGTGGTGGTTCCAAAGCCGACATATCTAGCCGCATAAACAAAGCCCGGCAATCATTTGGCCAACTCAAGTCAGTGTGGAACTCATCATATATGTCAAAAAGGACGAAATTAAAGATTTTCAACTCGAATGTAAAGTCCACACTCTTGTATGGATGCGAGACGTGGAATGCAGCACCACGTGACATACACTCCATCCAAGTTTTCGTAAATAAATGCTTAAGAAAGATTCTGCATATATTCTGGCCTAGAACAATCACGAATTACCGTCTATGGTCAGAAACTAGTCAACAGCCTATCCAAATTGAAATCCGTAAACGAAATGGAATTGGATTGGACATACATTGCGTAAACAACCCAATGATATTGCTAAACAAGCTATAGATTGGAATCCGCAAGGCAGTCGACGTATCGGAAGGCCATCACACACCTGGAAACGGCAAATTGAAACCGAAATATCCCATTTAAAACTGTGTTGGAATGAAGTCAAACACCATGCGTCAGATCGAGTGTATTGGAATAACCTTGTGGCGGCCCTATGCTCCTTGCAGGAGTAAAAGGAACGAATATATATATATATATATATATATCCCAGGTTGCAGGGTAGCAGGTTGAGGTGGCTGGGCAGTAGATTCCTGGGCGAATTAGGGGAGGTCTCGGGTTGCGGACTCGAGAATCTGATAGGATTCGTAATGGGGATGGCCTGGCTGCGCGAGGGGAGACTGGGATTTCTCTCGGGGTTGGTCCTTTACCTTCTTTTCTTTCCTTTCTTTTCTACCTATCTTTCGGATCTGTCTTATGCTATTGCTGCTTATTTCACCTACTTTATACCTTCTTAGCTATCTCTAATTAAGGCGTCACAATGGACCATATTGGTCTCTGGGTGAAGGTGTGAAGGAAACTTCACACCGGCCTTTCTACCTACCTACCTACCTACAACGCTGTATATGCAAAAATTTAGTCTTATTAATTTAAAGCTGGGATCACACGATTGCCGCAAATGCACCAATCAAATTTTCTGAAAACACACGATTGCCCTGTTTTATACAAATTTAATTGCCGCTAGTTGGTACAACGTGAAATGGGTACAATAATTGCCGTAGCTTTTTCATTTGTTTCGAAGTTCTAGTTGGTATGTTCATTAAAATCGAAAAATTTGTTCATATACATAGGTACCTACTATACAATTTTTTGTTGAATACTTTTATTTGAAATATTTTAAGAAAAATTTATGAAAATCCAAAAATTAACAAATTAAATAATAATATTCGCACTTAACAGCTACATAGTATAGCAAAAATTAAAAAAAAAACTAAGATGCATAATAAATAAATACATATTTATCTTCATTACTTACTACGGGAAACACAAAAATGTAAAATTTATTAAAAAAAGGCAAATATTGGCGCATATTGTGTTGTTTGATTGCCGCACGAGAAGACAATAAATATTGGTGCATTTTTGTTATTTTTATTGACGCGCGGTTGCATAGCAAACAGTCACACGATTGCCGCACCAGGGTTGCATTTGATTGGTAAAAGTAAGCACAATATTGTCCTCGATTGGTACAAGAGCCAATTGGTTGTGCAGTCACACGATTGGTGTATTAAAAAGTGTGCAAATTGGTGCATTGCGGCAATCGTGTGATCCCAGCTTAATAGTGTCGTATTAAAATGAAAACACAAAAACTATTTAAGGTTGGAAAATATACAAATTTCTGCTTGTTTATTTATACATGTAACAATATTGAAAATAAGAGTCGGAAGACGGTTGTGACTACGTTGTAAATTCGTGAATCCAACATTGTAAATTTAAATTTACAGTACTGTGACAATACTAAAAAGAAGAGTCGGAAGACGCACATTTGGCGTTATCATTTTAATATTGTGACAACATTGCAAATTTGGAAAACATTACGTTGTTTTGATGTTGTTACTAACCCCTGCAACGTCGGCACAGCGTCGTGGTGATTGTCTTTTTCTGCCTGGGAACTTACAACTACAATCAATGTTGGGAGAATTCCAATCAATTGTAGTGGGGAATGTAAGATGAGATAAACTCACTGTTTATTGTTGATGCTTTTGTTTAAACTTTGATATTGTTACAAGTAGAACTGTTGCTTATAAGTCTTATACGTTTAACAGTTTTATTTGGTTTCATATCTTTAGTTTTTCTAAAATCTTTATGGATGAAGTTTCCTGATGATCTGGCCTAAGCAACCAGTGAAATGTGCATAGGAATAGCTTATCCGATCAACAATAAATTTCAAGTGTTTTTATCAAGAATAAAAACTGGGAATTAAGTACGAATAATAAAATCTTTTAAAATTAAAATAATAGATTTAATAAAAATTAATATTGTTATATAAAAACGATCCCAAGCTTAAACAAATTAATATACATTTAAAAAATAATTCAAATAAGAAAGAATTTATATTAATAAATATAATTTTTGCAAAGCTGTGGTGCGATTCACTAACTTTTAACGAACCGACAATCGTTATATTTGTCGATAAATATATTCGCTTGCAGTAACGATAGTGTGATTCTGTAACTTTTTTTTAACGATAGTAAACAGCTGTATTTTTGTAACAAATCTGTCTTAAAAATTTAAAAAAAAAAACGAAGAGCACAAAAGAGAATAAAATAAAAACAAATGAAATTGTTCTTAACCCCCCGTGTTACACATGTTTTTCATTCAAAATGCATTGTAAAAGGTCTGGCCATTCTCATGAGTAAGACGAAGGGTTAATTTGTGGCTTATATATATTTTTTTTTGTGAATTTTATTTTTTTTATTTTTATTTTATATAATTCAATCAGTAATACAAAAGCCTTCTTGGCCAATTTAAAGCATTACATAGGAATATATACATTTTAGCAACACTGCTCGTTCTAAAGTTGCCTAAGAATCTGTTATTTAACAATTCAACATCAATCATACTTAAAGAATTATCACTTCCTGCACAGCCAAGCTCTTTTAGTCTTTTCGAAATCAGTTTGTTATCAACAGCATCAAAGAAACGCATACCAAATTTTCTCTTTTCTGTTCTCATGGTTGACTTCGCCTTATTCCTATATTAACAGTATATTTTCCAATTTAAAACAGTAGGACTATTACGATAAGCCTGAAAAGCTAGATCTCTTAGAGCCACTTTTTGGGTTAGAATTAAATTAACTTTAATCTCCGTATTTAGTTTTTGAGTTGTATTTTTTTAACATTTTTTGCTATTTTAAGCGGCCAACGGTGGTGGTTTAAACCTAAACTTAAACTGTCAACATACACATGTTAAACATAAAGAACTTGCAAAAATATAAACAAAAAATACATTTTAGAACATTGCTTAGCACTTTTATATAATTTTTCCATTCTATATTTTTTCTGTAATATATTTTTTCTTTAAACGCAAAAAATTTCTACCTTGTAAACAATATTAAATTTGCGAATTTTCTTCTTCTTCTTTGAAAACATCCATATTGCTTGATAAAAAGTTGATATTTGCAAAAAAAAATGTTGCCATGGTTTAAGCCAACACCCAAAAATAACAAATTCAATTGATACTAGATTAACTTAATTCTCAGATTAGCTAATTATAGAATTAAATTAACTTTAATCTCAAACCCAAAAAGTGGCTCTTAAAGACCTAGCATGCACAACATCACTCAGTTTTATGAATTTAGTATCATCATAATTACAATTTATTCTAGAAACTGGTACCATGTCATGAAGGTCATTTAGCATCAAAGTAAATGAATATAATTGAGCATCAACATCATTTGCTCCGAAAATAATAGAGGTATCAAATTGACAAATGTAGGAAAAGAATATATTATACGGAATTTTATTATAATTTTTAAACTTTACTACACCAGCTATACAATCTGTCGTAATATTATAAGAGATATATATAAAACTATGATAGGAATTTGTAAAAGAACATATGAATTGACCAGTATTTACAACCAACGAAATATCACTTACAAGAAAATAGTCAATAAGTGATGTAGAATTCTGAGCTATATCCAGATGTGAGGGCGCACAGTTATGAACTATAGATAAACCAATTCTATGGCACATCAAATGTAAATTGTTAGATAAAGTGTAATTGAAAAGAATACATATCTTCCTTTCTTCAATCAAGCTCAAGGTCAGGTTAAGAAAAATATGTTAATTTATTTTATATCCAATATTTCGCTGCCACAATGGACAGCTTCTTCAGGGATCTTAGGTTTATAATTTCCAACAAATTTTTTATAAAACAAAATTTAAATTAAATAACAAAAATTGACAACATGAAAAATAAATATTAAAAATAATATACAGGAAACAAAATTATTCTATTACATTTTTCTAAACTTATTTAATTTCCTATCTTATTCTTATAAATTAAATGTCTGTAATTTTGAGCTACATTGTCTGTATCGGTTTTAAAATTAATTCTTTGTTCTATTGGTGTGTTGATTATTTGTAACATTTCTAGCATGAAGCGTCGTTTGTAGTTTGTTTCTGTATTTAAAATTGTTGTATTTTCGAAATCTGGTGTATGTCTAAAATTGGCACAATGTGAAGACAATGCAGTTTTTTGAGAAGATATATTTTTGTATTTTTGATCAGATCTATGTCCTGCTAGTCTAGTTTTTAATTTGTTTTTCGTAGTACCTATATATACCTTATTACATATTTCATTATCCTTACCCTTGCAGGGAATTTTATAAATAATATTAAATCTATCCAATTTCTCTGTTCTATCTTTCATTTTACTAAATAATCTATCTAATGTATTATATGTCCTATGAGCCATCCTATAATTATTAATGTCATAAACTTTAGAGTTTTCCAGTCGTTCCGAAATCACTGGTACATAAGTTAAAGACTTATAAACCTTAGGTTCAGTAACCATAGTCCCACTACCTTCCCTATGTCTTTTGTACTGTCTAATCAATCTACAAATCAATTCTCCTGGAAAATTATTATCCTCTAAAATATTTTTGATTTTTATTTTATTTTTTCTATGAAAAACTATATCGCTAATATTTAAAACTTTATCTATAAGATTTTTGGCAGTATTTATAATAACTCTTCTCGGATGTTTTGAATAATAATTAATAATTCTTCCGGAAGAAATTGGCTTTTGGTACCAATCTACTAATAACATATTCCCCTTTCTTATAATTAATGTGTCTAAATATGGAAGCTTAAGATCACATTCCTTTTCAATTGTAAATTTAATATCGTGATGAAAGGAGTTAAATATGTTTAACATGTTTTCTATTTCACATTCTGAAATAATACAAAATAGATCATCTACATATTTTGTTATAATTTTTGGTTTAGTAGTTAATCCTCTAATACAAGTATCTAGAAGCTCCTCCATAACTATATCTGCTACAACGGGAGAAGCTGGAGAACCCATAGGTAATCCTTTTTGCTGAGAATATATTTTGTTATTATATTGAAAATATCTACTATCATCTATGCAAAATTTGAGAATCCTTAAAAATAATTCTTTTTCAATAGTCGTATGTTCCCTAATTATATTCCATTTGCCTTCTATAATACTTAAGGCTACATCTATAGGAATACTAGGAAATAATGAGATTACATCTAACGAAATTATCTTCTCTTCCTTTTCTATCTTGATGTTTTTAATCCTATCTTTAAATTGAAGTGAGTTCCTAACATTGTATACTGAATTTTCTGTTATCTTTCTAAGAATTCCTGTTATATACCTGCTAAGTTCATGAGATGGAGCATTGATGCTCGAACAAATTGGTCTTAAAGGAAATGATTCCTTATGGACTTTAGGAACTCCATATAATTTGGGTGCCGTAGAAGTTGTTGTTTTAAGATGTTTTCTCTCCAATTGTGATATTATCTCCAATTTAAAAAGTTTATCTACTATATCATTACACTAGGCAACAGCCATTTTGTTATTTGGTTCTAGCATACTTTTTCTCATGGATTTGGACCTACTGAACACGAAAATGAATTTTAAAAATTTTTCTGTCGATTGGTTTGCGAGATACAAATTTTTTAATTTTTTTTTTTTAATTTTTGGAGGTACACTTACTATTTTGAGCATATCTTTAGTCTTCTTTGACCTATTTTATCCTACTACTACTCAAATTAAAGACAATTGAGCCGTCTACAACTTATTTTCAGAAAATTTTCAAATCGGGTTAGTAGTTTTGATGTTGGCGGCTTAAAAAGGTTAAAAAACTGGGTTTTTTTAGTAAAAATGTGGCTGAAAAATTCATATAAAAATTCATATAAAATATAAAACGCGATGTTAACAGCGATTTTAATTTTTTTACGTATAGCTGACACTTTTCCAAAGAAAATAAGCCCTTACTTAACAAAATCTGATGACAAATGGCCGACTTATTATTTTTTTGGTAAACGACCGAAATTCCTCTATTTCACGATTTTTTGATTTTCATTATTTGCACAGCTTACCTACCCAACGCAAACGAATAAATACATTTGAACTTAATTTAAAATAAACAAATTAGTCTTCGTATATTATTTTTTAATTTATTTACAGCACTACATGCTCAATGTATCGCACAATTAGCTAAACTAACGAAATTAAACTAACTAATTAAATTAAGCAAATCAACGCACAAAAAAAATTAGTAAAAACAAAGATATAAGTGTACATTTTATGCCATGTGGAAAAACTGCTGACTTCTTCTTTGTTTTTTGTATTCGCTGCAATCGGTCTCACGTATTAGGGTCCAAATATAGTCACCCATCATAGCCGTGTCATACATGCCCTGATAGCGTCGTTCCATAGCCTTCAATTCCTGATGAAAGCGCTCGCCGTGTTCGTCGCTCACGTCTCCTAAATTCTCAGGGAAAAAATCCAAATGAGAATGCAGAAAGTGTATTTTAAGTGACATGTGCACTCCCATGGCTTCATAGTTCTTTACCAGATCCTCAACTATGTCCTTATAATTCGGGCTTTTGTTGTTTCCTAAAAAGTTTTCCACAACAAGCCTGAAGGAATTCCATGCTGCGGCTTCGATGGGTGATAACAGCTTTGGGAATTTTTCATCTTTCAAAATTTTTTTTATCTCGGGTCCTGCGAAGACTCCTTCTTTAATTTTTGCCAGCGAAAGGTAAGGGAAAATTGACCGTAAATAGGCAAAAGCTTCACCTTCTTTGTCTAATTTTTTGGCAAAATTTTTAATCAAACCCAATTTTATGTGCAGCGGCGGAAGTATTATATTTTCACGGTTCTCTATTAGTGGTTTGCGCTGAACATTCGCTTCTCCAACTACAGGTTTCGTTCGTACCGACCATTTTTTTTTTATATAATGCTGATCATCAGCGCGGCTATTCCAAAGGCACAGAAAACAGCAATGTCGCGTATAGCCTCCTTGGAGTCCACACAGAATGGCCACAACTTTAAGGTCGGCGCATATTTTCCAATTGTATTTCCTATACTCTATGCATTTCAGCAAAATGTCCATAGTTTCATAGTTCTCCTTTGAATGAACCGCATGAGCAATAGGAACAGATGGCTTTTCATTCCCATTATGTAAGAGAACTGCCTTCAAGCTCTCTTTGTTGCTGTCAATAAACAACCTCCATTCGTTGGGGTTGTGAATTTGGTGAAGCTCTTGGAACAAGCCTGAAATGTCGCTGCAAAAACATATTTGGTCTTTCTTTGTATAAAATTTTGCATACTCCTTGTGACGGTTTCTGTTGGCTGTTGCCTAGTGTAAGCTGTGCAAATAATGAAAATCAAAAAATCGTGAAATAGAGGAATTTCGGTCGTTTACCAAAAAAATAATAAGTCGGCCATTTGTCATCAGATTTTGTTAAGTAAGGGCTTATTTTCTTTGGAAAAGTGTCAGCTATACGTAAAAAAATTAAAATCGCTGTTAACATCGCGTTTTATATTTTATATGAATTTTTATATGAATTTTTCAGCCACATTTTTACTAAAAAAACCCAGTTTTTTAACCTTTTTAAGCCGCCAACATCAAAACTACTAACCCGATTTGAAAATTTTCTGAAAATAAGTTGTAGACGGCTCAATTGTCTTTAATTTGAGTAGTAGTAGGATAAAATAGGTCAAAGAAGACTAAAGATATGCTCAAAATAGTAAGTGTACCTCCAAAAATTAAAAAAAAAAAATTAAAAAATTTGTATCTCGCAAACCAATCGACAGAAAAATTTTTAAAATTCATTTTCGTGTTCAGTAGGTCCAAATCCATGAGAAAAAGTATGCTAGAAACAAATAACAGACAAAAGTTTGTTATTTGTGACCTAGTGTTATTAGTCTGTTGTAATTTAACCGTTGGGTCTTTTGTCAATATTCTATATGTGGAGTCATCATTAAGAATATCATTCATTCTTGAACCATAGTCCTGTTTATTCATCGCAACTGTAATATTGCCCTTATCTGCATTAAGGATTAAAATGTTGCGGTTAATTTTCAAAAATTGTTCAGTTTTCTTAACATTGTTAAGAATAAACTTGTCTCTATGAGATAACTTCATTTTATTCATATGATCATCAATTATAGTAGTAAGCCTAGTCCTTGCTATTTCCTGTTCTTCTCTTCCCCTAATAGTCTGAACAAAATCTTCTCCATCTGCTATCATCTTAATAACTGGAAAGTGTTTTTTTGTGATAGGTAATGCATGTTTATTTCCTAATGAAAGAGTCCATTGTGTATCTATTGGAATGTCAATATCTGTTTTGTTTATGAACCACTTTTTGTTAAATTTAATACCTAATTCTTTTTTCTGTAATTCAACTAGATGATTGAACTTTCTCTTGTGTATATCTTTAACCTTACTATTTAGTTTTGAAGCTAATCTATCTTCATGTCTTAAAAAATCTTTAATTACATCATCTGTAAAATATTTCCTTAAACTAAACTCTATTGGCCGTTTTCTCATTAGGCGATTATCTTTTTTCCTAACGAAAAACTTAAGAATAAAGATATTTGATTTTCTCAATGTCTCATTTGCTTCTTTTCTGTCGCAAAACTAACCGGCCCTCATCTGCCAATTAATTATTTATCGTACCGATAAATTCAATCAGCTGACTGCTGTTTAAAGTTTTTATATGGCAATACCTTGTGTTGTAAAAATAAAATACAATTCAGAAAAAATGTTTAATAGAGGAATCAACGTTAATTTGATGGAGGATGAACTCGAAGAACATGAGTTCCAAGTGAATGCTGAAAGAGTTTATTATGCCAGGCCTAACTACCTGGAAGACATGGAGAATAATGAATTTTGCAAAAGATTCCGGCTGTCAAAGGCAACCTGTAAAATGGTTCTTGATATGATCACCGACAAAATTTCCTCAATGACAGACAGAAATCAAGCCCTTACAGCCGAAACCAAGCTATTGCTTACGTTAATAATATCTTAACGTAAGTAAGTGGAAATTTTCTTATAACGGCCGGAGATTTTTGTGGAGTAAGCGTGTCTTCTGCTTGTCGAGCGGTAAGAGACGTCTCTGCAGCAATTGCAGCTCTCGCTGGAGATTTTATTAAATTTCATCTGCCGCATACAGCAACTGTGGATGCATTTTTTTTAATTTCCAAATTTCCAAAGGTGGTTGGCACGATTGACTGTACACATGTACGAATTCAATCACCGGGAGGAGATTGTGGGGAAATATTTCGGAACCGCAAAGGATATTTTTCCTTTAATGTTCAGGCTGTATGTAATGCTGATTTAATATTTCAAGATTTGGTCGCAAGATGGCCTGGCTCAAGCCACGATAGCATGATTTTTAATAACAGCAGATTAAAATATCGTCTAGATAGTGGGGAGTTTGGCCAACTTTACATTCTTGGGGATGGTGGTTACAAGGCATCCAGTTATATGTTGACACCTCTGCTTAATCCGATAACACGGCCACAAAAACTTTATAATGAGTCGCAGATTCGAACGCGAAATGTTGTAGAGAGGTCTTTTGGAGTTTGGAAGCGGCGCTTTCCCGTTTTATCTTTGGGAATGCGGTTAAAAGTATCAACTGCTATGAGTGTGATAGTTGCATGTGGAGTACTACACAATATATGTATAAGTCGTAAAGATCCTGTGCCTCCTGAAATGCATACCATTGAACTCACAACCATTTTTGATAATGACACCATTGTTGCAGAAACTTCATCTAACGCTCGAACAATATTAATCAATAATTATTTTGCAAGGTAGATACAAAATTTTTTTAATACATTTGTTCATATATTAAAACTAGATTTTTATTCTTCCCTTTTCAGTCTTTAACTTTAATGTTTTGTAAGTCTTCAAAATTTTCGTGAATAGCTACACCTAATACTACCTCCTTAAAACGATGACGTAATGAAGAAGCTAGCTTTCCCTCAACAATAAATCTCAAAGTATTTATCAAATATGAAAAATTAAGAACTTAGCACATCATACAGAAATCTTATGAAGCAATATGTATTTGGTTTAAATATATCTGTGGCATTTTGACAAAACATTTTGACAATGCCACAGATATGTATATGGAAATCGAAAAAGCAAAAATTTTAAACGTCGTTTTTTAATAAGATTTCTGTAATTAAAGTATTTTATGACAAATAGTTCTCTATTATAGCAAAAACTATAAAAATTAGATTAAAAGTGAACTAAAAACAAAACCTCACACTATCAGGTATGTGATGGAAATCGATTTTAAAAACGAAACGGTTTGAAACCGAAAATATCGTTTTCAGTAGCTTTTAAAATGGATTTTAAATACATATTCACACCTTTTAAAAACGTTCGTTTTGAAGTCGATCGATTTTCATCACAAACACATATGTATAACTACCAGAGCTGTAAATGGATCATTCATTTTTTAATTTATTTGTGAATCTTTCAAGCACTGAATTAGCAAATTTTGAATTAATTCTTTTCGCACAAAAACATGATGAATTAATTGAAATTTGAATCAATTTAAACGAATAAGGCAGAAATGATTTTCGATTCGTTTTCCAATTCAATTGAATTTGTAGGATAAATTGCAATTCGTTTTCAATTCACTGAACTTGTTAAAGTGAATTGCAATTCATTTTACAGATTCATTTGAATTGGATAACGAAATGAAATTCATTTCTGCCTAATTCGTTTGAATTGATTCAAATTTCATTAAATTCATGTTTTTGTGCGAAAAGAATTAATTCAAAATTTGCTAATTCAGTGCATGAAAGATTTACAAATTAATGATTTATTTACAGCCCTGATAACTACACTCATAAAATTATTACAGTAACTGATTGTGGGTTATTAAATTCGTTTTCAGTACTTTTAAAATTGAATAAAAATATTGTTATTTTACGAATAATTTGATTTTTTTACATTTATGTTTGTTGTTCAAAAAACAAACTACCAAAAAATAATGTTTTTCCGTATTTTTTTTTGTTATGTTGTTTGATTTTTGTCGGTTAAAATGTATTTTTTTAAAGTAAAAACTATTCAATTTTAAGGAATATGCTGTTTAATAAATAAAAAATTTAAAAATTAATGTAAAAATCATTTGTTTTAAATGAAATGTAAATGATCCGTTTTCTAAGTGAATTTTAATTTGTTTAAAATGAATTTTCGTTTGAATTTAACTACATAATATTTTGAGTGTACTAACCATTGTAAAGATAACACAACAAGCTTTCATGTAATATATTATGTCGTTATCCTATGAAGTACCAAAACCACAAGAGTTTGAAAACAATCGGGTGTGTTCTAGAATCCGAATCCACTCGAAAGTGGATTACTTTAGCATTTTTGGTGTTCTGCATTTCACATCCACATGTTTTTATTCGTTTTCAAGAGTAGTAATGGGTTGGTGAAAGTAAAACGAATCGACTTTTATTCTAATATTTGATAACATTTTTAACAAAAAATAAATTTTGTTTTTAGCTTAAAATCTTCTTTATCCAATCTAATCAAATATATATCGTTATCTAAAATGTAAAAGTCCCTAACTTACCCTTAATTTACAATCGAAAAAAGATTTACAGCCAGGCCCACGATGTCACACGTTAACGTTCGCATAGAAAATTACATTTAAAACAAAAAAAATTTTAGAAATTGTTTTTGTTTTAAATGTAATTTTCTATGCGAACGTTAACGTGTGACATCGTGGGCCTGGCTGTTAATATCGGTGAGTTACACGTGTTGTTTATTTGTTAGATATGTTTTTTTATTTTATTTGTTATTTAATTCAGTCTTAAATTGCGTGGTATTATCACATTTTAATTTAATTATTAATAATAAGGTAACAATAGTAAACAAATATTTTTAAATTCAGTTTCTGATGAGATCGGAAAATTACTACATTTTACTTTTAATATGTATGTATAAGCATGTACTTACATATGTATGTATGTACATATATATATATATATATCTGTGGCATTTCGATAAAACATCTTAAGTCGAGATAAGATAGCAAAAAAATTAAAAAAAACTGTGAAAAAATAATTTTTAATAAATAATAAAATAAACCGAAATTAAAGAAAAATTTCGTTTATAATACAAAATTTTAAAATCGTAAACCAAAATGTTTTTGAAGGAAAATTCGTATAATTAACAGCATTTTTTCATATTTTTTAAGTTTGACTTAAGATGTTTTGTACATGTATGTATGTATAAGCTAAAAAATATAGAAAAACTTTTTTTACATGTACAAATCAGATTTGTGTTTTTTTTCTTTTAGTTCAATAGCTAATATTTCATTTTTTATTTTCATCGAATCTATGTCATATTTATGTTTTTCCTCTGCTCTACGATTTTCACCTTCATAAAAGGCTTGCTGCAATTTTATCAATTTAACTTTTTCTTCTTCCATTGATGTTTTTTTATTCTTATTAGAAATAAATAATTCTTTGGAAACTTTCTGTTTAACTGTAGAATTTAAATTAACTCTGCTTGAAGACGAATCGATAGTGGTTTTGGTTTCCCTTTGGGGAAGTTCCTTGCATTCCGACGTCACGCTCACTTTAAGTTCGTCAGGAAAATCCTCTTCCATGATGGAATTGTTGTTTACAACGTCCATATTGTCAATAAACTCCTCTTCCATATTGTCATCATGATAGTTATTATTCGCTAACAAACAATTAAATAAAATTAACAAATAATAAAAAAAATGCATTTTCTTACAATCATTATCAAATGGATTGTACAATCCAGTTGCACTGTTTCCGACCAGAGATAATATTTTTTCTGAGACTGCAGACACTGACGCATTAGAAAGTGTACCGCCACCAGTACGGTATGTCTCACGTTTTTCAGTGGCCAGTTCCATTTTAGACTTTCGTTTTAAATTGTCATACTTGTCTCTTAACGTTTTCCAGGGACGGTGTATTCCACTCTGGCTCTTAAAGGACTCTTCCAGCTTTATCCATGCTTCATTTTTTTGTTTCCAACTGACTGCATCTGATTTTTTATTTTCTAAAATATGTTTTTTAGCTATAACTAAATCAACAAGCAGCAGTTCCTCTTCACTGGTAAAATTTTTCCCGCGTTGCTTTTTATCTGCCATTGTTTTATTTTTTATAAAATTTATGTACCTATGACTTTTCTTATTTTTTTACATATGGAAAAAAGCTGAATTATGTCAACAAGTTGTCACTTGAAGACAGGGTTCCCAACTTTCACATCTATTTTGAAAGGTATTGCCAACTGAAAATAATGTTTTTTGTCGGTTTATTGAGAAAACCAAAATTGTTAACGGACAGTTTATCGGTCCAATAAATTTATGTTGACATTAAGTAACAGGCAGTTTGTCGATACATTGAGAAAATGGCCATATATGTTCTAATTGTTTCTTGTTATCTACTAATATATAGTGTTTTTGTTTAATACTTAGACTAAGAATCTTGTTTTGCATTATCCAAATATTTCTTGAAATTGATTTTTGTAAAAATTTTGGTCCATTTTCCTCAAAAAGATTGAAATAATTTTTAGTGGAATTCTTAATAAATTTAGGAATTATACCTGAATTACGGCAACGAATTAAAAATGTAATATTCGCCTTTAATTTAATGTTTCTGTCTCTCAATGTTTTATATTTATTTATTATTCTTCTCGTCTCCTGATTCCTTTTAAGAATATTGTAATTCATATTTTATTCCCTAGTGTATTATTATCTCCTCTTAAATTTATTTTTGATTCTTCTTGATGTGTGTTTTCGTTCTGCGTGCTCTTTATTTCACAAATTATTTAGTCTATTTTTTCGACCTTTTAATTTTATATCTTCCTTTCTTCAATCAAGCTCAAGGTCAGGTTAAGAAAAATATGTTAATTTATTTTATATCCAATATTTCGCTGCCACAATGGACAGCTTCTTCAGGGATCTTAGGTTTATAATTTCCAACAAATTTTTTATAAAACAAAATTTAAATTAAATAACAAAAATTGACAACATGAAAAATAAATATTAAAAATAATATACAGGAAACAAAATTATTCTATTACATTTTTCTAAACTTATTTAATTTCCTATCTTATTCTTATAAATTAAATGTCTGTAATTTTGAGCTACATTGTCTGTATCGGTTTTAAAATTAATTCTTTGTTCTATTGGTGTGTTGATTATTTGTAACATTTCTAGCATGAAGCGTCGTTTGTAGTTTGTTTCTGTATTTAAAATTGTTGTATTTTCGAAATCTGGTGTATGTCTAAAATTGGCACAATGTGAAGACAATGCAGTTTTTTGAGAAGATATATTTTTGTATTTTTGATCAGATCTATGTCCTGCTAGTCTAGTTTTTAATTTGTTTTTCGTAGTACCTATATATACCTTATTACATATTTCATTATCCTTACCCTTGCAGGGAATTTTATAAATAATATTAAATCTATCCAATTTCTCTGTTCTATCTTTCATTTTACTAAATAATCTATCTAATGTATTATATGTCCTATGAGCCATCCTATAATTATTAATGTCATAAACTTTAGAGTTTTCCAGTCGTTCCGAAATCACTGGTACATAAGTTAAAGACTTATAAACCTTAGGTTCAGTAACCATAGTCCCACTACCTTCCCTATGTCTTTTGTACTGTCTAATCAATCTACAAATCAATTCTCCTGGAAAATTATTATCCTCTAAAATATTTTTGATTTTTATTTTATTTTTTCTATGAAAAACTATATCGCTAATATTTAAAACTTTATCTATAAGATTTTTGGCAGTATTTATAATAACTCTTCTCGGATGTTTTGAATAATAATTAATAATTCTTCCGGAAGAAATTGGCTTTTGGTACCAATCTACTAATAACATATTCCCCTTTCTTATAATTAATGTGTCTAAATATGGAAGCTTAAGATCACATTCCTTTTCAATTGTAAATTTAATATCGTGATGAAAGGAGTTAAATATGTTTAACATGTTTTCTATTTCACATTCTGAAATAATACAAAATAGATCATCTACATATTTTGTTATAATTTTTGGTTTAGTAGTTAATCCTCTAATACAAGTATCTAGAAGCTCCTCCATAACTATATCTGCTACAACGGGAGAAGCTGGAGAACCCATAGGTAATCCTTTTTGCTGAGAATATATTTTGTTATTATATTGAAAATATCTACTATCATCTATGCAAAATTTGAGAATCCTTAAAAATAATTCTTTTTCAATAGTCGTATGTTCCCTAATTATATTCCATTTGCCTTCTATAATACTTAAGGCTACATCTATAGGAATACTAGGAAATAATGAGATTACATCTAACGAAATTATCTTCTCTTCCTTTTCTATCTTGATGTTTTTAATCCTATCTTTAAATTGAAGTGAGTTCCTAACATTGTATACTGAATTTTCTGTTATCTTTCTAAGAATTCCTGTTATATACCTGCTAAGTTCATGAGATGGAGCATTGATGCTCGAACAAATTGGTCTTAAAGGAAATGATTCCTTATGGACTTTAGGAACTCCATATAATTTGGGTGCCGTAGAAGTTGTTGTTTTAAGATGTTTTCTCTCCAATTGTGATATTATCTCCAATTTAAAAAGTTTATCTACTATATCATTATTAGTCTGTTGTAATTTAACCGTTGGGTCTTTTGTCAATATTCTATATGTGGAGTCATCATTAAGAATATCATTCATTCTTGAACCATAGTCCTGTTTATTCATCGCAACTGTAATATTGCCCTTATCTGCATTAAGGATTAAAATGTTGCTGACCTTGAGCTTGATTGAAGAAAGGAAGATATAAAATTAAAAGGTCGGAAAAAAATAGACTAAATAATTTGAAAAGAATACATTTAAAATCTCCCATAATAATTATGTTTGTATATCTATCAAATAAATCAGTATGTAAACTCTCAAACGTATTAATGCAACCTCCAGGCAAATACACAACGCCAACCAAAATCGGAACATTACCCTTACACATCACTTCAACGAACACAGATTCACAGACCCCAAAATCATTACCTCTTAAAATAATCCTATACTTTAAAGAACTCAAAATATATAAGCAGACCCCGCCACCTCTACTCAACACATTACCACCCTCACCTAAAGACCTATCATTTCTAACAATATCATACCCAGGGACCCCACCACCTCTACTCAACACATTACCACCCTCACCTAAAGACCTATCAATTCTAACAATATCATACCCAGGGATAGCAACAGCAGAAGATAAGGTTTCCTTCACTAACCACGTTTCTGACACACCAACGATACAAATACCAGAATCACAAATCACATTTTTTAATTCCTCAACTTTTGTAGATCGGTTGGAAGGGTTAATGTTTTGATTAGTAGTCACAATATAACAAAATATCCTAGACAGCCTCACTAAAAAATCCAAGCATTGATCAAAGTCAAAATATTTAGTTTCATCATTGGGCAGCACCTTAATTTTACATTTGGGTATTGCTCAGTTCATCATTTTAAAACTGTATATCTTCTTTTCTTTCATTAGGGATCGACAAAATTTAAATAATTTAGCAGCCATTGGAGTAAGGTTGTCATTCAAATAGACACGACTATTAATATCTTCACCATTCTCATGTTTATAAAAATCAGACAAAGTTAGTTTTTTGTTTTTAAAATAGGCTGTCATCAATTTATCTCGAAATGAAATATTATTACATTTCAACAGAATGGATGTATTTCTTCGAATGTAAATCACTTGGGAAATATCTTTTACATCAATACTAATTTTGAAATAATTAAACAAATCAAGAACAGTTTTTTCCAAGTCTTTAATCTCCTTAGGTAAACCAGAAATTACAACATCACCACGATTTAAACGGTGTTGCAATACATTGTTGGATAATTCCAGCTCATGGATTTTCTTCCTCGTAACATTTTCATAGTTCGCCACCAAGTTTTTACAAGACAGAACTTCTTCTTTAAAGTTGTTCATAGTCATAGTCAAATCAGTGCGAATCTCACGAACCACAGACTCCATTTTGTTGTTTAATTCAGTTTGCACATGTTTGTGACGACAAAAGTCGCTCCCCTCGTTTTTGCCGAACATATTATTGTGTTTATTTTATTTTATATGTATTATTATGTATCAATAAGCTGAATTGTTTTTAGTTATTTTGTTTATGGTTTACTTTTCTTTGTATTATTTAAATGTAACGGAAGAACAGGGCAGTAGAGACACCTAGCGTAAATTTAGGGAACATGCCGACTGAGAAAACACAACCCTGAGAGTGTCGTGGTGAAAGCAGCGAATAGCCGGTTGATAGTGGTGAGTTGAGTTCGACACTGTATAAAAGGGTGTGTTTTAATGAAATTGAGTCAGTCGGCTAGTAGCTAGCAAACTGGTAAGAACTACCATTGGCGAGGAGATTACATCTCCCCAACTGATTTTTCTTACGTGCATGCTTGAATAGTCAACTTGTGAGAGAAGTAGTGAAGCAAGAGGTTACACTTCTACTTTTACTATCGCGATCACACAACCGAAGCGACCTTCGAGCGTGTATCTTTCTCTGCCAGTTGACGATTTGAGTAGGTCAGGTTAGTGGTGGTCAGGGAGATTACATTTCCCAAAGCGCACCGCTGGCTCCGAACGCAGCGTGCATCTACTGCCTAGCCCTGTATTTCTGTCTGTAATTGTAACTCTGTCGTGGGTAAATAAAGTATACGGTTTATAACGTTGTAAGCTGCCAGCCTTTTATTGACGGTAAAGCACTACAGTGACACTGGCCCGATGAGCTGCCCCAGCACCCAGCAAAACAGTGTCGTTACAATGGCGCCCGAGCAGGGACATGAAAGTGTTCCAACCACCAGGATGCTGAAGACTTCATGGGTCTATTCCCTTAAACGGGAGGAGCTGCTGAAGTATTTGAGCCAATTCGAACAGGATGCTACAGGCACCGTAGAAGAGCTGCGAAAGAAGTTCGTAAAACTCTTAGCGATGGAGCATGGTGACGATCACCACAAGAAATTGCTAGAGCTGCAGTCGAAGCACGAGGCGATGAACGTTACCACACCGGTGTCACCCGTCACCCGGTTACAAGTGCCGCCGGCAACCGCCGACAAATCGCCAGTGAAAAATGAAGGCACCTATAGACAGGTGAATTTGCCTCCAGTCAACGACACCTCAAGAACCACCGCTGAAAAGCGATTTCTCATAATTGAGGTAGTACGAAAATGGGGAATAAAATACGACGGTACTAAGGACCCGTTAGCCTTCGTAGAACGGGTAGAGGAGCAAGCTGAAATGTACGGGGTAGAGCTCGATGAAATATTGCCAGTGATGCCCGAATTTTTCCAAGGGAAAGCATTAATTTGGTTTCGAAATAACCACAAGCATTGGGGAAAGTGGACGTCGTTCAAGGCAGATTTTTATAAATTCTTTCTCCATTTTCGCTACTTTGAGAAACTGGAAGATGAAATAAGAAAGCGAACACAACGTCCCCGAGAAACCTTCAAGGACTATGTCCTGGCATTACAGGAGCTTATGCGACACACGGGCATGACGGAAGAACAAAAGCTAGAGAGAATCTTTCGTAATGCACAGTCAGACTATCAGTGGTACATTAAACGAAAGGACTTTGCCACTCTAGACGATCTCATCCAACTAGCCGATGACTTGGAAAGTATACCCACTACGTCCCATCACCGGATGGTGAGCCATCGTCACGAGACAGAAGGTAACTACGGCTCCATGCAGGACAATAAAACCAGCCTCAGCTAGGACGAAGATAAAATACGAGCAACAGTATTGATTAAAAATAAATTGGTCAATACCATCATCGACACGGGAGCCAATATAAGCTTTATCACCCCGAAACAGATACGCCAAATATGTGAGACGCCTGCATTCGTCCCGGTAAACATAGATGTGTGCACATAACGGAGGCAATAAAAGTGATGATAACCTTAGGAAATATTACGGCAGACTGCAAGCTACTGGTTATGCGCGAGGCTACCGAAGATCTCGTACTCGGGGTGGACTTCTTCCAGACCTGTGCCGGTCTGGAGATAAATTGCTCTCAGTGGAAGACTTCCCATCGCAACGCCCTTAAAAAGGTAAGAAAAACTGGGGAAACCCCCCAAGGACTAAATCCACCAACCAGCATCGCAAAGATTTTGTCGGTCAGTTCCGTCGAGACACAACAACAGCAAATTACTCAGTTCCTAGAGGAGGAGCTTCCGCGGTTCAAGGAAATAAAAGGGCTTGCAACGATCGCCACATACAAAATTGTCATGAAGGATGACCGACCAATTAAATTGCGGTACGGCCAACGGAACCCAGCCATGCAAGCCATCATCGATGAAGAAGTTAATAAACTCATTGCAAACGGTTGCATCGAGCCCTCATGCAGTCCCTATAGTTTCCCCATTACATTGGTCAAGAAAAAGAACGGCACCTGGCGTACCTGCATGGATTTCCGACAACTGAATCTCTGATCAGTTCCCGATGCCTATCCCCTCCCGCGAATAGACGCTATCCTGAATAGGCTACGAAATGCCCGATTTATCAGCAGCCTCGATCTAAAAGACGGGTACTGGCAGATTCCCATGGAAGAAACCAGTAAGAAATACACTGCGTTTGCAGTCACCGGCCGGGGGTTGTATCAATGGCGGGTTATGCCCTTCGAACTACATTCCGCTCCGGCTACGTTTCAGCGAGCATAAGACAGCGTAATAGGGGCTGATATGGAACCCCACGCATTTGCCTACTTAGATGACATCATTGTTGTTGGTACCACCTTCAAAGAGCACATGGAGAACTTGAAGGAAGTATTTCGACGCCTGCGAGCGGCAAATCTAAGAATTAATGTCGACAAATGCGAATTTTTTAAAACGGAAACAAAATATCTGGGACACCTCGTCACCAAAGAAGGAATTAAAACCGATCCAGATAAAATAGCAGCCATTTCTCAAATACCTGCCCCGAAGAACATTAAAGAGATTCGGCGGTTTCTTGGCGCTGCCTCGTGGTACCGAAGATTTGTACCTGAGTTCGCAACGATTGCTCAACCGCTGACACAGTTACTGAAGAAAGGGAAACACTGGAAGTGGGGCGAGACTCAGCAGAACGCATTTAATATGCTGAAAAGGAGGTTGACAAGCGCTCCCGTGCTGGCATGCCCCGACTTTACCCAAACGTTTGTCCTGCAAACTGATGCGAGCAATGAGGGATTGGGGGTAGTGCTAACTCAGAATTTAGATGACTCCGAAAAAGTTATTGCCTACGCCAGTCGACATCTGAATGCCTCGGAAATAAATTATTCCGCCACGGAAAAGGAGTGCTTAGCTATTGTGTGGGGTATTCGAAAAATGAGGCACTACCTTGAGGGGTATGAGTTCGTGGTCATCACGGATCATATGGCTGAAATGGTTGAACTCGATTGACTCGCCTACTGGTAGATTGGCAAGATGGGCCTTAGAGTTACAGCAGTACCAGTTTTCCGTCAAATACCGAAAAGGGAAGCAGAACCTTGCAGCCGATGCCTTGTCCCGACAGCCCTGCGAAACCAGCAATCTTTTGACGGCAAGACCAGCTCGTGTGTGTAAGTGGGTACAGACTCGATTGAATGAAGTACGGGAGCGGCCGAAAAATTTCCCGGACTACTCCATCGTGGATGGACAATTGTATCGTCATTTTTCGCATGAGCTAAACAATGAAGACTCTACCCCGTGGAAATTGTGTGTCGCGACCCCATTAAGAGAGAAGGTGTTGAAAGAAACCCACGACAACGCGGCCGGCGGCCATCTAGGGATCCGGAAGACCATTAATAAAGTCGCAAATCGTTACTATTGGCCAGGAATGTTTCGGGACATAAGTAAATATGTCCGCAGATGTGAAAGTTGTCAGCGCTATAAGGTATCGCAACAGTTACCCGCGGGAGAGATGCTTACCCGTATTCCGGATGAACCCTGGGCAACTGTGTGTGCGGATTTTGTGGGTCCATTGCCCAGAACCAAGCATGGCCCTACGATGCTACTTGTCTTCTTCGACAAATTTACCAAGTGGTGCGAACTAGTACCCCTGAGGAAGGCCACAGCCGAGGGGGTGGTAAAAGCGTTCCGAGAGCGTATTCTGGCACGATATGGAGTGTCCAAGGTACTCATCACTGATAATGGTACACAGTTTACATCGCAAAGAGCAAACCGGACCATTAAGACGATCATAGCGCAGTTTGCAGGGGAACAACACAACATGGGACGCGTTTTTACCCGAAATAATGTTGGCCATAAATACCAGCGTCTCTGAGACAACAACATATTCCCCTGCTTTCCTTACTCAGGGCTGGGAGCCACGGCTCCCAAAGGCCCTTTATGATGAAGTCACCCTGGGAACAGGCGCGAGAAACCCTAACCCAGAGGAGCGGGTCACCGAGTTAAAGGAAATATTCAAAATTGTAAGAAGGAGCAAAGCTGCCCAGAAGCAACAGCGCCACTACAATTTGCGGAGGCGTAACTGGAAGCCACAAATCGGGGAGCAAGTCCTGGTTCGACAACATCCCTTGTCAAGCGCGGTTAATAATTTTGCAGCTAAGTTATCACCAAAGTACGGGGGGCCTTACGTCGTCCAGGGGTTTGTGTCCCCCGTTATCGTAACAATTCGCGGTCAACAAAAGAACGATGTGCGCACGGCACACCTAAGCGATTTAAAAACTTATCATCACAGTAGCCAAGTTTAATTAATGGGGTCCTCTTACTTATTGTATTTAGGCGCATGAAGTACGTCACGAAGGGGAAGATAAACCAGCCACTCCCGGCCGGGGGTGGTGTAGCGCATTCCCTGGCCAATCAACAAGCGCGGCCCACACACCTCCGTCGTCACACATTCCAACGTCGCCTGAATCGTTATCCCCAGCAACCTCCTCAACAGGCACATCTTCTACATCACCGTCATCAGCGACTTCATCTTCAAGCGGGAGGGTAATGTGACGACAAAAGTCGCTCCCCTCGTTTTTGCCGAACATATTATTGTATTTATTTTATTTTATATGTATTATTATGTATCAATAAGCTGAATTGTTTTTAGTTATTTTGTTTATGGTTTACTTTTCTTTGCATTATTTAAATGTAACGGAAGAACAGGGCAGTAGAGACACCTAGCGTAAATTCAGGGAACATGCCGACTGAGAAAACACAACCCTGAGAGTGTCGTGGTGAAAGCAGCGAACAGCCGGTTGATAGTGGTGAGTTGAGTTCGACACTGTATAAAAGGGTGTGTTTTAATGAAATTGAGTCAGTCGGCTAGTAGCTAGCAAACGGGTAAGAACTACCATTGGCGAGGAGATTACATCTCCCCAACTGATTTTTCTTACGTGCATGCTTGAATAGTCAACTTGTGAGAGAAGTAGTGAAGCAAGAGGTTACACTTCTACTTTTACTATCGCGATCACACAACCGAAACGACCTTCGAGCGTGTATCTTTCTCTGCCAGTTGACGATTTGAGTAGGTCAGGTAAGTGGTGGTCAGGGAGATTACATTTCCCAAAGCGCACCGCTGGCTCCGAACGCAGCGTGCATCTACTGCCTAGCCCTGTATTTCTGTCTGTAATTGTAACTCTGTCGTCGGTAAATAAAGTATACGGTTGATAACGTTGTAAGCTGCCAGCCTTTTATTGCCGGTAAAGCACTACAGTGACACTGGCCCGATGAGCTGCCCCAGCACCCAGCAAAACTGTGTCGTTACATGTTTAATGTCTACGGCAAGAACACTTAACGATTTTTAAAATTCTGCAAACTCCTTAAGAATTTCCTTTTTAAACGATACATCAGTCCCAGTGGCATCCACGGGGTTAACCATACATTTCTTGCAAGTAAACTTTAGATTACAATTTTTATCAAGGACTTGAAACACATCTTTAACAATTCCTTCACATTCAGCATGGAACCACTCGTCACATACCACACACAACAAACTTCGTTTACCAGCAACACTCATTTCACTGGAACCACATAAGTACACAGGAGCCATATGTTTTAATTAATTGGTTAAACTTTTTCCTTTGTTACAAGTAATGAAAATTAAAGTACAAAATGTTCAATTTACCAAACACGTGCAAAAAAAGAAATAGCAGATGTGTATACGTTTGACATATGTATGTATGTACAAATTTACCACGTTTAAATTGTTTTATAAAATATTCTACTTCTTTTATTTAATTTCACTTCTGCGCCAATAATTTATTGTTAATATTGTTTTTTAAACGCAATATTTTTTTTTTATTTGTCTTTTTTTAGTTTTTTTTTCCACTTTAAATTTAATTACCAGCAATCAGCACAATTTTTACGTCTAGTACGACATAGTGTTGCCAGACAAAAATTTTACATTTACAATTTTGTTTTTGTTCTTAATATGCTTTCTTTGCAAATTTTAAATTTAGGATATTGTTTTTGTTCATACATATGCTTATGAATTTATCTTTGTATGTGTGTAAGCTATTTTAAACATTAAATACATTTTATCGTTTAAATAAACACAACCTTAATTATTGTCGCTAAAATAACGACAAAAAAATTGCTTAAAGTAACAGCTGACTTTAAACGACAGCGAATATGGATAAAAATTTTACTGAATAGCATATTCGATAAATTTTCGTTAAATTTATTTTAACGATTCGATTATCGCTATAAAATTTAGTGAATCGCACTACTGTGTTATTCTGTCGACGTTTTTGCCAACTTGCTGAGTTATTTATCTTTAGTGTAGTCCTGGGGTTAAGGAAGATAGAATTTCGTATCTTTCAGCTGTATACAGTCAATGTGCCTTACTTGCAAGTAAAGCGTTCATTTACTTTTTTATTTTTTTGAGTAATTGGGGGAACAATTTTGTTAGTCGTTGCAAGTTTCTGCTAGTAAAGTAAATGAACACACCTTATGTTAACTTGCTCTGTCCCTAGGTCTACACCACTGTTGCCAACTTTTTTTTTGAACATTTCCCGCCAAATCGGAGGTCAAAACCGCTAGAAACCGCTAAATATTTAATTTAGCGGGAATTTTTTTTTAAATACATACCGCTAAAACCTAAACATTTTTTAAAGTTTTATATAAATCAAGATATAAGCTGCTTTTTTAAAGGTATATGACTCTCAAATTACGTTACATACTATGTTTTCCAACTTCCCTAGTTATTTTATTCCTAAAAGAAAATAAGTTAGAGTTATATATCCATCATGGTCTTTTTATGGGACATATGGTAAATTATGGGCCGATCTTCACAAAATTTAAACATGTAATTTATAGTCTTATACAACTTTGACTGATCAAATGTTATTATAATAGCATTATTTGTTACGTTTTTAGGCACACTAAAGGTTTTTGTGGACCGATTTACCAGTATGATTTTCAGTCATATAAAACAAATATGTGCATAATCTTATATCAATATGTGCATTCCGCCACTAGTTATGTTAGTTTTTGCACCAAATGATAAACTTTGTAGGGTGGTTGTTCCACATTTACATTTTTAGCACTTTTCCTACTTAACCGATTGTGCTGGATTGCAATCCCAAACTGCTTAGGTGGATTCTAAGCAATTTGATGCCAATAATTATATTCCCTTTTGAGTCGTTTGAAAGTGACAACAGACGCATAGACAGACGGACGTGGCTTAATCGAGTAAGAATTACTCAAGGACCCAGAATAAATATACCTTATGGGGTCTTAGATAAATATTAAAACAGTTTAACCCGGAATGACAAACTTAGTACGTAAAAGCAAAAATATTTATAACATTTACGCTATTTTTGGTAATTATTTGCCGTTTTAAGGCATTAGATAAAATTAGTAACATTAAAGTAAGTGCTTGGGTTCCGTCGAGACAATTAAGATCAATACCTTACCTTTTGTTTCAAAATTTTGAGCAAGCTTAAAGTTGTGAATTGTTACATACAGACCTAACAAAATACTAACTGAAAATCGAAAAAAAAGTCATATACAATCTTCAGTTCACTAAAACTATAAAAGTAATTAAAACCGTGAACCTAAACAAATAGTTTTTAGCCACAAAAAAACAAAAAGAAAAAGTAAAATATATGTAAATTTTAAATTTGAGAAAGTATTTTTTCCCGCGATTGACATTTCAAAAACGCTAGATTTAGCGGGAAAATCTCTGAATTGGCAACAGTGGTCTACACTAAAGATAAATATCTCAACAAGTTGGCAATAACGTCGAAAGAATAACAGAGCAATATTTTTTATTGCTCAGCTTATGTTAAAGGCATGGGAAAACGTATTTATGTTGACTCATAATTAAAAAGAAATCAAGGAAGAAAGTGCAGTGTAAAAATTACGACATCTTGCAAAAATTATATTTGTTAATATACATTTTTTTATAAAAAATTATAAATTTTTTTTTTTTTTGTTAAAATAAAATTTATGGCCCAAAATCATTAAGGGTCTTCATGATATTGCTTAAAATTACCATTTGTGCAAATGGGTAAACTTGCGAGAATCGTTTCATGAAGATCCTTTTTAATTTTTGTGTATTTTTAAACAATTAATGTCATTTCAATCAGAAACGTCAATAAAAAATATATTAAAAAAAAATAATTAAAAATATAATAAAAAACTTGAAATTTGTAAATTATAAATGAAATTTGTTTTTAAACATGCATAAAGAAAGCCAAAAGACTAATATGCTTATATTATTACAAGAATTTATTGTTTGTGATTTATTTACACTTGAAGTTTTCATTGGCGGTAAGCATTAAAAAAATTTGTCTGTATAAATGCACAATTGAACAGCGCAAGTTTACGAGTCAAAATTGTTGGGCAAATTTAAGCATTTTGTGTAAATGAATTCTCATACAATTTTTGACAGTTCATTTACGAGGGTGTAAGAATGCACAGTTTGCACAGTTTACGAGACTTATAAACGATATCATGAGGACCCTTATTGTAGTGTATGCATACTTAGAGCAAGCACTGTATCATTAATTGTTTACATTTAAGTAAGTTAAGTTTTTAAGCCAATGAACTTGTTTTAATTTTATGTTGGTCAGCACTTATGAGCATTAAATTTTTTGTATCAAATACTGTGTGAAATAAAATTGAAATACTAAGGGTAATCACGATGGTCATTGTGCAAATTTGCAATGTGTAAATTTGCAGTGCATATTATGATTGATCGTGAGGATACCACTTTTATTTTTGTGCAAATATTCTATTTTTCTAAAAATGTATTCTGGCAACACTAAAAACTTCTGGCAGCACTGTAAAAAATCTGCATTTGTTTACAATTATACACAAGCAAATTAAAATAAATTTTTTCTTTTTAATTAATTTAAATTTAATTCTCTATTTTATTTTATAGTGTGCGAAAATGTTCAAGTTATAAGTTTTCTTAAAATCAACATGGCATTTAATATGTCAAATGTTATTGCTTACATTTGTTTGCAACTGAGCAAATATGCACTACTAACTTTGCTCATGGTTTTTTAGTGCAAATTCTTGAGTCGGCAAATTCTAGCCGGGACAAGTTGGAAGGTATTTGCTTTAAGGCCAGCACGACTAAGGGTTATCCATCCTCCCATCCCCCATCCCATTACCTATGATCCTATCAATCCCCCTTTATTTCCCATTTCCCCCACTTTTAAGGTCAAGGTGGTTGATAGCAGTGCCGAGGACCTGAATGGCTGGTTAGTGGTTAAAGAAACTGGTTGCGAACAGCTTCCCTCTGGCGCCGATGGCAAGGGTCAGTTGTAACTTGGCCTAGTCCGTGCAAGCCGTCACTGCGCGAGACGGTCCTTTTCTTAACGGCTTACTCGTGGGAACAAAAAACTGGACAAATTTACAGAAAAAACCAAGGACGCGACTCTAAGAGTCGATGCAGGGAATATCTCTGACAACTCGGCAGTTTCGGTGCCAGATCCAGACGCCGATTGGCTGAGTATCTACAGAAATATTCTTGAGCAAGAAGGTCAGTTATTGACAGAACTGACAGAGACAAGCGGGACGAACGACCCCCCAGTCGGTTCCCCTCATGATGATCAGGACCATAGGGCTGGGCCATCGGCTCCTGAGGTCACACTGGAGATAGGGAGCGGAGTAGTGGGTGGATCAAAACCCATTGTTCGGCAGGATGCGACAGAACAGGTCGCATCAGAAGGCCGAACGAGTCTTGAGAAAGCCAAGAGTGGTGTAAGGGCCTCCTTAGCCTTTCTAGAAAAGATAGCTAAAAAAGACTCCTCACTACACGATGGGCGGGATAGGCACTTGCTGAGGAAGCACCGAAAGAACGTTGCCAGATTCGAACGAATCCACGGACCTGTCGGTGATATCCTAGGCATTACCTATCCTGCGGGATACACAGCAAGGGCTGCTGAGGGTTCAAATGTCAGTATGGACAACGAACCCTCAGTAACCCCTGCTGATGAATCCTCCAATAATGGAACGGGAAGTAAGAAAGGGGGTACAGAATCAACACCTGGTTCTCTAAACCGAGACAGTACGGTCACGGATAAGGGAACCAAGCCTGATGATGTACCACCCTCTACTAGCTGCGCGATGAGGACTGGTAAAGTCTCCGACAGTCCCCCCCTAAGGGAGGTCACAAAGGGGATTACTGAGAAATACCAGCCAGCAGGGAAATCGGGTGATCACCGACAGAGCTCTGCTAAGGCCCCCAAAAAGGGGGTATTTAAGAGAGTTAGGTCTGGTGATGACCAGAAATCCCCAGCGGCCAAAAGGAAGGATCCCCGAAAGGAGATCACTAAGAGGGCTGGTTCCAGAGAGGAACAACCCTCTACGTCAAAGAAGCTAACGGAGTCGTCAGGTAAGGACGGTATTCTAGCAGCTGTCATTGATCGTATGGATCCCGATGGAAGGATCAGTGTCGAGAAATGGCAGGTGCTAGAAAACAAACTACTCGACGAAATCTTTAGCGTCAAAGGAAGGCCGGACGAAGTATCGTTCAAAGGGGCTGACTGGATAAGAGGTGTCAAAACTGTCAGTTGCGGCAATCAAAAAACCTTTGAGTTTTTAAAGGCTGCAATCGGCAGGTGTGGCAGCGCTTATCCTGAAGCCAGATTGGACGTCATACTCGCGTCTGAGTTGCCATTAAGGCCGGTAGTCACTGTATGGATTCCTCCACCTATAAAACCGATGGAGGTCATACTGGGGTTACTGGCCAATCAGAACAATGGGCTCTTTACAGGCCAGTGGAAGATGACAGCTTCACTGGGTTGTAAGGAGAACCAAGGAAGAGATTTCAGGTTCGCAGTAGACCGGGAATCTCTGAAAAAGCTGAAGTCAATGGGAGGGGTTGCTGTATTCGGGTTAGGGTCTATCAGATTTAGGTTTCCTAAAAATGATAAACCCTAAGAGGCTGAGAGTGGTGCAGATAAACTTGCACCACTGTGAAGCGGCCTCAACCGAAATAGTAACCCACCTCATTGACAACAATGTGGACGTGGCTTTAATCCAAGAGCCCTGGATTAACAAAAACCGGGTAGTTGGATTAAAGATCACGGGGTACACCTTGTTCGTATCCCGCTCTGATGAGAAGGTACGGACTTGTATACTGGCGAGAACTGAATATAAATTTATGATTTCCCATTCTTTCAGTAATGGAGACCTCACGGTTGTGACAGGAAAAGCCAAGGACAAAACGGTCCTGGCACTGGCATCGGCATACTCATATGAAGCTGCCGATCCACCTGGTGAAAAAGTGCGAGAGTTGGTGGAGCACTCAGGCAGAAGCGGCTCGAGGCTGGTACTAGGATGTGACGCCAATGCACACCATTCCCAATGGGGTAGTGCCGACATCAACAAAAGAGGTGAGTCTATGTTTGATTTTATTGTTGCCAGCAATCTTTTTATCTGTAACAGGGGGAATACGCCAACGTTCAGAACTAGGTATAGAGAGGCAGTGATAGATATAACATTGACGAACTGTAGGGAATTAGTAGAGGACTGGAGGGTGGCTTTGGATTTTTCCTTCTCTGAACATAGTCGTCTGTCCTTTAGTCTAATGTTTGAGAGGTCGAAAAGGTGTCCATATAGGAATCCGAGAAGGACGGATTGGGATTCGTTTTCGGGACTAGTGCAACGGAACCTTAGGGTTACACGGAACTGGGGGTCGACTCCGGCCGGTGTGGAGCAACTGGTAAACACCTTCACGGGGGTATTGACCAGTAGCTATGAGCGATCCTGTCCGTTAAATTTTCCGGGCAGGCGTACACAGCCAAGATGGTGGACAGACGAGTTGAAAACTCAAAGGTCCACCGTCAGAAGGCTGTTCAATAGGGCGAAGTATACGCGCAGGGATGAGGATTGGAGTAACTTCAAGTTGAGTTACGGGAGGTATAAGGGAGATATTAGAAGGGCGAAAAGGGACTCGAGGATTAAGTTTAGCGAGTCAGTTGAATCCGTGAATGAGATGTCTAGGTTCAGAAGAATTTTATCTAAGGACCCTGTAGTCCCTGGATTTATTCAGAGATCGGACGGCTCATGGACGGAATCTGGCTCTGAATCTCTCTGTCTGCTTATGGAGACTCACTTTCCGGGGTGTGTGGATCCTGGGTCGGGGGAACAGGCTGTATGTGGTGACCCCTTCTCTGGTTCGGCTCAGGCGGTGAGGAAAGGGAGACGGTGGGGGATATGATTACCTTGGATAAGGTAACATGGGCGGTAAATACCTTTGGGTCCTACAAATCGGCGGGGCCAGATGGTATATTTCCGGCGATGTTACAGAATATCGGGAAATCATCACTCCTGTTGTTGGTGGAACTGTTTAGGGTATGTGTGCTGAACGGGTACATTCCTAGGAGGTGGAGGGAGGTTAGGGTAGTTTTTATTCCCAAGGCGGGTAGAACCGGTTACTCTAAACCCAAGGATTTTAGACCAATCAGCTTGTCGTCTTTTCTCTTGAAGACGTTGGAAAGACTGATTGATCTACATCTGAGGACGAAGATTGACGCCGGCATCGTCAGCGGCGCTCAACACGCCTACCTTAAAGGTAGATCTGTTGAGAGTGCGTTGCGTGATGTGGTTGGTTATGTGGAGCGGGGTTTTCGAACCAGGGAATACACCCTGGCGGCATTCCTTGACATAGAGGGCGCCTTTAACAATTTGAGGATAGAGGCCATAAGGCAGGCACTGATTGACCTAAGGGTTCCGTTGTTCTTGGTCGAATGGATAACTATGATGCTTAGCAGCAGATGATGCTTAGCAGCAGAGTTATTCACTCGGACTGGGGAAACGAACGCTTAAGGAAATCGGTGACTAGAGGGGCCCCACAGGGAGGAGTTCTCTCTCCCTTATTGTGGCTCTTGGCCGTCAATGTCGTGCTGAGACGTTTTGACAGAATGGGTCAGAAGGTCGACAATTAGCGACATCATGCAAGGGGCGCTGGGCGAACTGGCGGCATGGGCAAGTGACAAGGGACTGGGAGTAAATCCGGAGAAGACGGAGTTGGTTCTTTTCACTAGGAGGTACAAGGTGGAGGAGTTTAGACTGCCGGTACTGGGAGGAGTGGAGCTTGGACTATCTGATAGTGCTAAGTATCTGGAAGTTTTTCTGGACAGCAAGCTGTCATGGGGTAGGAATACTCAGGAGAGACTCAAAAGGGATCTCAATGCTTACTATGCTTGCAGATCATCGATAGGTAGGAGCTGGGGACTCCGGCCGTCAGTGGTGGGATGGCTGTACACTTCGGTGGTTAGACCCATTCTTACGTATGGATGCCGTGTTTGGTGGGAGTCATTGAGATTGGCAAGTCGTAGGAACCTTCTTTCTAAGGCTCAGAGGTGTGCTTCAATTGGCATGACAGGTGCCTTGAGAAGTACTCCTCAGGCTGCCCTGGATGTCATTCTACATCTTCTGCCCATTGAGCAGTATGTGATGGGAATGGCGACCAGGAGCATTCTTAGACTGAAGGAGTTAGGACTTACGAGGAATGACACTCAGGGTCACTCACGGATCCTGGGTGAGATTGAGGCTGGTGACTATTGCCTGGGACCGCCGGGATCCACTGATTATGTTAGCACCAGTTTGGATTTTGGTCGGTTGCCAGAGGTAATAATGCCCTCTAGGGAGAGCTGGTCGGGCAGGGGCTTATTATTTGGTGGATTTGCTATTTTCACTAATGGCTCAAAGATGAGGGGCACGGGTGCAGGGGTCTACATTGAGAATCTGAACATAAGAAGGTCACATAGGTCAAGCGGAGGTTCTGGGGGTCTGGAGGGCCGTGGAACTGATGAGGGACAACATTGGTAGGGGCTCGGAGGTCACTATATATGTGGACAGCCAGGCGGCTCTTATGGCCGTAAGGGGCTGTTATGTGAACTCCAGGCTGGTTGATGAGTGTAGGAGGGCTCTGAGGGGAGCCTTAGGGGAGTATCTGCTAAGGTTATGCTGGGTGCCGGGTCATTGCGACATAGGCGGCAATGAGTTTGCTGATGAGTTGGCAAGACAGGGCTCAGAGATGGAGGATCCTGACCGTGTGGAGGCGGTTAGGCCTCCATTGGGCTTCTATTTTGGTAGAATTAGGGAATGGATACTGAGCGTGACCAATCGGGGGCCTGGGGGAGCCGAACGGGTATCACGGACACTGTGGCCGGTGCTAAGGAAGTCCGATTCGGTGTCGCTGTTGGGTAGGAGCAGGGTCTGCGTTAGGACCATGATAGGAATTATCACGGGCCACTGTATGATAGGCAGGATGGCGGTGAGGATGGGATCCGACTTGTCGGATATATGCAGGTTGTGCGAGGACCCTGAGGAGTTGGAGTCAGTTGAGCACTTTCTGTGCGACTGTCCCAGGTTGCCCTTGCAGATAGTATATTATACATTGTCATTTTTTTTTTTTTTTGATGATGTATAAAATACTGTCTGCTTATGGGAAGCATAGCTGAGTGCTACCGGACGCGTCACAGGTTGCGGATAGTGGTACGTTCCGCAGATATGTGGAGTAGCTGCCATTGGCAGTCGCGGACAGTCAGCGGTTACAAGGGGAGAGTCTCGGAGGGTCTTTCGAGCTCCCACCAAATCCCGAGTTTGCCTGTGATCCTTGTAACGTCGTGGCGAGCAATTGGCGCCAACCAACAAAACCAATAACATAACCGACCATGGGCGGTATAACCCTAGCATGCCTGGATGTGATGTTGGCAGCCCCAACACCAGGATCGGATGCTTTGGCCCAATCAGTCATTCATCTTAAAAGAAAACCTGATTACCGAAACCGTAACAACAAGGAAAATGATAAATAAACCCGATTTAAAGACGACGACTTTTGGCATGAAAACAAGGACACGAATTGGAACATGGAATGTTAGGACGCTCTCGGAAACATCCCGTCTGGCACAGGTCTGCAAAGAATTTAACAACTACAAGCTCACAATGCTCGGACTGTGCGAAACACGATGGTATGATTCGGGTGAATTTACAACTGCCGATGGTCTTACCCTACTCTATGCCGGGAAGACAAGTTTTGAACCTAGATCTAGTGGGGTGGGCATCTTACTGTCACAGCCAGCGAAGAAAGCCCTTATCGAGTGGAAGCCACACTCAGATCGTATTATAACCGCTAGATTGCGTACTCGAGCCCGCAATCTTACATGCATTCAGTGCTACGCACCAACAGAAGCAGCCGAATTATCTTTAAAAGAATCATTTTACGACCTTCTTAGTAGAGTATTAACATCAGTACATCGAGGTGATATTGTGATAATGATGGGTGACTTTAACGCTCAAGTTGGAGCTGACAACACAAGTGTAGAGGGCACAATGGGTAAGCATGGATTGGGGCGGTTGACAGAGAATGGAGAGTTGCTAGTGGAGACTTGTTCAACAAACAATCTTGTTATTGGTAGTACGTTATTTCCTCATCCAAGGGTACACAAAGTGACTTGGGTTTCTCCCGACGGAATAACTGAGAACCAGATCGACCACATCACTATCAGTAAGAAATGGCGAGGTTCGCTTTTAGATGTGCGAAATAAAAGAGGAGCCGATGTCGCAAGTGATCATTATTTGGTAATCGCAACAATCCGCATAAAAATTTCCGCCATTAAGAAAAACACACAAATCTCCCAAAGAAGGTATAACGTTGATATACTCAAAGATTTAACAGTTGCAAATTCCTTCACTTCTGCATTAAAAACATCGCTCCAGAATAATAACAGAAATCGTTGCTGGGAGGAAACTAGAAAGATATTTACTCAAGCTGCAGACAATCACTTGGGATACAAGAACAATTCCCGTAAAGAGTGGATGAGTGATGAAACCTGGAAGCTCGTGCAGGAGAGAAAGGAAGCCAAAGCTTCAATTAATATTGGCAGAACGCGTTCGTCCAAAGCATTATGTCAACAGTTGCACAATCGCCTCAACCGAGAAGTAAAGCGAAGTGCCCGGCGCGACAAACGAAACTGGGTTAACAATATCGCAAAAGAGGCACAGGCTGCTGCCGAAACGTATCGCATGGGAGATCTCTATCGTGCGGCAAAGAAATTAACTAATACCTCAAAACCCACGGTCAAACCATTAAAAAACGATGCTGGAGAAATCGTTACATCTAAACAACAACAAGTGAAACTTTGGGAAGAATTTTATGAAACTATGTTATCGTCCTCTTCACCCATACAACAGACAATATGCAGTTGTGAGTCACACACTTCGAACTCAAATATATCCACCGACTCTCCCAATATTATTGAAATTTGCGAAGCAATAAAATCGCTTAAAAACAACAAATCGCCTGGCATAGACAATATTTCTCCAGAGCTGTGCTAATTTGCTTTCATCTATTATTAATCAATTCTGGAGTACGGAACTTCTCCCAGAGAAAATTTCTGAGGGAGTTATCATAAACTTACCAAAGAAAGAGGACCTAACAGCCCGTAAAAATTGGAGAGGCATTACGCTTTTGAGCATGATTAACAAGGTGATCGCACACATAATAAATAAAAGACTTTCAACCTCTCTTATTCCTGAGCTTAGAACGGAACAAGCCGGTTTCCGCGCACACAAATCCTGTGTCGATCACATTAATAGTTTCAGAGTGATAATAGAACAATCTGTAGAATGGAGATCACCTTTGTACCTAACTTTTATAGATTTCGAAAAGGCTTTTGACACCCTAAACCACGCGGCCATATGGAGCGCTTTGGAATGTAAAGGGGTACCTGCCAAGCTAATAAAACTTATTAAAGGTCTATATGAAAACGCCACCTGTCGAATTCTACACGAAAAACAACTGAGCAACAAGTTAAGCGTTAACTCCGGTGTTCGTCAAGGTTGTGTTTTATCTCCCTTGCTATTTAACTGCGTACTCGACGTAGTAATGAATAAGGCAACATCCCATAGAAGAGGAATCACTTGGGGTCTCCAAGGCAGATTAGAGGACCTTGACTACGCGGATGACATTTGTCTACTTACGCACACCTTTTCAGACATGCAATCTAAGCTAGCACTGGTCCAAGAAACTGCATCGCATGTTGGCTTGAAAATAAATATAGGCAAAACAAAAACAATGCGAATAAACGTAAACAATGAGCGAGTACTAACCGTCCAGAATCAAGCGCTTGATGAAGTAGAATCATTCTGTTACCTGGGAGCCATACTGGACAAAAGTGGTGGTTCCAAAGCCGACATATCTAGCCGCATAAACAAAGCCCGGCAATCATTTGGCCAACTCAAGTCAGTGTGGAACTCATCATATATGTCAAAAAGGACGAAATTAAAGATTTTCAACTCGAATGTAAAGTCCACACTCTTGTATGGATGCGAGACGTGGAATGCAGCACCACGTGACATACACTCCATCCAAGTTTTCGTAAATAAATGCTTAAGAAAGATTCTGCATATATTCTGGCCTAGAACAATCACGAATTACCGTCTATGGTCAGAAACTAGTCAACAGCCTATCCAAATTGAAATCCGTAAACGAAATGGAATTGGATTGGACATACATTGCGTAAACAACCCAATGATATTGCTAAACAAGCTATAGATTGGAATCCGCAAGGCAGTCGACGTATCGGAAGGCCATCACACACCTGGAAACGGCAAATTGAAACCGAAATATCCCATTTAAAACTGTGTTGGAATGAAGTCAAACACCATGCGTCAGATCGAGTGTATTGGAATAACCTTGTGGCGGCCCTATGCTCCTTGCAGGAGTAAAAGGAACGAATATATATATATATATATATATATATATATATATATATATATATATCCCAGGTTGCAGGGTAGCAGGTTGAGGTGGCTGGGCAGTAGATTCCTGGGCGAATTAGGGGAGGTCTCGGGTTGCGGACTCGAGAATCTGATAGGATTCGTAATGGGGATGGCCTGGCTGCGCGAGGGGAGACTGGGATTTCTCTCGGGGTTGGTCCTTTACCTTCTTTTCTTTCCTTTCTTTTCTACCTATCTTTCGGATCTGTCTTATGCTATTGCTGCTTATTTCACCTACTTTATACCTTCTTAGCTATCTCTAATTAAGGCGTCACAATGGACCATATTGGTCTCTGGGTGAAGGTGTGAAGGAAACTTCACACCGGCCTTTCTACCTACCTACCTACCTACAACGCTGTATATGCAAAAATTTAGTCTTATTAATTTAAAGCTGGGATCACACGATTGCCGCAAATGCACCAATCAAATTTTCTGAAAACACACGATTGCCCTGTTTTATACAAATTTAATTGCCGCTAGTTGGTACAACGTGAAATGGGTACAATAATTGCCGTAGCTTTTTCATTTGTTTGGAAGTTCTAGTTGGTATGTTCATTAAAATCGAAAAATTTGTTCATATACATAGGTACCTACTATACAATTTTTTGTTGAATACTTTTATTTGAAATATTTTAAGAAAAATTTATGAAAATCCAAAAATTAACAAATTAAATAATAATATTCGCACTTAACAGCTACATAGTATAGCAAAAATTAAAAAAAAAACTAAGATGCATAACAAATAAATACATATTTATCTTCATTACTTACTACGGGAAACACAAAAATGTAAAATTTATTAAAAAAAGGCAAATATTGGCGCATATTGTGTTGTTTGATTGCCGCACGAGAAGACAATAAATATTGGTGCATTTTTGTTATTTTTATTGACGCGCGGTTGCATAGCAAACAGTCACACGATTGCCGCACCAGGGTTGCATTTGATTGGTAAAAGTAAGCACAATATTGTCCTCGATTGGTACAAGAGCCAATTGGTTGTGCAGTCACACGATTGGTGTATTAAAAAGTGTGCAAATTGGTGCATTGCGGCAATCGTGTGATCCCAGCTTAATAGTGTCGTATTAAAATGAAAACACAAAAACTATTTAAGGTTGGAAAATATACAAATTTCTGCTTGTTTATTTATACATGTAACAATATTGAAAATAAGAGTCGGAAGACGGTTGTGACTACGTTGTAAATTCGTGAATCCAACATTGTAAATTTAAATTTACAGTACTGTGACAATACTAAAAAGAAGAGTCGGAAGACGCACATTTGGCGTTATCATTTTAATATTGTGACAACATTGCAAATTTGGAAAACATTACGTTGTTTTGATGTTGTTACTAACCCCTGCAACGTCGGCACAGCGTCGTGGTGATTGTCTTTTTCTGCCTGGGAACTTACAACTACAATCAATGTTGGGAGAATTCCAATCAATTGTAGTGGGGAATGTAAGATGAGATAAACTCACTGTTTATTGTTGATGCTTTTGTTTAAACTTTGATATTGTTACAAGTAGAACTGTTGCTTATAAGTCTTATACGTTTAACAGTTTTATTTGGTTTAATATCTTTAGTTTTTCTAAAATCTTTATGGATGAAGTTTCCTGATGATCTGGCCTAAGCAACCAGTGAAATGTGCATAGGAATAGCTTATCCGATCAACAATAAATTTCAAGTGTTTTTATCAAGAATAAAAACTGGGAATTAAGTACGAATAATAAAATCTTTTAAAATTAAAATAATAGATTTAATAAAAATTAATATTGTTATATAAAAACGATCCCAAGCTTAAACAAATTAATATACATTTAAAAAATAATTCAAATAAGAAAGAATTTATATTAATAAATATAATTTTTGCAAAGCTGTGGTGCGATTCACTAACTTTTAACGAACCGACAATCGTTATATTTGTCGATAAATATATTCGCTTGCAGTAACGATAGTGTGATTCTGTAACTTTTTTTTAACGATAGTAAACAGCTGTATTTTTGTAACAAATCTGTCTTAAAAATTTAAAAAAAAAAACGAAGAGCACAAAAGAGAATAAAATAAAAACAAATGAAATTGTTCTTAACCCCCCGTGTTACACATGTTTTTCATTCAAAATGCATTGTAAAAGGTCTGGCCATTCTCATGAGTAAGACGAAGGGTTAATTTGTGGCTTATATATATTTTTTTTTGTGAATTTTATTTTTTTTATTTTTATTTTATATAATTCAATCAGTAATACAAAAGCCTTCTTGGCCAATTTAAAGCATTACATAGGAATATATACATTTTAGCAACACTGCTCGTTCTAAAGTTGCCTAAGAATCTGTTATTTAACAATTCAACATCAATCATACTTAAAGAATTATCACTTCCTGCACAGCCAAGCTCTTTTAGTCTTTTCGAAATCAGTTTGTTATCAACAGCATCAAAGAAACGCATACCAAATTTTCTCTTTTCTGTTCTCATGGTTGACTTCGCCTTATTCCTATATTAACAGTATATTTTCCAATTTAAAACAGTAGGACTATTACGATAAGCCTGAAAAGCTAGATCTCTTAGAGCCACTTTTTGGGTTAGAGATTAGCGATTAAATTAACTTTAATCTCCGTATTTAGTTTTTGAGTTGTATTTTTTTAACTTTTTTTGCTATTTTAAGCGGCCAACGGTGGTGGTTTAAACCTAAACTTAAACTGTCAACATACACATGTTAAACATAAAGAACTTGCAAAAATATAAACAAAAAATACATTTTAGAACATTGCTTAGCACTTTTATATAATTTTTCCATTCTATATTTTTTCTGTAATATATTTTTTCTTTAAACGCAAAAAATTTCTACCTTGTAAACAATATTAAATTTGCGAATTTTCTTCTTCTTCTTTGAAAACATCCATATTGCTTGATAAAAAGTTGATATTTGCAAAAAAAAATGTTGCCATGGTTTAAGCCAACACCCAAAAATAACAAATTCAATTGATACTAGATTAACTTAATTCTCAGATTAGCTAATTATAGAATTAAATTAACTTTAATCTCAAACCCAAAAAGTGGCTCTTAAAGACCTAGCATGCACAACATCACTCAGTTTTATGAATTTAGTATCATCATAATTACAATTTATTCTAGAAACTGGTACCATGTCATGAAGGTCATTTAGCATCAAAGTAAATGAATATAATTGAGCATCAACATCATTTGCTCCGAAAATAATAGAGGTATCAAATTGACAAATGTAGGAAAAGAATATATTATACGGAATTTTATTATAATTTTTAAACTTTACTACACCAGCTATACAATCTGTCGTAATATTATAAGAGATATATATAAAACTATGATAGGAATTTGTAAAAGAACATATGAATTGACCAGTATTTACAACCAACGAAATATCACTTACAAGAAAATAGTCAATAAGTGATGTAGAATTCTGAGCTATATCCAGATGTGTGGGCGCACAGTTATGAACTATAGATAAACCAATTCTATGGCACATCAAATGTAAATTGTTAGATAAAGTGTAATTGAAAAGAATACATTTAAAATCTCCCATAATAATTATGTTTGTATATCTATCAAATAAATCAGTATGTAAACTCTCAAACGTATTAATGCAACCTCCAGGCAAATACACAACGCCAACCAAAATCGGAACATAACCCTTACACATCACTTCAACGAACACAGATTCACAGACCCCAAAATCATTACCTCTTAAAATAATCCTATACTTTAAAGAACTCAAAATATATAAGCAGACCCCGCCACCTCTACTCAACACATTACCACCCTCACCTAAAGACCTATCATTTCTAACAATATCATACCCAGGGACCCCACCACCTCTACTCAACACATTACCACCCTCACCTAAAGACCTATCAATTCTAACAATATCATACCCAGGGATAGCAACAGCAGAAGATAAGGTTTCCTTCACTAACCACGTTTCTGACACACCAACGATACAAATACCAGAATCACAAATCACATTTTTTAATTCCTCAACTTTTGTAGATCGGTTGGAAGGGTTAATGTTTTGATTAGTAGTCACAATATAACAAAATATCCTAGACAGCCTCACTAAAAAATCCAAGCATTGATCAAAGTCAAAATATTTAGTTTCATCATTGGGCAGCACCTTAATTTTACATTTGGGTATTGCTCAGTTCATCATTTTAAAACTGTATATCTTCTTTTCTTTCATTAGGGATCGACAAAATTTAAATAATTTAGCAGCCATTGGAGTAAGGTTGTCATTCAAATAGACACGACTATTAATATCTTCACCATTCTCATGTTTATAAAAATCAGACAAAGTTAGTTTTTTGTTTTTAAAATAGGCTGTCATCAATTTATCTCGAAATGAAATATTATTACATTTCAACAGAATGGATGTATTTCTTCGAATGTAAATCACTTGGGAAATATCTTTTACATCAATACTAATTTTGAAATAATTAAACAAATCAAGAACAGTTTTTTCCAAGTCTTTAATCTCCTTAGGTAAACCAGAAATTACAACATCACCACGATTTAAACGGTGTTGCAATACATTGTTGGATAATTCCAGCTCATGGATTTTCTTCCTCGTAACATTTTCATAGTTCGCCACCAAGTTTTTACAAGACAGAACTTCTTCTTTAAAGTTGTTCATAGTCATAGTCAAATCAGTGCGAATCTCACGAACCACAGACTCCATTTTGTTGTTTAATTCAGTTTGCACATGTTTGTGACGACAAAAGTCGCTCCCCTCGTTTTTGCCGAACATATTATTGTGTTTATTTTATTTTATATGTATTATTATGTATCAATAAGCTGAATTGTTTTTAGTTATTTTGTTTATGGTTTACTTTTCTTTGTATTATTTAAATGTAACGGAAGAACAGGGCAGTAGAGACACCTAGCGTAAATTTAGGGAACATGCCGACTGAGAAAACACAACCCTGAGAGTGTCGTGGTGAAAGCAGCGAATAGCCGGTTGATAGTGGTGAGTTGAGTTCGACACTGTATAAAAGGGTGTGTTTTAATGAAATTGAGTCAGTCGGCTAGTAGCTAGCAAACGGGTAAGAACTACCATTGGCGAGGAGATTACATCTCCCCAACTGATTTTTCTTACGTGCATGCTTGAATAGTCAACTTGTGAGAGAAGTAGTGAAGCAAGAGGTTACACTTCTACTTTTACTATCGCGATCACACAACCGAAGCGACCTTCGAGCGTGTATCTTTCTCTGCCAGTTGACGATTTGAGTAGGTCAGGTTAGTGGTGGTCAGGGAGATTACATTTCCCAAAGCGCACCGCTGGCTCCGAACGCAGCGTGCATCTACTGCCTAGCCCTGTATTTCTGTCTGTAATTGTAACTCTGTCGTGGGTAAATAAAGTATACGGTTTATAACGTTGTAAGCTGCCAGCCTTTTATTGACGGTAAAGCACTACAGTGACACTGGCCCGATGAGCTGCCCCAGCACCCAGCAAAACAGTGTCGTTACAATGGCGCCCGAGCAGGGACATGAAAGTGTTCCAACCACCAGGATGCTGAAGACTTCATGGGTCTATTCCCTTAAACGGGAGGAGCTGCTGAAGTATTTGAGCCAATTCGAACAGGATGCTACAGGCACCGTAGAAGAGCTGCGAAAGAAGTTCGTAAAACTCTTAGCGATGGAGCATGGTGACGATCACCACAAGAAATTGCTAGAGCTGCAGTCGAAGCACGAGGCGATGAACGTTACCACACCGGTGTCACCCGTCACCCGGTTACAAGTGCCGCCGGCAACCGCCGACAAATCGCCAGTGAAAAATGAAGGCACCTATAGACAGGTGAATTTGCCTCCAGTCAACGACACCTCAAGAACCACCGCTGAAAAGCGATTTCTCATAATTGAGGTAGTACGAAAATGGGGAATAAAATACGACGGTACTAAGGACCCGTTAGCCTTCGTAGAACGGGTAGAGGAGCAAGCTGAAATGTACGGGGTAGAGCTCGATGAAATATTGCCAGTGATGCCCGAATTTTTCCAAGGGAAAGCATTAATTTGGTTTCGAAATAACCACAAGCATTGGGGAAAGTGGACGTCGTTCAAGGCAGATTTTTATAAATTCTTTCTCCATTTTCGCTACTTTGAGAAACTGGAAGATGAAATAAGAAAGCGAACACAACGTCCCCGAGAAACCTTCAAGGACTATGTCCTGGCATTACAGGAGCTTATGCGACACACGGGCATGACGGAAGAACAAAAGCTAGAGAGAATCTTTCGTAATGCACAGTCAGACTATCAGTGGTACATTAAACGAAAGGACTTTGCCACTCTAGACGATCTCATCCAACTAGCCGATGACTTGGAAAGTATACCCACTACGTCCCATCACCGGATGGTGAGCCATCGTCACGAGACAGAAGGTAACTACGGCTCCATGCAGGACAATAAAACCAGCCTCAGCTAGGACGAAGATAAAATACGAGCAACAGTATTGATTAAAAATAAATTGGTCAATACCATCATCGACACGGGAGCCAATATAAGCTTTATCACCCCGAAACAGATACGCCAAATATGTGAGACGCCTGCATTCGTCCCGGTAAACATAGATGTGTGCACATAACGGAGGCAATAAAAGTGATGATAACCTTAGGAAATATTACGGCAGACTGCAAGCTACTGGTTATGCGCGAGGCTACCGAAGATCTCGTACTCGGGGTGGACTTCTTCCAGACCTGTGCCGGTCTGGAGATAAATTGCTCTCAGTGGAAGACTTCCCATCGCAACGCCCTTAAAAAGGTAAGAAAAACTGGGGAAACCCCCCAAGGACTAAATCCACCAACCAGCATCGCAAAGATTTTGTCGGTCAGTTCCGTCGAGACACAACAACAGCAAATTACTCAGTTCCTAGAGGAGGAGCTTCCGCGGTTCAAGGAAATAAAAGGGCTTGCAACGATCGCCACATACAAAATTGTCATGAAGGATGACCGACCAATTAAATTGCGGTACGGCCAGCGGAACCCAGCCATGCAAGCCATCATCGATGAAGAAGTTAATAAACTCATTGCAAACGGTTGCATCGAGCCCTCATGCAGTCCCTATAGTTTCCCCATTACATTGGTCAAGAAAAAGAACGGCACCTGGCGTACCTGCATGGATTTCCGACAACTGAATCTCTGATCAGTTCCCGATGCCTATCCCCTCCCGCGAATAGACGCTATCCTGAATAGGCTACGAAATGCCCGATTTATCAGCAGCCTCGATCTAAAAGACGGGTACTGGCAGATTCCCATGGAAGAAACCAGTAAGAAATACACTGCGTTTGCAGTCACCGGCCGGGGGTTGTATCAATGGCGGGTTATGCCCTTCGAACTACATTCCGCTCCGGCTACGTTTCAGCGAGCATAAGACAGCGTAATAGGGGCTGATATGGAACCCCACGCATTTGCCTACTTAGATGACATCATTGTTGTTGGTACCACCTTCAAAGAGCACATGGAGAACTTGAAGGAAGTATTTCGACGCCTGCGAGCGGCAAATCTAAGAATTAATGTCGACAAATGCGAATTTTTTAAAACGGAAACAAAATATCTGGGACACCTCGTCACCAAAGAAGGAATTAAAACCGATCCAGATAAAATAGCAGCCATTTCTCAAATACCTGCCCCGAAGAACATTAAAGAGATTCGGCGGTTTCTTGGCGCTGCCTCGTGGTACCGAAGATTTGTACCTGAGTTCGCAACGATTGCTCAACCGCTGACACAGTTACTGAAGAAAGGGAAACACTGGAAGTGGGGCGAGACTCAGCAGAACGCATTTAATATGCTGAAAAGGAGGTTGACAAGCGCTCCCGTGCTGGCATGCCCCGACTTTACCCAAACGTTTGTCCTGCAAACTGATGCGAGCAATGAGGGATTGGGGGTAGTGCTAACTCAGAATTTAGATGACTCCGAAAAAGTTATTGCCTACGCCAGTCGACATCTGAATGCCTCGGAAATAAATTATTCCGCCACGGAAAAGGAGTGCTTAGCTATTGTGTGGGGTATTCGAAAAATGAGGCACTACCTTGAGGGGTATGAGTTCGTGGTCATCACGGATCATATGGCTGAAATGGTTGAACTCGATTGACTCGCCTACTGGTAGATTGGCAAGATGGGCCTTAGAGTTACAGCAGTACCAGTTTTAAGTCAAATACCGAAAAGGGAAGCAGAACCTTGCAGCCGATGCCTTGTCCCGACAGCCCTGCGAAACCAGCAATCTTTTGACGGCAAGACCAGCTCGTGTGTGTAAGTGGGTACAGACTCGATTGAATGAAGTACGGGAGCGGACGAAAGATTTCCCGGACTACTCCATCGTGGATGGACAATTGTATCGTCATTTTTCGCATGAGCTAAACAATGAAGACTCTACCCCGTGGAAATTGTGTGTCGCGACCCCATTAAGAGAGAAGGTGTTGAAAGAAACCCACGACAACGCGGCCGGCGGCCATCTAGGGATCCGGAAGACCATTAATAAAGTCGCAAATCGTTACTATTGGCCAGGAATGTTTCGGGACATAAGTAAATATGTCCGCAGATGTGAAAGTTGTCAGCGCTATAAGGTATCGCAACAGTTACCCGCGGGAGAGATGCTTACCCGTATTCCGGATGAACCCTGGGCAACTGTGTGTGCGGATTTTGTGGGTCCATTGCCCAGAACCAAGCATGGCCCTACGATGCTACTTGTCTTCTTCGACAAATTTACCAAGTGGTGCGAACTAGTACCCCTGAGGAAGGCCACAGCCGAGGGTGTGGTAAAAGCGTTCCGAGAGCGTATTCTGGCACGATATGGAGTGTCCAAGGTACTCATCACTGATAATGGTACACAGTTTACATCGCAAAGAGCAAACCGGACCATTAAGACGATCATAGCGCAGTTTGCAGGGGAACAACACAACATGGGACGCGTTTTTACCCGAAATAATGTTGGCCATAAATACCAGCGTCTCTGAGACAACATATTCCCCTGCTTTCCTTACTCAGGCCTGGGAGCCACGGCTCCCAAAGGCCCTTTATGATGAAGTCACCCTGGGAACAGGCGCGAGAAACCCTAACCCAGAGGAGCGGGTCACCGAGTTAAAGGAAATATTCAAAATTGTAAGAAGGAGCAAAGCTGCCCAGAAGCAACAGCGCCACTACAATTTGCGGAGGCGTAACTGGAAGCCACAAATCGGGGAGCAAGTCCTGGTTCGACAACATCCCTTGTCAAGCGCGGTTAATAATTTTGCAGCTAAGTTATCACCAAAGTACGGGGGGCCTTACGTCGTCCAGGGGTTTGTGTCCCCCGTTATCGTAACAATTCGCGGTCAACAAAAGAACGATGTGCGCACGGCACACCTAAGCGATTTAAAAACTTATCATCACAGTAGCCAAGTTTAATTAATGGGGTCCTCTTACTTATTGTATTTAGGCGCATGAAGTACGTCACGAAGGGGAAGATAAACCAGCCACTCCCGGCCGGGGGTGGTGTAGCGCATTCCCTGGCCAATCAACAAGCGCGGCCCACACACCTCCGTCGTCACACATTCCAACGTCGCCTGAATCGTTATCCCCAGCAACCTCCTCAACAGGCACATCTTCTACATCACCGTCATCAGCGACTTCATCTTCAAGCGGGAGGGTAATGTGACGACAAAAGTCGCTCCCCTCGTTTTTGCCGAACATATTATTGTATTTATTTGATTTTATATGTATTATTATGTATCAATAAGCTGAATTGTTTTTAGTTATTTTGTTTATGGTTTACTTTTCTTTGCATTATTTAAATGTAACGGAAGAACAGGGCAGTAGAGACACCTAGCGTAAATTTAGGGAACATGCCGACTGAGAAAACACAACCCTGAGAGTGTCGTGGTGAAAGCAGCGAACAGCCGGTTGATAGTGGTGAGTTGAGTTCGACACTGTATAAAAGGGTGTGTTTTAATGAAATTGAGTCAGTCGGCTAGTAGCTAGCAAACGGGTAAGAACTACCATTGGCGAGGAGATTACATCTCCCCAACTGATTTTTCTTACGTGCATGCTTGAATAGTCAACTTGTGAGAGAAGTAGTGAAGCAAGAGGTTACACTTCTACTTTTACTATCGCGATCACACAACCGAAACGACCTTCGAGCGTGTATCTTTCTCTGCCAGTTGACGATTTGAGTAGGTCAGGTAAGTGGTGGTCAGGGAGATTACATTTCCCAAAGCGCACCGCTGGCTCCGAACGCAGCGTGCATCTACTGCCTAGCCCTGTATTTCTGTCTGTAATTGTAACTCTGTCGTCGGTAAATAAAGTATACGGTTGATAACGTTGTAAGCTGCCAGCCTTTTATTGCCGGTAAAGCACTACAGTGACACTGGCCCGATGAGCTGCCCCAGCACCCAGCAAAACTGTGTCGTTACATGTTTAATGTCTACGGCAAGAACACTTAACGATTTTTAAAATTCTGCAAACTCCTTAAGAATTTCCTTTTTAAACGATACATCAGTCCCAGTGGCATCCACGGGGTTAACCATACATTTCTTGCAAGTAAACTTTAGATTACAATTTTTATCAAGGACTTGAAACACATCTTTAACAATTCCTTCACATTCAGCATGGAACCACTCGTCACATACCACACACAACAAACTTCGTTTACCAGCAACACTCATTTCACTGGAACCACATAAGTACACAGGAGCCATATGTTTTAATTAATTGGTTAAACTTTTTCCTTTGTTACAAGTAATGAAAATTAAAGTACAAAATGTTCAATTTACCAAACACGTGCAAAAAAAGAAATAGCAGATGTGTATACGTTTGACATATGTATGTATGTACAAATTTACCACGTTTAAATTGTTTTATAAAATATTCTACTTCTTTTATTTAATTTCACTTCTGCGCCAATAATTTATTGTTAATATTGTTTTTTAAACGCAATATTTTTTTTTTATTTGTCTTTTTTTAGTTTTTTTTTCCACTTTAAATTTAATTACCAGCAATCAGCACAATTTTTACGTCTAGTACGACATAGTGTTGCCAGACAAAAATTTTACATTTACAATTTTGTTTTTGTTCTTAATATGCTTTCTTTGCAAATTTTAAATTTAGGATATTGTTTTTGTTCATACATATGCTTATGAATTTATCTTTGTATGTGTGTAAGCTATTTTAAACATTAAATACATTTTATCGTTTAAATAAACACAACCTTAATTATTGTCGCTAAAATAACGACAAAAAAATTGCTTAAAGTAACAGCTGACTTTAAACGACAGCGAATATGGATAAAAATTTTACTGAATAGCATATTCGATAAATGTTCGTTAAATTTATTTTAACGATTCGATTATCGCTATAAAATTTAGTGAATCGCACTACTGTGTTATTCTGTCGACGTTTTTGCCAACTTGCTGAGTTATTTATCTTTAGTGTAGTCCTGGGGTTAAGGAAGATAGAATTTCGTATCTTTCAGCTGTATACAGTCAATGTGCCTTACTTGCAAGTAAAGCGTTCATTTACTTTTTTATTTTTTTGAGTAATTGGGGGAACAATTTTGTTAGTCGTTGCAAGTTTCTGCTAGTAAAGTAAATGAACACACCTTATGTTAACTTGCTCTGTCCCTAGGTCTACACCACTGTTGCCAACTTTTTTTTTGAACATTTCCCGCCAAATCGGAGGTCAAAACCGCTAGAAACCGCTAAATATTTAATTTAGCGGGAATTTTTTTTTAAATACATACCGCTAAAACCTAAACATTTTTTAAAGTTTTATATAAATCAAGATATAAGCTGCTTTTTTAAAGGTATATGACTCTCAAATTACGTTACATACTATGTTTTCCAACTTCCCTAGTTATTTTATTCCTAAAAGAAAATAAGTTAGAGTTATATATCCATAATGGTCTTTTTATGGGACATATGGTAAATTATGGGCCGATCTTCACAAAATTTAAACATGTAATTTATAGTCTTATACAACTTTGACTGATCAAATGTTATTATAATAGCATTATTTGTTACGTTTTTAGGCACACTAAAGGTTTTTGTGGACCGATTTACCAGTATGATTTTCAGTCATATAAAACAAATATGTGCATAATCTTATATCAATATGTGCATTCCGCCACTAGTTATGTTAGTTTTTGCACCAAATGATAAACTTTGTAGGGTGGTTGTTCCACATTTACATTTTTAGCACTTTTCCTACTTAACCGATTGTGCTGGATTGCAATCCCAAACTGCTTAGGTGGATTCTAAGCAATTTGATGCCAATAATTATATTCCCTTTTGAGTCGTTTGAAAGTGACAACAGACGCATAGACAGACGGACGTGGCTTAATCGAGTAAGAATTACTCAAGGACCCAGAATAAATATACCTTATGGGGTCTTAGATAAATATTAAAACAGTTTAACCCGGAATGACAAACTTAGTACGTAAAAGCAAAAATATTTATAACATTTACGCTATTTTTGGTAATTATTTGCCGTTTTAAGGCATTAGATAAAATTAGTAACATTAAAGTAAGTGCTTGGGTTCCGTCGAGACAATTAAGATCAATACCTTACCTTTTGTTTCAAAATTTTGAGCAAGCTTAAAGTTGTGAATTGTTACATACAGACCTAACAAAATACTAACTGAAAATCGAAAAAAAAGTCATATACAATCTTCAGTTCACTAAAACTATAAAAGTAATTAAAACCGTGAACCTAAACAAATAGTTTTTAGCCACAAAAAAACAAAAAGAAAAAGTAAAATATATGTAAATTTTAAATTTGAGAAAGTATTTTTTCCCGCGATTGACATTTCAAAAACGCTAGATTTAGCGGGAAAATCTCTGAATTGGCAACAGTGGTCTACACTAAAGATAAATATCTCAACAAGTTGGCAATAACGTCGAAAGAATAACAGAGCAATATTTTTTATTGCTCAGCTTATGTTAAAGGCATGGGAAAACGTATTTATGTTGACTCATAATTAAAAAGAAATCAAGGAAGAAAGTGCAGTGTAAAAATTACGACATCTTGCAAAAATTATATTTGTTAATATACATTTTTTTATATAAAATTATAAATTTTTTTTTTTTTTGTTAAAATAAAATTTATGGCCCAAAATCATTAAGGGTCTTCATGATATTGCTTAAAATTACCATTTGTGCAAATGGGTAAACTTGCGAGACTCGTTTCATGAAGATCCTTTTTAATTTTTGTGTATTTTTAAACAATTAATGTCATTTCAATCAGAAACGTCAATAAAAAATATATTAAAAAAAAATAATTAAAAATATAATAAAAAACTTGAAATTTGTAAATTATAAATGAAATTTGTTTTTAAACATGCATAAAGAAAGCCAAAAGACTAATATGCTTATATTATTACAAGAATTTATTGTTTGTGATTTATTTACACTTGAAGTTTTCATTGGCGGTAAGCATTAAAAAAATTTGTCTGTATAAATGCACAATTGAACAGCGCAAGTTTACGAGTCAAAATTGTTGGGCAAATTTAAGCATTTTGTGTAAATGAATTCTCATACAATTTTTGACAGTTCATTTACGAGGGTGTAAGAATGCACAGTTTGCACAGTTTACGAGACTTATAAACGATATCATGAGGACCCTTATTGTAGTGTATGCATACTTAGAGCAAGCACTGTATCATTAATTGTTTACATTTAAGTAAGTTAAGTTTTTAAGCCAATGAACTTGTTTTAATTTTATGTTGGTCAGCACTTATGAGCATTAAATTTTTTGTATCAAATACTGTGTGAAATAAAATTGAAATACTAAGGGTAATCACGATGGTCATTGTGCAAATTTGCAATGTGTAAATTTGCAGTGCATATTATGATTGATCGTGAGGATACCACTTTTATTTTTGTGCAAATATTCTATTTTTCTAAAAATGTATTCTGGCAACACTAAAAACTTCTGGCAGCACTGTAAAAAATCTGCATTTGTTTACAATTATACACAAGCAAATTAAAATAAATTTTTTCTTTTTAATTAATTTAAATTTAATTCTCTATTTTATTTTATAGTGTGCGAAAATGTTCAAGTTATAAGTTTTCTTAAAATCAACATGGCATTTAATATGTCAAATGTTATTGCTTACATTTGTTTGCAACTGAGCAAATATGCACTACTAACTTTGCTCATGGTTTTTTAGTGCAAACGAAGTAAAAAAGAGCAAATCGCAAATACGTACATTTTGTTGTTGTGTTGTGCAAATGTGTTTTTTTTTGCACTCATTTGCATCGTTTGCAAACTTTGCACTACCCATCGTGATTTCCCTTACTGTGTGACATGCGAACGACTTGTAATATGAATCCTAAATTGAATTTTTTTTTTATTATTGTCGCATTGAAGTTTTTCACGTGCCGTGGAATTTTGATTCAATCACAAGGTCTCACGGGAGCAGCAAATCTATTAATGCTGACCTATAGAATAAATTTAGTATAAAGGCTGGTATATTTCTCTAAATAAATCAGAATTGATTTCAACTTCAATAAAGTGACTTTGATTCTCAAAAAGGGCATTTTGATGATCGTACCCATGACGGCAATAGTGCTAAGATAATACTAACACACACACAGACTCTAATTCCTAGCCAAACGCTAAAGTCGGTTCTTTAAAAGAAAAACATTCTTTTAATTATTTTGTTTTAAATTGAACCGACTTTAACTGGGTGCCACATCAAATGTAGAAAATTTTGTCATACATCATACAAGAAAATATAAGCAAGTGGCAACTCTAAGCAGCTGACATTGAAAATTATTATATAAATAAAACACTGCCTACCTTGTAGCGTTGAAAATTTTTAAAACGCAATGTGAAATTATGTAGAAAGCAACAACACAGTTACAAAATATTTTTGACTTGGTTTTTGCTTGTATGTATTGTAATTTTTGAAATTGCGTATTACACAATTATGGCCTATACACATGTATTTTCTGTTAAAAGATAAAAGATTTCCTCCAAATCAATAATAATTGCAAAATATCGACCAATATCTTGTAACATAACATTTTTAACTTTTTGCAAGATCTTTGTTATTTGGCGAAAACAGCTGATGCTGTTGTTAAATGAGTTAAAAACAACTTCAGCTAGTTTTAAAATTAACACCGGTTTTAACGTGAAAAGTATGCTTGTGCTTGTCTATAGTAGATCAAAAACATATTTTTTATAAAAATTTACTTTAACTCTTAAAGCGGCTTGCAATAAAATTGTTCAATTTTACGTATTGTACAATTATATCGCCAATGTGTATGTGATATTCGAAGGTTGCACATTATATTGGCAACAATCAAAAGACTTTAGATTTTTATTGCACAACAAAAATAAAGTGCAATGTGTTGGCAACATTGTACAATGCTTTTTATGTTATTCCTTTAGGTTATGTTCACCTTTTTATTGAATGAATGAAACCATTGTGCGACTTATTGCATAATATAGGACAAAATGGAAATAATATGGCGAATATCATCTATCTATATATAAATCGGCTAAGGCAAAACAGTTAAGAACACTTTCCTCCTCTGTATGTCAACCGATTTGAACAAATTATACACCATTTGAAAGAAATTTACTCACAGAAGTGCACAATGTATATTTTATTAAAATCTGTTCAATAATTTCAGAGTTATAAGCGTTCAAAATTGTTACTAACACAAATGTAAAATAAATAAATAAAAATTTATTTTCAATTATCAAATAATAAAAAGTTAGGGTGATCGATTATTCGACATTTTTCAGAAACCGGTTTTCGAATATTTCGACTATATAAATCAGACCAGGCAAAACTGTTAAGAACTTCCTTTGTTTGTCAACCGAAGCTCTGAGGGGAGAAAAAGAGGAGAAATATGAGAAACTAAATTCCTTTTTTTTTACTTTTCTGTGCTTCATGTGATAATTTTTAAATTTTCTATAATATAGAACTTAGAAACATAATATTATAGCTGTAGGATCCTGAGTGAGTGATAACCTATAAGATAAAAAATGCTGGTATTTTTTGTTTTTCATCTGGAATTTTTTGAATTTTCGTTAATATTCGACGTATAAAGAAAAACTTGTACATTAAACTGGGTGAATAAGAACATGTAAGGGGAGCTTTTTGGTACTTTTTCGTTCTACATCTGGTACTTTGATTAATTTTCGTTAGTATTAGACATAGAAACATAAAATTAAACGTGCAACGTCCTGAGTGGATGACAATATATAAAGGAGACTTTTTGATACTTTTTTGTTTTTCAGTTGGTATTTTTTTACTGAACTTACAAAATTAAATTACTCACGTAGAAGATTAAATATGAACCTGAGGTTGGTCCCCCGCCAAATCGATCCACTTTGAAGGAAAAAAAAAAATGCTCGAAACAAATAAATTCATATATACTTAAGCTTCGTACAGACGATGGTCAGATCTTACAATGTTGTCATTAAAATTGCCTAAAAATGTCTTGCAACAGTCTGAACATTGTAAGCTCATTTTCATTTGGCAGATGTGTAAAATGAATGCATCTGACAATGGCACCATTGTCTGAATAATGACAATATTGTAATATCTGACCATCGTCTGTACGAAGCTTTAGATTAATAATGTTTTCTTCATATTTACAAAAAAAAAAAAAAAAATATACTTAGATTAATTATGTTTTCTTCATATTTACAAAAAAAAAAATCATGGTCGAATTTTGACCATAAGGCGAACACTAATATATATAAAATTGTAACGTTACTGACAGACTCACTGACTGATTCATCATCGCACAGCCTAAACGCCTGAAGCTAAAAACTTGAAATTTGGACCAGAGATTGGTCACCCTCCAAATCGATCCACTAAGACGGGATTTTTGGAAATTCAAATGTTTAGGGAGTAAAAAATGGTAAAAACGGGAAAATACGGTAACTTTATATCTCCAAAACTAAAAGAGATACAAAAAAATGTAACACTTATCGTTGTTCTTTAGAAAAATAAGCGGACAGGTGTCTGGTACTTTTTTGAAATTCGGCCCTTTTATGGAGTAAACGGGTAAAACCTGAATTTTGGTACTTTTTGACACCGCATCTATCTTTTGAACCAATAAACATAAAATCAAAGTTTATACCACATTCGAAACTTATCAAAAAAATATGAATTTGGTACTTTTTCGAAATTCGAACATTTAAGGGGTGAAAATCGTAACTATTTTTGGTACTTTTTTTACAAAACATTTTCCTCCATTCTTTGACATATTCGTACTAAATCTTGGGCTCCCACTACAATACTGAAATTTTTTATACTTTAATGGGGGGAAAAATAGTACCAAAAAAAGAAATACGGGAAATTTGATATATTTGTTTAGCTTTTTAGTTCTACAACTGGTATTTTTTTAATTATCGTTAGCATTGGACCTAGAAACATAAAATTCAACATGTAATGTCCTGAGTGGATAATAATCTATGAGGGAACTTTTTGGTACTTTTTTGTTCTTTAACTGGTACTTTTTGAATTTCTGTTAGTATTGGACCTAGAAATATAAAATTCAAGATGCAGTGTCCTGAGTGAATGAGAATCTATAAGAGGAATCTTTTTGGTACTTTTGCGTTCTTTAACTGGTACTTTTTTAAATTTTCGTTAATATTGGTCTTATGAACATTAAATTTAAACTTCAAGGTCCTGAGTGCATATGAATCTTTAAAAGCGCTTTTTGGTACTTCTTTGTTTTTTAACAGCTACCCTTTGAATTTCCGTTATTATTGGAACTAGAAACATAAAATTCAATATGCAATGTAATTAGTGGCTAGGAATCTATGAGGGAAGTTTTTGGTACTTTTTTGTTCTTTAGCTGGTACTTTTTTAATATCCGTTATTATTGAACCTATAAACTTAAAATTAAACTTGCAAGGTCCCGAGTGAATAAGAAGCTATAAGAGGGCTTTTTGGTACATTTTTGTTCATTAACTGGTACTTTTTGAATTTCCGTTGGTATTGGACCTAGAAACATGAAATTAAACATGCAAGGTCTTGAGTGAATGACAATCTGTTACAGGGATCTTTTTGGTACTTTTTCGATTTTAACTGGTACTTTTTTTAAATTTTCGCTAATAGTGGTCTCACGAAAATAAAATTTAACTGCAAGGTCCTGAATTAATGAGAATCCCTTAAAGAGCTTATTGGTACTTTTTGGTTTTTAAACTGGTACTTTTTGAATATCCGTTATTATTTAACTTAGAAACATAAAATTTAAGATGCAATGCTCTGAGTGGATAATAATCTAAAGGAGGGAAGTTTGTGGTACTTTTTGTTCTTTAACTGGTACTTTTTGAAATTCCGTAAGTATTGGACCTAGAAACATAAAACTAAACATGAAAAATCCTGAGTGAATGAAAATCTGTAAGAGCGTTTTTGGGTACATTTTTGTTCTTTGACAGGTACTTTTTGAATTTCCTTTAATATTGAACCTAGAATCATAAAATTTAACATGCAATGTCCTGAGTGGATGAGATTTTATAAGAGGGAACTTTTTGGTATTTTTTTATTAATAAGTGGTACTTTTTGAATAACCGTTAGTATTGGACCTAGAAAGATAAAATTAAACATTCAAGGTCCTGAGTGAATGAGAATCTGCAAGAGGGGGGTTGATACTATTTTGTATTTTAACTGGTACCTTTTCAATTTCCGCATTTATTGGATCTAGAAACATAAAATTTAATTTTAAAGTTCCTGAGTGAATGAGAATCTGTAAGAGGAATTTTTGGCACTTTTTCGTTCTCTAACTGTTACTTTTTTTAAATAAACTGGTACTTTTTTTAATTTAATATTTATTTTTGTGCATTAAATCAAAAAAAAAAAAAGCAAATAGGTGTCTGGCACATTTACGAAATTCAGCCGTTTTAGGTAGTAAACGGGTAAAACCTGTATTTTGGAACTGAAAATACTGAAATTTTTGATACTTTAATGGGGGGAAAAAATATTACCAAAAAACGGAAATACGGGAAATTTGCTATTTTTCATTAGCTGTTTGGTTCTACAACTTGTATTTTTTTAATTATCGTTAATATTGGACCTTAAAACATAAGATTCAACATGCAATGCCCTGAGTGGATAAGAATCTATTGCGGAACTTTTTGTTCTTTAACTGGTACTTTTTGAATTTCCGTTAGTATTGGACCTAAACACATAAAATTCAATTTGCAATGTCCTGGGTGGATGAGAATCTATAAGAGTGAATTTTTTGGTACTTTTTTATTCATTAATGGTACTTTTTGAATTTCCGTTGGTATTGGACCTAGAAAGATAAAATCAAACATGCAAGGTCCTGAGTGAATGATAATCTATAAGAGGGAAGTTTTTGGTACTTTTTTGTTCATTAACTGGTATTTTTTAAATTTTTGTTAATATTGGTCTTATGAACATAAAATTTAACTTTCAACGTCCTGAGTGCAGAAGAATCTGTAAAAGCGCTTTTTGGTACTTCTTTGTTTTTTAACTGGTACTTTTTGAATTTCCGTTATTATTGGAACTAGAAACATAAAATTCAATATGCAATGTAATGAGTGGATAGCAATCTATAACAGGGAAGTTTTTAGTACTTTATTGTTCATAAGCTGGTACTTTTTTAATATCCGTAAGTATTGGACCTAGAAACATAAAATTAAACATGCAAGGGGCTGAGTGAATGAAAATCAGCAAGACAGCTTTTTGGTTCTTTTTCATTCTTTGACTTGTACTTTTTGAATTTCCGATAATATTGGACCTAGAATAATAAAATTCAATATGCAATGTCCTGAGTGGATGAGAATATATAAGAAGAAATTTTTTGGATATTTTTTTTCATTAACAGGTAATTTTTGATTTTCCGTTAGTATTAGACCCAGAAAGATAAAATTAAACATGCTAGGTCCTGAGTGAATGAGATATTTACTTGGAAGCACAAAATTATAGGTGCAAAGTTCTGTGTCAATATCAACCTATGAGATGAAAAATGTTGAAACTATTTTGCTAAAACCTATTTACATATACTTTGGCATATAAATATGTTCATGAAAGAAAAGGCCTGATTACAAAGTAGCGGGTTAAATGCTAAAATTTAAACAAGTATGTCCATGAAGGAAAAGAAGGCGCTAACGAAGTATCGGGTTAAATGCTAGTTTACAATAAAATTGCAAGTGTATGGGCCGCTTAAAGTATGCTTTGTTTATGACCAGGGAAACCATAAATATGCAATTGCATGTTTTTCCTGGTGCGAACAATGAAGGCAGAAACTATATATTTATCCGTTTTAGAGCTTTTTATGCATTTTGGCATCGATTTGTTAGTGCATATTTTGCTTATTTTACCGTTTGGAGCATAATTTTGCATAATTTAGTTAAAAGAGCCTTTTTCAGAATTTTTCAAGTTTTAAGCGCATATTTTGCCTTTTTTAGGCATATTTTGATACATATTCGATTTTTTTAGATGCCTCTTGTATGCATTCGCAACAAATAAAATTCTCAAATTTTGGTTAACAGATGGCTTTTCTGTTTTATATATTCATACCCAAAATGTTGCTTTAATTTAGCCATCCACATTTAATGTTTACTCTAAAATGAAGACAAAGCAGGTTGTCATTGAAGATAATGTTATTTTAAGCTTTCAAATTTTACATAAAAGCAAAAATTAAGGAAAAAGCATTTAAAAACATAGGTTTTTGGCGATGTGTGCAATACATAGAAATCTGAACCAATCGTTTAGTACACCGATCGACTGAGAATCACTTTTTAAAGTGATTTAACTGTGCCCATCCGTCCGGCTAGCTGGTTGCCTGTCCATGTTAACCTTGTGCGCAAAGTACAAGTTGCAATTTTGTTCACAATTTTATCAAATTTAGTACGTAAGAGCCATCTAATTATGTTGGTACATATTTAGATTAAATTCGCCCAAAATATATGTTACAGCAAATTAAATTCTCTTCGAAATGGTCTGTAAATACTATGGCGTTTGGGCTTTGCCGATTATAATTTTAGTATTGTTTTTTTGAATGCAAATGTTAAATATTTTGGTTTTAAATCGGCAATGAACGCATTTTTTAGAGCATATTTCTGGTTTCCCTGTTTATGACTATAGTTATGGGCCAATATTTTTATATAAAAAAGAACTCAAGCTTAAACAAATTAATATAAATTTTAATAATAAGATCGAATGAGATTGAGAATGAGAATTATATTAATTCAAATAATTTTTGCAATTTTATTTTAGTGTTTATTTAATTCTTTTACTACAATTATAATTTGCTACAATTTCACATAATTAATTTCTTTCCCACACAATTTGCTTCTATTTTTGATCTTTTTTGCTTCTTTTTTTCAATTGCCAACCAAATTTTACGTTTTATGTTAGCAATAATTGTCAACAAAAATAGACTTACAGTTATTGCAACATAAATTGCCGACAATAAATATGTACAAAAAATTGCTGTCTACATTAGAGATAACATAATTTTGACATTTATACTACATTTACACTTACGCAAAATCTAGTATTTACGAGATTTCGAGCAAAATCTTGTTGTTTTTACTAGATTTCCCACACAAAACAAAATCTACTTCGTGACTAGATTTCGACGAAATCTACTCAAAATCTAGTAGTACTAGTAGTAGTGATGCAACTATGGTTTTTTCAATAAAGCACTAAAAAATATTCCCTCCACAAGAAAAAATGACATTAAAAAAAAAACACACTCGTAAAACTGCTCTGAGTGGAGAAGCAGCTCGCGCTTTTTGTCATTATTTCTTAAGGGCAAACAGGTCGTTTTTGTTTGTCTGCTTTTGTTGCGTTTTGCGTTGTTACCCCGCATTGGTTAGTGTTTCGGCGTCGCATAACTGTTACAGTTTTTGCGGTATCTGCATTAACTATATGCAATCGTTTTTAACCTCAAAGTTTTGATGTGTTGTCTGGTGGAGAACCAAAGAAAAAACTCATGTGACTGGTGGAGAACCATATATAACTCAGACGTTTTACTGGTGGAGTACCAAAGAAATAACTCAGACGTTTTACTGTGGAGACAAGATATACTCTGGAGCTTATTCTGGAAGATCTTCGCCTTCCTATACGAAGGTCTAGGTCGATCGAGGACTTGTGGATGAGGCTCCAACAAACCGTGTGATACCCTGGCAATATAACTCTAGATAGTTAGCCAAAAAATTTTTTAGTCTTTAAGCAATATAAAAAATAAAAAAAACAAAACAAAAATTGTAAAAAAAAATTAAAGTTTTATAAAAATTGTAAAAAAATAAAAAATACAAATAATTCGTGCAGTTCGGTCCATAACTAACCATTGACCACATATAAAGCCTACTCTCGGAAAAAATTTAAGTACGCTTAAAACCGTGACGCTCTCAATCTGTGTTCTATTATAATAAGACTATAAATTATTTTTCAAATTTCGTGAAGATCAGCCCATAATTTACCATAGATCCCATATAAAGACCCCTCCGTAAATATTCTTACTGAAGGTGGAGGGTATCAAAGATAGCTAGGGAAGTTGGAAACCTTAATATGTAACTTTTTTGAGAGTCATATACATTTTAAAAAGCAGCTAAAGGTGATATCAGACGGAATGTATTTTGCATATGTACTGTGAAATTTTCCATCTGTAAAAGTTGTACACATCGTGTGATACATACGAAACTTTGCATGTGTAAAATACATGTGGAAATACATATGTAACTTTTTCGATTAGAAACGCTCTATTTTCCTGTGGCAAACATAAAACAAACAGCTGGTTTGTTTTAAAACGTAAACAAAAGTCAGCTTTTGTTTACATTTATAGGTTATGTCATAAGGAAAAACATAAGCAGGTGTGATAGCAAAAATTATGAATCGCATGTAAAATAGAAATTTTGACATACATGCGGAATTACATATGGGTAAGAAAAGTGACAGTACATATGTAAAATACATCCCGTCTGATAGCACCTTTATTGGGCATGTTCTATAAATTGGAATGAAGTGGATTTCAAATCAAGAAAGTTCACAAAATTTTTTATTTTTATATAGTTCATACTTTGAGTACAATTATCTTAACAAGAACAACTCCTAAAAATAGGAATAACTGTAGTCATTTTGTAAATAATTGCATTCGAAATATTGCTCGTTTTCAAATCCACTTCATTTCGATTTCTAGAACATGCCCGTATATCTAGATCTATGTATATAAAAATGTTAAATGAATGAATGATTATCAATACAAATTTTAGTTAATTATCATGTTTAACAATTCCTTTCTTCATAAAAATAATTTAATGAAAATTAAATTTGATGAACTTAAGCCCAATTAAAAATATAAAATAAAGTTTTTAAAATAAAACATTTTCTAAAAATCTTTTGTAAAAAAAAAAATCAATTTCTTTCTTTAATATGGAATCATATTTAGTCCTGGATGCCACTGGTTCAGAAAATTGCTTATTGATGCATGTAACTAATCTAGTGTGAAATAGAGCTTATGAAATTGTCAAACACTAACTTAATCGCAACGTCGTTGTTCGAAGCCTTAAAAAACGCAAAGAAGATTTAGTTCAAAATAAAGCCTTTTTAACTGCTCTTTATATGGACCCAAGGTTTTGTTTCAAATGGGTAAATTATTCTAAGCGAAGATCAAAAAAAGGTTGCAATGCTGAGTAACATATTATCATTCGGGAGAGATTAATGTTAATATAACACATGAATGCAGTTTTAATCAAGAAGTATTAGAAATTAATTTCTACCAAAAATTGGAATTGAAAGCTACTTTAAATACTTCAAATCAACGTTCTTTTTCTGCTTAGGAGTCATAAGAAAACTTCAACCTGATTCCAAAGTACCATTCGGAACAAATATTTTAGAATTTTGGAAAATCAAAAAACTAAAAGCTCCTATAATTTCAAAAAAATTGCACTATTAGCTTTAGCAGTTCCCGCAAAACAGGTATCTGTGGAAAGAGTTTCAGCAGAAATTTATGCGCCGAATATTTGGAAAATATTTTATTGCTTAAACTTAACACTTCATTAATTGAAGCACAGCCGCACAGTGGCTGAAAATCGTTTTTCATTGGCCAAAATTCTGTAACTTTTGAACCGAAGGAGATATTTTAGTGAAATTTTTAATCGACAGATAGATTCTTAAACTTGTCTCCACTTTAAATTTCATTAAAATCGGTTGAGTAGTTATTGGGGAATTTAAGGGCAAAGTGGAACATTAGATTTTTTTTTTTTTTAACTATTTAAAAATGGCATTTTTGGATTTAAATAATTATCATTCCCATTTTTTGTAATAATGGGACACTCAAAAAAATTAAATGTTTACACTATAAAAAAAATTTTAACAATAAAAAAAAAATAGTAGAATCAACTGGATATTTTGCTATTATTACTGAAAAATGCACAATTTTTTGCTTTAAAAATTGTTTGCACTTAAAAAAACTTTAGAAATATTATCTAAAATCTTGCTATTACTACAGAAGAATCTATTATTTTTTTGCTGTAAAATTTGTTAATATTAGCAAAATAAATCCGCTAAATTCTGATTTTTTTTTTTATTTTGAGACGAAAATATAGGTATTTATTTTTTGAATATTTCTTATTTATTAAAACATTTCATACATATGTGGATAAAAAAACCTTTTACTTTTGTGTAAAAGTTGGGAAAAGGACAAAAATTACCCCTTAAAAAGAGACTTAGAGGGTTAATAAATTCTAAGAAAAGAATCGCTATACGATTCTACTGAAGACATCCGAAATTATTTTTTAGGTCAGAAGTACATTTACTATATTTTTTTTTTTTTTTTTTGACTTATACCAAACACTCAAAAACTTTAGGAGCCCATATTTCGGGAGCCCGAGCTAAATTTTCAAAACCCTTTGGCAGATTTGCTCTACTAGTAGACTACTTTCATTTCGCGTTGCAAGAGTTGAGGCTGGCGGCGATGACCCGAATTTTGTTGCACAGTGAAATAAAAGCAGCAATATATTTTAATAGCTTTTGTAACAATTTGAGGTTCTGTTTGTTATTATTTTTTACTAATTTTTACTTAGATCTAATAAATTAAAATTATTGTTCATTTAATTGAAAGATTGATTGCAAATATTCCATATTTTGTTCTGTGTTATTTCTGTTCTTTAGTAGTATTTTGACTTCTTCATCTAAATCCCGATGTTCCACTTTCCATTGATTTCAAATACTGGAGATGAACGGATCTGACGTTGCCAATAATATATTAAATAGATCTTCATTAGTGGAAATTCGTGAAATTTTTCTAGTATTGTGCCCTCTATAAAATCTGTAATCCTTTTTCATTTTTTCCTGAGCTTCCTCTCATAAATCTCCAAGTGGCACCAACTGATATTTAATGACATCTTCTCCATGATAAAGGATTTTGTGAACTGTAGCAGACATATTTCTCCATGGGTACTTGGTTGTATATATTTTTGCAGTTTCCTTAGCAAAATCTTCACATTTTCTAGAGTCTATTTCTTCATTGCACGCAAGTACTTCTAGGATTATTTTAAATCTAAAAATGAGGTTAAAATCAACACCTGTTATTTCAGATGCTGTTTCTGGATCTGAAAAGAATCTTCTTATTCATCTTGAACATGTTTCCTTTTTGAACTTCTTAACTCCTTGTTGGTTTCGTTGTTTCTTATTGATCCTGAAGATCCGAAATCCAAATCATAACTGATTTTTAGTATGTGTTCCATAAGTCGTATTCTTGCATGTAGTGGTGATAATCTAAATTCATATGCATCAGTATTACCCAGCAAAAACTTGGTATTGTCTTGCCATTACTGAACAACTTACATTTCAATGACTACTTCATACCATCTGCATTACATAGAAGTAGTTTAGTAATGGCTGACATATAATCTGATACCTAAGTACTTGTGTATGAGTTGATTAACAAAATTTATAATTCATTCATAACAAAATGCAACTACGGTTTAATTTTTTTCAAATCTAATACAAATTGGTTTTAAATATTTATTCTTACAATTTGTTTTTTTTTTTATTACACTGAAAGAAAAATGCTTGATATATTTAATTCATTCATAATAAAATGCAATTACGGTTTAATTTTTTCAAATCTAATACAAATTGGTTTTAAATATTTATTCTTACAATTTGTTTTTTTTTTGTTTTATTACACTGAAAGAAAAATGCTTCATATATTTATTTTATTAAAAAATATTCCTTGGGTAAATGCAAATTTTCATTGTCTAAATGGAATTTCATATGTCAATTTTGTCATATGTCAAATGTCATTATAGTAATGAAACAAAAACTTTCAATCCACTTTAAATCAACGTTATTATGGACAATTTTAATATCATATTTACGCTCTTAATTGAGTAAAAAACATAGTTTTTTATGCAAAAACTACACTGCCCCAGTAGACAAGCTGGTAGTGAGATAGTCTATCAGCACCGAGGTTGCGCGATCGAATCCCACCAGAGACAGAAAAAAATAAAACAAAGTTAAATAAAATAAGAAAAAATAGAAAAAAAAATAAAATAAAGTAAAATAAAATAAAATAAGAATAAATAGAAAAAAAAATAATAAAAAAAAAAATTTTTTTAAGTCATTACATGTTAGTTGTAATTTTGGTGACATCGGAGTAATAAGTTATTTAAGTCCCTATTTGTAAGCGTATGTGGTAATGACTTATTTAACTCCCTATTTGTAAGCGAGGGTGGTAAGTACTTGCCTCCAATGACATCACCGTGTTAAAATAATGAGTTAAAATGTTAATGTATAAGTAGTGAAGAGTCGTTATATTAGCTTTTTAACTCATTACTTTGCAATGTAAGTTTTTGCTGGGTATCTAATGATTTTGTCGGGACTTGGTTTAATTGGCTTGATGTTGCATGGCATATGATGCAGCTGGATGCAGCCTTCGTGTTAGTCAAAGCCTGGTCTACTTTTCCATCTATCATTGTTAGCACTAATTGGTAGCTAACTTCAATTTGCTGCCCATCCAAATCTAATTGTAATGGCTGTAGTATTGCAATTGGTGCCTTGATATCACTAACTTCTTTGTTATTGGCATCATGAGTTTCTTTTTTTAATTCAAATTTCATGGGTCTGCAGTATTTCGTAGAAGATTTTTTTTTTTTTTTCATTATTTTTTATTGAATCTTCATATATTAAATAAGAACTAACAATAATTAATCAAATCTTAACCTAATACGTTATTTTATGTCCTGCCAGTGCCAGACAAAATTTTCTTCATCACGGGTTCTGTTCTATATAGGTGTTTCTCGCTCATTTAATTGGGTAAGTGCTGCAGTGTCTCTTCTTCTTAAGCGAGTGTGGCCGCCATGATTTAAAATATTCCGAGCTAGTGGATTTGAATGTTGTTCAAGCCTTTTTAAATATTTTATTGCATATTTTTTAATCATAGTTTTAACTAATGGCACATTGAGATCCTTATGAATGTTTGAGTTTTTAACATACCAGGGAGCTGCTGTGATTATTCGAAGAAGTTTATTTTGGCGCCTTTGAATTTTGTCGATATTAGAGGCCGAGGCAGTGCCCCATAGTTGAATACCGTAGCACCAGATAGGCTTTAAGATAGAGTTGTAAAGTAGAAGCTTGCAATCGAGACTAAGGACAGAATTTCTTCCAATAAGCCAATGAATTTGTTAATGTTGCCTCTATATGGCATTTCCACGTTAATCGCCGATCCAGATGTATACCGAGATATTTTACATGCGAATGTTGAGGAATTGTTTGATTATTGATTGTAATAGGGGGGCAAGATTCCCGGCGCAAAGTGAATGTTATATGTACGCATTTTTGCTCATTGACCATTATCCTCCATTGTCGTAACCATATTTCTAGTTGAAATATATGATGCTGTAAGTAAAGCGATGCTTCATATAGATTTTCGTGGACGCTTAGAAAAGCTGTATCGTCTGCAAATGTTGAAGTTTGTGTATAGTTGCTTGTTGGCATGTCCGAAGTTAAATTAAGTATAATAGGGGGCCCAGGATGCTGCCTTGTGGGACTCCAGCGGCAATGGGCTGAGGTGAACTTAAGAAATTTCCTTCTTTAATAATAAATTTACGACCGACTAAGTAGCTTTCTAGCAGCTTGTGTGTGTTTGCTGTGCTGTGTTTTCTTCTAAATCCGAACTAATGGTTTGGAATACATCTATTTACACTTAAAATCGGTTGTTAATTTTTAAACTAATAATTTCTCAAACAGCTTTGACATATTTGATAATAACTCAACTTTTGTATGATCTTTACCTGGCTTTGGTATCATGGTAACTAAGGAAACCTTCCATTTTTGAGGGTAGTATTCAAGGCGTAAAATAGCATTAAAAATAAAAAGAATAATTTTCTATGCTATGCGAGGTAGCTCCAAAAGCATTTTGTTACTGATTTTATCAATACCAAAGAGCCTTTTCGATTTCTCTTAACTCAAATCTGAGGGGAATAGCTGCTCTAGCTTGGTGTAAATACGTTTTTCAAGTGACTAACAAACAGATTTCCTTTTTCAATATCGTTTCTTGCCCAATTACCATTCAGGTTTCTTAATGGTGGCTTCCCTCGCCTGGGTAACAATCTTGTCGAGATGCGAGGGCTTAATTGCACTCTACGGTTCTGATCTCTTGGGATGATGTATGTGATGAATATGTCTTCGAGGGAGGTCGAGAACACTGAAGGGGTGTGCAACTAAAGGTTACTCATCTTGTCAAGATAATGAGGCGGTGGTGAATTGCACACTTCCGGTCCATTATCAGTACATATAGCATAGCGGGCCAACCCGTGGGTTCGCTCCTTTAAAGATGGGGGCTTTACCAGTGGTTGGGGCGCGAAATATGCACTTTTAAGGACAACGTGGTTGGTAGCAGTGCCGAGGTCCAGTGTGGCTAGTTAGTGCGTAAAAAAACTAGTCGTTAACAGCTCCCCTCAGCGTCAGGGCAAAGCGCTGTTGTATGTTAGTTGCCTAGTCCACGCACGCCGTCACTGCGTGGTACGGTCCGTCTGAACCTTTTTAAAAAACGAAAAACAAAAAACCATAACAAGCAATAAAAGTACAACGGAAAATGAGGACACAACGGACGAGATTGACCAGGGTCAGTCGGACGTCACGGTCTCTGAGTCGGAGAGTACCCTCTTGACTGTTCATGAGAACATAATTGAGCAGGAGAGACAGGTACTGACCGACCTATATGTGGATAGTCTTCTGGTAGAATCGGGTGACTCCTGTGTTGAAACCGGGGCTACTGAGGGGTTGACTCTGCTCTCTGACGCGGAGCTTGATATATCAGCTCACAGTCAGACTGCAGAGCCTGCCACTCTCATCTGTGAGGCCGGGGGACATCAGAGGGGGCACTCGGGAGAAGATTGTCCACAATTTGTTCGGCAGGACGCCGTGGAGGACGGGCCAAGCGCCCCTCCACGAGATATTAAGAACTCCAGCCGTACGAAGGAGGAGAAGGCGCAGAACGGAACAAGGAGTTCTCTTGCATATCTGGATAAGATGGCGAAGAGAGATCCTTCAACGTTCTCCGCGAGGGATAGGCACCTTCTGAGAAGGCACCGACAAAGCGTCGCTAAATTCGATAGAATTTACGGCCCTGTCAGTACCGTGCTCGGTTGGCCCTATCCTTGGAGAAAGCAGGTGGATGAGGTCGCCGACCCGGAAATTACTCAAAAGAGTACAGGGCCGGTGGCGTCGTCAACCTGCCGTGGAGAGTTAGAGAAAGGAGGGGTTGCCCCGGTGACCAAAGCGCTCATGTCTTCGGAACGAGCTGCGGAGGATAAGGGGGCGATACCCAAGAAAGGAAGCAAAGTGGCTAAGGCAGCGAACACGGAGAAGAAGGCTGGTAATCCTCCGTCCGATTCCTCTAGTGGCTCTCGTAAGGAGGTCATTAGGGGAAAAGGCGCGGGCAGGAACGGGCCTTCGAAACCAGTCGTACCAAAGTCACCGAGCACAGTGAAGAGGGCTGGTACATCTCCGGCTGAAGCTCCTAATGGCTAAAATAAGGAGACCATTAATAGGGTCAGATCTGGGGATGATCAGCCTTCATCGAATAAAAGAGTGAAGAAGTCGACGAGCCTGGAGGGTCATCTGCAGGTGGCTGTCATAGATCGGAATGATCCGGATGGGAGGATCAGTGCCGAACTATGGCAGCTAGTAGAGGCTAGGCTTATCGACGAGCTGGCAATGTTCAAAGGCAAAGAGGAGGACGTATCCTTCAATGGTGCGGACTGGGTTAAAGGTGTCAAGGTTGTCAACTGTGGTAACAAGAATTCATTGGAATTCTTAAGAACCACAATTGGCAAATGCGGCGACATTAACCCGGGGGCAAGGTTTAAAGTCATACAAGTCTCCGATTTGCCAATAAGGTCCATAGTGACAGTGTGGATTCCACCTCCCGTACGCAAGGTGGAAACTATACTGGCAGTATTGGGCAACCAAAATGGTAGGCTTCTTACTGACCAATGGAGGCTAGTGACCTCACTGGTGTGTAAGGAGAATACCGGCAAGTACTTCCGTTTCGCAGTCGATCGGAAGTCCATGGAATTTTTGGAGGAGGTGGGGGGGTTGTTAGGTTCGGTTAAGGTAACGTCAGGTTTCGGTATCCGAAGCATGACAGGACCAAGGAGGCTGTTAGTGGTGCAAATAAACCTGCACCATTGTGAAGCAGCCTCAGCCGAACTTGTAACCTTCCTCTCCAGTACTCGGACGGACGTAGCCCTTATCCAAGAACCTTGGATAAATAAAAATAAGGTTTGCGGTTTAAGGGTTGCGGGATACACTCTGTTTGTCCCGTCCACAGAGGACAAGGTAAGAACGTGTATACTAGCGAGGAATGAATTGAATTTTCTCATATCTCATTCTTTCAGGTGCGGATACTTGACCGTAATAAATGGAGAGGCCAAAGGGAAGCGCACGCTTACACTGGCTCGGTGTATATGCCATACGAGGGGTTGGACCCACCGGGCACAGAGGTGCGGCAACTGACGGCATATGCAAGGAGGAGAGGTGCAATTCTTGTATTGGGCTGCAACCCTTCTTAACCTAACCTAACCTAATGGTGGCTTAGATATAACTGGCCTTTTTAGATTTCTAGCTGCACGCCATAATGAGTAGTCAGATTGTGGAGTTGCATCAAGTTCCTTAAGATATTTTGCTAGAGAAGCCGTTTTCTGATTCTGCAGTAACTTTCTCAGCTTTTTTGGGCACTCTTTTAATAAAATCTTAAGTTGCGGGGATCTGATCGTAGAAGATGGTGTCTCATTTTTCCAAATATCCTTTGTTTGCGTTGTACTAGTCGAAGGCTCTGAATCTTCCAAAATCTTTTTTAATGATACCATGAACATATCTGAGTCCGAAATATTTTCACATACTACTTGTTTGTTTTGTTTTTGTCCGGAAGAACCATCACATCCCCATTTACAAAAAAGAATTAACTTTGTGTTTCCATATTTCTTTAACTCATTTCCTTTTATTGATTGTAGCATGCGTTCGGCTGGGGGATCAAGTAGATATTGTATTTGTACCTCTGCCGAAATTGATGTGATTGTAATAGTGTCCTTTAATGGCAAACAGTCCATTTTAGCAGCTGTTATGCTGGATACAGATTTGAGCCTTTTTCAATCACACAAAATCTGAGCTGAATATATTGCCGCTTCATTTATATCCTTAAGCTTCCGCCTCTTAGATCTATCGCTACAGTTGTCCAGCGATTTTTGTGGTCTCCCACGTTTGTTTTGATTTGAAGTTTCTGAAGCGGCCTGGACAGAAAGTTCGTTCTCTAACCCGTTTGCAAAGCTCTTATAAAATCTATCTTTGCTGCAATCAACTTTCCTGTGTAGCTGTTTTAAATTTTTAATGAAAACCGATAATTTATATTCTAAATCCAATTGTATTTCCGTGCTATATGAATTTAAGTTTCCTTTTTTCTAATGTAATTTTTGTTTTTGTTTCTAAAATACTCTCCGACCAATTCTTTATAGCTGAAGCTCTCCATCTTTATGAAAAACGCTGTTATTGTTCAGATATATTATATCCACTGAGTTTGCATCCGAATGTCACATGATTTTAAACCTTTTCATACTTTTTTCATACCAAATACAGGTAGAATAAAATGGGTTAAAAAACTTAAAATCCTTTTATTTATATGCTATAAAATACCTGACACAAATTTAACAATGCATTGCATAGCTGTAGGGTCATGGAATATTATTAGAGTCATAAAAAAGGTTAAAATAAAAAGACAAAAAAACAATTTAAAAATCCCTTCTAAGGTGGGATTCACAATATATTTGTTTAGCGTAAACGCGTGTCTACTCTTTATTCTACTATAAAATACGCTAGTGTGAACTTTAATTAAAACAACCCCATTCTCAAGTGCGTAATCGGATAAAAAAAAAAAAAATTTTTAATTTACTTAAGTGCAATTTCTCCAATTGTCATTTTAGTAAATTTCCAAGTGTGTTGAGAAAAAAAAGATTACCGTAAAATTCCAGGGGCGTAAAAATTTATCGGATTTATTCGAAATTTAATAAATTTAATTAAAGGCAATTTGCAAATATCGTAAATAAACAAGTTTATTGGAATTCGAAGGATAAATGAAATACGATTCCTATTGAAAATCGTAGGATAAATAATTAAATAAGTTAAAATTTTAAGTTTTCTAAGAGTAAAACTGTAATGTTGCACAAATTAGTAGAAAGTTAAATTGGTTTCAAAAACTCTATTATTTCCACGGTAAACAATTAAAGTAAAATTTAAGGGAAATTTTTTTTTCACTTTGTTTCAATTTGTCTATAAGGGTTTTTTTATTTGTCGCAAAAATGGAAAAGTGGAAAAATGTAAATTTTGTTACATCAACCACAAGAAAAAAAATTCCACCAAAAGTTACATTTTTATCAAACTAAGGGTATTCATTTAAAATTTTTTTTGTTGGAAAAATGGAAAAACGGAAAATTACACGTGAACGTGAATTGACGTGAACGGTATTTTTTTTAGTTAAAGGTACAAAACTGTCAAAAACAAAAATCTGTCATATAAGTATTGGAAGTTATTGATATTTTTCAAGATGCCAAATAAAAGAATTAAAATTGATTATTTAATTGTCACGTCATTTTTAAGTTCTTTTTTAATATTTTTTTGTATTGAATTAATTTTTAATTTAGTTTTGAAAAACGACGTTTTAAAAAAGTAAAATTTGATTTAATAAAAATGGAGGTTAAAGAATCATAGTTGATTATCTTAAAAAGAGATGTAAATTTTAGTGCTTTTTGTGAAAAATAACAACATTTTTAAAATGGTGGCAACCACACTCAATTGGACGTTTGTGAATTGCCAGCTCTTTAAAAATTGTAAAATTGTAATTTTGCAATCTGATTTTTTTACACTTGGTTAAAGCTTGTTTAAATTGCAACTTTCGGTGGAAAAGTTTTTCCTTGTGTTTGTTGTAACAAAAATTACATTTTTCCACTTTTCCAACAAATAAAAAAACTGAAATGAATACCCTTACTATAACCAAGTTTTAAAAAAATCAGGGAAAAATATGTAATTTTCCGCTTTAAGCGTCAAACGAAATGATAAAATACAAAGTACGAAAAATTGCATCTCTTTTTATAAACTCTTGAATTGTACAACTCTGATTTTAAAAATTATTTTTTATAGTTACAACCAAGGCGAATTTACTTTCAGGTGTAAGAAAAAAGTAGCACAGCTGTGTTTTCAACACCACCTGAAAGTTAATTCGCCTTGGTTACAACATTTCAAAGATAACTTCTTTCTCATTTAATCTTTTAAAAAGAAAAATTCATATTAAAAATGTGTTTAATGAAAAAAGTTATTAAAAAAGATTTAAATAAGAAATGGGGTCAAAAAGTGGACAGAAGCTGAAGTAAATAAAATGCTCTACTTTTTGGCAGACAATTGCCATTTTGAGGTAACTTTTTGTAGTCGAATATAATGATGAAAATAACACCATTCACTTCGTTTTAAATTAAATAATCAATTAATTCACTTTTAAAACTTTTATTCGGCATCTTGAAAAATACCAATTACTTCCACGAATTATTTGACAGATTTTTTTTAAGTTTGTACTTTTTACAAAAAAAAAACCCCCCGTTCACGTCAATAGAAGTGTAATTTTTCTTTTTTCCATTTTTCCAACCAAAAAAAAATTGAAGTGAATACCCTTTATGTATTTATTCAACAACATTATTATGCAAAGTAAATAAAAGGTTGCTAGGCTAAATTTAATAGAAGTTAATAAGTTCGGCAAATCAATTAGATGAATTTAAATGGTCCCCAAGAATTTATGTAAATTTTTGTTTGTAATTCTCATAATTTAAATAAAATTAATATTTTTCATATAAAATAAAATGTCGATATTCTTAAATTGAATGACGGTTTGAATTTTTCAATTGAATTTAATTTTTCCCAACTCCGAATTAAATTTTAAATTTCTTAAAACCTGAATTGTGAAAGACTAAGATAAAATTAATTTTCTACATCAATTGAAAATTAAATTGTCCGGAATTTGAAGAATTTTAATTTTTTCCCAAAATAAAAATAAAATAAATTTTTTTATTTCCCCTAAACAAAACGTAAAAGTTTATTTGTCCCAAGTTAAATGGAATTAAATTTTCGCAAATTAAATTTAAAATGTATCGGTTAAGTACAATTGAAATGAGTTATCAATTGGGATATTATTTAGCCAGCCCATACGTTACGGAAATGAGAATTTGGTAAAGTTTCATAACATTTAAAAAATAAATGCAAATTTACACTTTTATATCCACTTTTCTGTTTTTTATTTCTTGTTTTAACTAATCTATAGTTACCCTAACCCCCTAAATTAGACAGAAAAGTGAGTTTTGGTTTTTCTTAATATGGCAATTAACCCAATGAGAATCAGTAACTTTTATCTCGTTGAAACCCTATCTGCTCACTCGACTAGTGTGGCAAATAACCCCTATCTCTAAAATTGCCATATATACTAATATTTGCATTTATTGGAGCACATGCAACCCCTTAATTACCATCATTCTCATTTAAACGTCTAAAATTCTAAAATAATTCTAACTTAACGATACTTATATCCCCATACATGATAAAATATCCGATTCATAGTTGAAAATAGCGCCGGAAGCTAGCGATCAATCGGTTATAAAACTTGTAAACACATATATTTAAACTAGATGTCATATCTAGTGCTATACCCCATATAGCCCCTAAACTCATTTAGTAGAAGTAAATTGCGTGGATTAAACGCAAGTTTAAACTAGATGCCCATATCTAGTACTATACCCTTTATATGTATGTAGGTAGGTACAAAGGCCGGTGTGAAGTCTCCTTCACACCTTCACCCAGAGACCAATATGGTCCATTGTGACGCCTTAATTAGATATAGCTATGAAGGTAGAAAGTAGGTGAAATAAACAACGAAAGCATAAGACAGATCCGAAAGATAGGTAGAAAAGAAAGGAAGGAAAAGAAGGTAAAAGAAGGTAAAGGACCAACCCCGAGAGAAATCCCACTTGAACTTAATTCGCCCTACGTGCGGTTAGCACCCAGTCTCCCCTCGTGCAGCCAGGCCATCCCCATTACGAATCCTATCAGATTCTCGAGTCCGCAACTCGAGACATCCCCTAATTCGCCCAGGAATCTACTGAACAGCCAGCTCAGCCTGCTATCCTGCAACCTGGGAAAGTGGCACAGAAAGTGCTCAACTGTCTCCAACTCCTCAGGGTCCTCGCACAACCTGCATATATCCGACAAGTCCGATCCCATCCTCACCGCCATCCTGGCTATCATACAGTGGCCTGTGATCATTCCTATCATGGTCCTAACGCAGTCCCTGCTCCTGCCAGCAGCGACACCGAATCGGACTTCCTAAGCACCGGCCACAGTGTCCGCGATACCCGACAGTCCGTTCGGCCCCCCCAGGCCGGATTGGTCACGCCCAGTATCCACTCCTTAATTCTACCAATGGAGGCCTAACCGCTTCCACACGGTCAGGATCCTCCATCCCTGAGCCCTGTCTTGCCAACTCATCAGCAACCTCATTGCCGCCTATGTCGCAATGACACGGCACCCAGCACAACCTTAGCAAATACTCCCCTAAGGCTCCCTTCAGAGCCCTCCTACACTCATCAACCAGCCTGGAGTTCACATAACAGCCCCTTACGGCCATAAGAGCCGCCTGGCTGTCCACATATATAGTGACCTCCGAGCCCCTATCAATGTTGTCCCTCATCAGTTCCACGGCCCTCCAGACCCCCAGAACCTCCGCCTGAAAAACACTGCAGTTGTCAGGAAGCCTATATGACCTTCTTATGTTCAGATCCTCAATGTAGACCCCTGCACCCGTGCCCCTCATCTTCGAGCCATCAGTGAAATTAGCAAATCCACCAAATAATCTGCTCCTGCCCGACCAGCTCTCCCTAGAGAGCATTATTACCTCTGGCAACCGACCAAAATCCACTCTGGTGCTCACATAATAAGTGGATTCCGGCCTTCCTAGGCAAAAGCCACCAGCTTCAATCTCACCCAGGTTCCGTGAGTGACCCTTAGTGTCATTCCTCGTCAGTCCTAACTCCCTCAGTCTAAGAATACTCCAGGCCGCCATTCCCATCACATACTGCTCAATCGGCAGAAGATGTAGAATGACATCCAGGGCAGCCTGAGGTGTACTTCTCATGGCACCTGTCATGCCAATTGAAGCACACCTCTGAGCCTTAGAAAGAAGGTTCCTACGACCTGCCAATTTCAATGACTCCCACCAAACACAACATCCATACGTAAGAATTTGTCTAACCACCGAAGTGTACAGCCATCCCACCACTGACGGCCGGAGTCCCCAGCTCCTACCTATCGATGATCTGCAAGCATATTAGGCATTGAGACCCCTTTTGAGTCTCTCCTGAGTATTCCTACCCCATGACAGCTTGCTGTCCAGAAAAACCCCCAGATACTTAGCACTATCAGATAGTCCAAGCTCCACTCCTCCCAGTACCGGCAGTCTAAACTCCTCCACCTTGTACCTCCTAGTGAAAAGAACCAACTCCGTCTTCTCCGGATTAATTCCCAGTCCCTTGTCACTTGCCCATGCCGCCAGTTCGCCCAGCGCCCCTTGCATGATGTCGCTAATTGTCGGCAGAAACTTATATGTATGTATGTTTGTATGGAAAAATTGAACTAATTGTAAATGGAGAAAGCTCGTTAACTCAGGATGAGCCCCCTACCAGGAATAAATCCCAAACAATAGCAGAAGAATCAAGTAGCATTCTCAAAAATACAGACCTAATAGCTCAAGAACAGAAAGGGTCGGAAAGTTTAGGGCATTTATGTAAACTAGAGGATGAAGTTAATAACTTAAGTATTTGCTACATATCTCATCTAGATAAAGATCAAAACTATGTTATAAATCGCCGAGATACTCAAGAGCAAAACTCATCAATTAATAGTGAAGCCGCTATAGAACAAACCTTAACCTCGAATATTGAGGAATTTATTAATTATCACGAGATAAGCTGTGCTGAAATACAAGGAAATAACGCAAATGGGAAATTAATCACCCCTATCGTGAATAACAAGTGGAATTTTTGTTCCCATGAAATTTTCATTCCCCTCGAAGGGAAAAAAGCAATCGTGAATCTCATGTGAAAAATTTTCCACGCTATCAGTTCCAGTGAATGTAAAAAAAGAAGAAAGATTAAAAAATATTAAAAATCCATGAAATTTTTGTTCAAAAATATACAAGTATATATTTTAAAGAAAAGTTAAAATAATAAAGCAAAATATTTAGTATTGGAGGGATAGTTTGATTACAATGTTAGTTTTTTGCACTTTTTAAATTTAATGTAGTAAAATATTTTCCAAAATTTTGCCACCAAGTCAATTGAAAGCTTCACAAATCCGCAGGCAATCGACCTGTTGTTTTGCATTTTATTGAGCAATATATCGGTTTATGTCTAATTAACCCTTAATATTCGATTTATAGGAGGAGCTACTTACATACATGTTCTGTTCCCTAGCAAAAATAAAGTGAGAAAATCTAAGGGAAATGTGAACAAATTACGAGGGAAAAAATTTTTCACGATAAGGGGAAATTTTTCCCGTGAACAATTTTTCACGTTATTATTCTCCTTTGAATTACAATTTTTCATGGGAGTTGTTCATGATCACAAATATGTGAAAAGGGGAAAAATTACGAGGGAAAAATTATTCACGATAGGGGTGAATATAATTAGCACAGAAAGCAGTTCGGTATAAAACTTTTACCTTAAAATTGCGTTTAATTAAAACTTTCCAGAAACCTTATGCCGTAAATAAAATGTTAAGCTTAAAATTACTCCCAATGCCACATTACATTGGCGGGGGAGAACTACCCCCATGGTTAGTAATTGACAGAGGAAAGGGTTCCTTTAAAAAAAGGGTCGACTGCGAATGATTGCCGACTACTCGATACTACCATCTGACAATTTTTTATACTCATAAATTTTTTTTTTTTTTTTTACTTATTATTTTACTTATTGTTATTTGTACTCATATACACTAACCTCCAGCCCCTCTAATCAACCTTTAAATTCCCAGCTGTAATTCAAAATTGTCTTGTCATTTTTGTAGTTACAGGTCGAATAACAGAATCGCAGCCAACACAACAACCAACTACATCAACGCCCACAGCACCAAACACCAGGGTGGTCATAGAGGCCATTAAATCGTTGGCACAGGGTCTGTGCGAAGATGAATAACCCCATCAGTGTTCTAGCTCGAGGCCGGAGCATGTAAAATTTACATTGTACACATTTGTATTTTTTACTGAATTGTTGCTAATTTTTTTTATATTTCTTGTATTTAATTAATTTGAATTTAGTTAAATAATTAACGTTGAACTTTTTGTATATATTTCTTGAATTTTTGTTAATTAATATAATTATGAATTTTGATTATTGAATTGTTAATTTTATTTAATGCTTAATTGCAGTTTGCTATAATCAAGGGTAAATTTCTTGAAGTGTACTATTTAGTACTCGCCAAAATTAGGCGATCAAAATTTATCCAACCATCGGTGTGGATAAAGAGCCTAGGTTGAATAAGTTTTAAACCAAACTTTTGCTTTCACTTCATTCTTAACACCTCAATTGAGCAGAAGAACCGCTCATACCTCAACCAACCCCACTGTTAAGTTATTGTAAAATAAATTTAATTAATAATAAAAACCCTCAACTTCTTCTCATTTAATGTGAGAAACAGCAACGTTAAAAGGTAAGCACCCACCACAAAAATCCCCTACACAAAGAACACTAATCCCGTTTTCTTTATTTTTTTTAACCCCAATAATTATAATCCTCTGACGAGCGGTTATAATTATCATTGGCAAAAGATTTCTCGATTTCTGTTCCCCAAGGAAAATATAATCTTTAGCCAATATATAATAATTTAGGCCAGCCAAAGGTCTAATTTATTCAAATTTTCCAAAAAAAAAAGTACATACTTATATTAGGAAACAGTAATTTTTAAAATGGGTGAACAGTAAATCAGCTTGTTTTCAATATATTTTAAAAGGTAGTTGAGAGCACCTTAAAGTTTTTTTGAATTTAAAATTTAAACTAGGTGTTAGTACTAAAATAGGCCTTTAAATGCAACTTTTTTTTGGCTTAAATCTAGTTTACCGACGCAGCTCCAAATAAAAAAAAAAGTACCTAGGTAGATAGAAAATTAAAAAATAAGAAGAAAAAATAAAATAAAAAAGTTGGCGGAAACGCTTAGTTTTCGAGTTATGGGCGTTTTAAGTTTTTATATAAAAGTGTGATTTTCCACTACATTTTTATCTTTATATGGTCAATATTGGTATCATTTTAAAGCTTTTTTTTTTTTTATTTGGAGCTGCGTCGGTAAACTAGATTTGTTCCCTTTTTTTAACTTCACTAAAATGTAAATAAATATCAATTTGGTGTTCAGCCGATTTAATTTTATTTTATTTTTTTAAATTTAAGCCAAATTATAGGTACTTACTGTCCGCCACGATTTGCATCAACATTTGCATAGGCTCTGGTGAAGGCCGCAACCATGGAGGATTTTGTTAGTACATTGTACAAATCGTTTGCGCTACACTGGAAATCTTCTTCAATTGAAATTGTGCGTACGTCTAATTTACATCCAAATGATGGCACGGAAGATACTTCAGTTTTTTGTTCTTTAGCATTATATTGATTAATATTAACAGCGTTTACAGTTTTAATTGTTGCAGTATTATCATCTTTTTTAGGTAAAATTAAATTTTTCGAATATTCTTCTTTAAGTTCTTTAATGTATACGCCTAAAAGTTCTCGAATTTTATTTCTGCCGACATTATACATAAATTGTTTTAAATTTTCAGAAGTCTCGTTAGATTCATCAATCGTAATCGTAATTTCAATTTCTTTTAACTCATTTTCTTCTGATAAGTTAGGTATTAAAATGTTTCCAACATGTTGTGATGATTTTTCATTTAAGAAACAGCCTTTCCATTTAAGAAGAAGCTCCCATTCATAGAAATATATTAACTTTCCTTTCCTGTTATTGACTGTTGCTTCACCAGAGGATTTTTCTACTTCTTCAATCACGCATTTTATATTTGTATCGTCTGTTAAAAATAAACTATTATAAACCTGATAAACTTTAATAACAAAACATTTTACCTATTATTAGGTTTTTAAATAGACGTTCAAATCTATCCTTTGACCACGGTGTAGCATTTTTTTCCGTCCAGTGCCAGTTATTCACATTAGTAGCATCTGGACGCTCTTCAACAATCCAACGAGGATCACCTTCACCCCACTTCGCCATTGTACAAAAATTATTAATTCTTACGAAAATGTTCAACACTGTGTTTTTCTTGTTTGGCAAATTAAATCAATTGAATTTTCCAGAATAAAAAATCTGTTAACATAACCCTCCCTACGAGACATTAATGTATGGATTGGCAAAATATATCGATACATCAAAAATCGATATTTAGGAAAGATATATTCGATATATGTATATCGCCTACAGGGCTGCCGTTCTACAATTTTTAGCCGACCAAAATAAGGAGTACTTTTATGATAATATAATCGGTGTGAACAAAACATACTTTTTTAACATACTTTTTTTCAGAGTTATAAAAAAGGTATTTTGGACTTAGTGCCAAATGTAGTAAAAAATTAAAGAATGTATTTTCGTTCCCACGGTGTTTCTTGGTAATAAAATGTGGAAAATAAACATAAGGCTGCCAGATTGGCAGAGTTATCGTTAATTCGACGAATTTGGTTCCAAAAATAGCCAAATGCCGATTTTCTAATTTTTTTCTAAAAAGCGACGATTTTAAAATTATACAATCAGGGGTGTGCTGGAAATCGCAAACGCAAAACGCAAGAATTTTAAAAGTCGTTTTTTAGTAAGATTTCTGTAATAAAAGAATTTTATGACAATTATTATACAAACATTTCTCTATTAAACTGAATTTTATAACAAAAATTATAAAAATTTGATAAAAAGTGTATTATAAACAGCCTCCAAGTTCTTGCGTTTTGCGTTTGCGATTTCCAGCACACCCCCCAATATTAGTTCATTTAAAAATATAAGGATTTAATACGTGTTATAAAACAAATTGTAGATGAATTAAATTTTTAACTAAGTTTTCATAGATACAAACCAAGGGGTGCATAGGCAATTTATTTTTGTGTAAAAACAAAAAACTAGGTTAAATTACCTATGACATGCCGCGATAATTGGTAATTTATACAATAAGAACTGTCTTAGCTTTTTGTTTAAACTTCTAATTGAGTAAGCTATCTTCTTCGAATTTTGTTTATGGTCAAAAAGAATATTTTTTTGTGCAAAACATTTTATATTAAATATTATAAATAAGTAAAAATAGTTTAGTTTTTTTTATATATTATTACATGCTTTCACTAACAGGAATTCAAACATAAATTGAATTCCTAGTAATTCCAGAGGTAAAATACCTAACTGTGTTAAACATATAAAACAATTATAATAAAAAAACACCATCTTGTTTTTAGATTTTCTATTTATCTTTGTTCGGCTTGAAAACAATCTATTAAAAAGGGCATAATGTGGAAGAGTTATACAGCAAAATTTGGACCACGCCAAAAGACAGTCTTGGAGTTGTCTTGTTGACCCCATACACGAAGTCCTCAGTAGTGACGTTGATCATAAATCGTTCCAAATCTTAATGTAATTTGGAAACCAAATTAAAATGTAAAGGGTATTTGCCTGTTTAAACTTTATAGCTTTTTCCATCAATGATACCTTTTATCTGTTTAAGATCCAGTTGGGTAACTTGAAGGTGTTGGAGATAATGGTGACAATCTTGTCTACCTTTTCTTAAGTACATTCACCAGCACCTATTTTTTCATCGTGGTTTATACATATGTGGGATTTCATGTCAAGTGACGCCATTTTTAAATCGATGTCTTCCGATTTGGGTAAAACTAGCACCAAGCTTAGTCCTATTAAATAGTAGTTTAGACCAGTGTTCGAAAATAAACACGTAATATCGTTCTTTAATGTTCGGTTCGGTAGATTTGTGGAAAACACAAACGCTAATAGTGTTTGTGTAGAAATTCATTAAAAAAAATAACGTTTCCCTGTATGTCATCTTTCGAACACAAAAATAATGCTGTTTTCATCATACTCAACAAATGATGAGAACATTAAATTCCGTTCGGTTTTTTTTGAAAATCCACGAACTTCAATGTGTTTGGTTCGGCTCGTTAATGTTCGTCGCTTTTTGCTGCTAAAAAAAAACCAAACATTTTTTACAAAAACAAAATACACGCACGAAAAAAACATTATAGAACATTAAAATATAATGTTTTTCTACAGTATCACTACAATTGTTCTGTTTTTTAACGAAGAACCGAACATTATATAATGTTCGGTTCTTTCTTGAAAATAGTTACGAACGGTATTAAGGTTTGTGTATGTTTACACAAACACTAAAAAAATAGATATCGTTCTTCGGTGTGTGAGCCGAACGCTAAATAATGTACTGTTTATTTTCGAACACTGGTTTAGACACAAATTTTCAACAAGATCGGTCAAAAAGTTTCTGAGATAAAGGGGGTCAAAGTTTGACATTTTGGCCAAACTGTTATTTCGGGATGAAAGTTTATTTCAATTGAAAAAGAAGAAATAATAATTTTAAATAATATTATTATAAAAAGACTTCAATAAGTAAAGATTTATACATAGGTAAAAATTAGAGATTTAAGGGTACAAATTACTGGCAATCGTGTTTTTTGTTTACATCTTAATTATTTTAGACCGATTGGACTGCATTTTAATAGCAAACTCTTTCGGGCTATATATTTCACAAATGTATAGCAACCTGTAGTGCGATTCACTAACTTTTATAACGATAATCGAATCGTTAAAATAAGTATAACGAAAATTTATCGAATATGCTATTCTGTAAAATTTTTAACGATATTCGCTGTCGTTTAAAGTCAGCTGTTACTTTAAGCAATTTTTTTGTCGTTATCTTAGCGACAATAATTTAGTTTGTGTTTATTTTATCGATAAAATGTTTTTTATGTTTAAAATAGCTTACATACATACAAAGATATATTCATATGTATATGTATGAACAAAAACAAAATAATAAATTTAAAATTTGCAAAAAGAAAGCAAATTAAGAACAAAAATAAAATTCTAAATGTAAAATTCACAAAAAAAAAATATAAAACCACAAATTAACCCTTCGTCTTACTTATGAGTCTGGCCAGACCTTTTTCAGTGCATTTTAAATGAAAAAATATGTGTAACAAGGGGGGTTAAGAACAATTTCATATGTTTTTATTTTATTCTCTTTTGTGCTTTTCGTTTTTTTTTTTAACATTTTGTAGACAGAGATGTTACAAAAAAAACAGCTGTGTACTATCGTTAAAAAAAATTACAGAATCACACTATCGTTACTGCAAGCGAATATAAATGTCGATAAATATTACGATTGTCGGATCGTTTAAAGTTAGTGAATCGCACCACTGGTCCCCATTTTATATAAGGGTCTTCGGAATCCACATTTCAACAAACACATGGACAGATGGACATCGTTTAATAAACTTTGCCACTCATAAGAACTCACAAAGTAGTAAATGTAGTTATATATAAAATTAATATTGTACCTTTTAGATCTGTGATGAAGGGTATGAAATTTTTTAGAAAATGGCCTTATTAAGAATATGTTTTATTCTAAAGACTTTTAAAAATCAAACCCCTACATTGTTATAATATTTTAATTAAGCCATGGTAGAATAAGTACAAGGTATAGTCATTAGAAATTTTGATCCCAATTTCAAAACATATATAACGTCAAACATGAAAACAAGCGTCAAAAAATAATACATTACAGTTTCACGGTGATTGTTATTGAGTTATTTCGTGTTCCTACCTTGTCTTTAGTAATTTTTGACGATTCATGAGTGTTTTTAGCCTGTGACCACCGGTGGTTCACATGGCACTTTTCTCATAAGTGTTTTAAAGTAATGCCATGTGTACCACCGGTGGTCACAAATTTATTGAGGCTTTTAGTTTTATTATTGCTGGAAGAAGCGCCGCAGTAAAAAAGGCTAAAGCGGCCCATACACTTGCAATATTATTGTATATGGTACCGCCATAATATTTCGATTTTGTCCTATATTATGCAATAAGTCGCACATTGTTTTCTTTCATTCAATAAACAGGTGAACATTACCTATAGAAATAACATAAACAGCATTGTACAATGTTGCCAACACATTCTACTTTCTTTTCGTTGTGCAATAAAAATCAAAAGTCTTTTGATTGTTGCCAATATATTGAGCCATCATCGAATATCACATACACATTGGCGATAAAATTCTACAGTACGTAAAATAGAACAATTTTATTGCAAGTGTATGAGCCGCTTAAAACGTAACAACATATTGTGGTCAAGGCAATGGTGACCCTGCCTTATGCCTGGAGTTCTTCAATAAAAATCATATATATTGTGACTTTTCTACATTTTTTTATATTTTTTCTTTCTTATGCATTTAATTTGAAGTTAAAAATTAATTAAAATGTCCAAAAATGAATTAAAAATAATAAATAGTTAAATAAAATGAAAAAAAAAAATCAATGTTAAATATTCGACTTGTGTGAGCAGAGCCCTAAAAAAATTTATACAGTGAAAAGAATCAAGGCGAATTCATAAAGGTGATATTTTCGAGTCATCTGTTTATTGTTTATTTCCTTGTGTGTATACTAATTGTCAAGCGTTATTTACATTTTGTGAAAAAATTTGTTAAAATTTAAAATCTAAATCAAGAAAAAAAAAAATAAATTTAAATTTAATAAAACAAAAAAAAGTGAACAAAAATATTAACAAGAGGATTCTAAAAGGCGTAAGGAATACGTGGAGCCACAATAAATTTGCAATGCAGGAAAAAGATTTATCTTTTAAAGCAATTTTGTATAAGTATTTAATAAACAAACAAATTCCTTTTATATTTTCAACCAATAATTTTGACATTCACTCTAATTTTTTCCAAAAACAAAATACATAGTATTTTTTAAAAGAAAGGGATAGCTAGCATAATGCTATCTCATGATGCGGTCACCTTTATGAATTCGCCTTGGAAAAGAATATAGTTTTACCAGGGTGCCACTGCATAAAACTTTTATCTACAGTCAAATCCCGATAATTCGTACCCCGATAAATCGTAATTCCCGATAATTCGTAATAAACTGTCGGTCCCTTGAAAAAATCTCGTTAATTCGTAAATTTTCCATACATTTTGGTCCCCTCGATAATTCGTAATTTTTTTTTCAAATAAAATCTTCTTTACCTCTTATAAATCGTAATTGTTTGCTTACTACCACTTATAATTCGTAATAAAAACAACAAACACATGGAAAGAATGATTTTTTATTTACCACTATTTTATTTTTGCGTGGGTTTTTGCTTGTGTGTGGATTTATTTTCTTAAGATCAGCTTGTTACATACATAATTTTTATATAGAATTTTAATATATTTTATTTTTAACAATTTTTTTTTATGTTTTTTTATCGTTTTAGTAAATAAATTGAAAAACCCCGTTTATTCGTATTTATTTTATTTTAACCCCGTTAAATCGAAACCCCGCTAAATCGAAAACCCCTATAATTCGTAAGAAATGGCCGGTCCCTTGCGATTACGAATTATCGGGATTCTACTGTATTATCACCAGACCGAAAATTAGTTGATGAACAAGTAAAGTATACGTGTGCACCACCGGTGGTACACATGGCCTCATAGTAAAAAAAATGTGACCCACCGGTGGGTCACATGGCAGTCAACGTGGTAAATAATAAAAACTCTCCCTAATGATCATACCTGGTACTTTTTATACTATAAATTAAACCTGATTTAATTAAAAAAATTTTTGTATATTTAAAAATAATTATGTACAAAATACCGTATGTTAAAAATTTGTTTGTTTGCTTGTTTTTAAATATAAACACAAAATTTCTTTAAAAATTGACAATTTTAAATTAAAAACTCCATGTATATATAGCTTGTAAATGTTTAAGACCAATAAATTTCGTGGTGCAAAAAAATTTAAACCGGTTTTCTATGTAAAAAGATCGTATGAATCGAAAAATGAGGTGATCACTTTCGAAAAATTACCCATTTATAGCCTATTTACCAAAAAGTTGGTAATCCCTTAACGAAATTTTTCGATGATTTTCCCCTATATATAAATCATGTCTATTTTCATTTGATAGCGAGCGGAGTAGAGAAGCAAGCCGGTGTAAGTAAGATATGAATCGTATTTTCTGTGATTCTTTTATGACACTCCTCTTGCACTCATTTGTGTTTTTTGATTTATGTTCAATTCTTCTTTCAAAGTGACAAGTGTTTATTTAAATATAGAAAAATAGAAAAAAATTGTTTATAAAATTTAATACATATCAAAATTATGTGGAATTACGAAATTTTAAATATTTTCACATGAATAAGGAACCAAGGAAATCAGAAAAAATCAGCTCTGACTAAAAAAACATTGGAAACATTCAACATGTTTTTGGAAGTTTCTTTAAAAAATAAATCCAAAAAGAAATGTCTTTTCATTGTGAATATTTGGTTCCGGACAAAATAATGTACATATGCATAAAAAGGGTTAATTATAGTAAAAACCACCCACTCGTATTAAAAAATCACAGAATTTAAAATATTCGAATTAAAAAAATAAAAATATTTCAAATACTCAATTTACATGATGAATTTTATGACGTCCAATTTTAGACGTAATTTTTTGATTGGGAGCAAGCGGTGTAGAGAAGAAAGAGGAAGAGAAAACAGAAATCATATCTATTTTTCTACTTCTCTTTCTTCTCTACACCGCTTGCTACCAAACAAAAAAATAACGTCCAAAATTGGACGTCATAAAATTCATCATGTAAATTGAGTGTAACAGTAGCTCAAATTTTAGAAAGTTAAAATGTTTAAAATTTTGAAGAAATATATTTAATTTAAAATGCAAGGCAGAAGAAATACTAAAATCAAATAAAATTTTGTTTTTTTAACAAAACTCACAAAATTCTTTATGCAAAATAAGACATTTGAAAAAAGAAAGTTGCTACCACAAAATTAAAATCAATTTATATAATATTTTTTTTAATCTCAACATTTTACTCTAAATTGTTTGAATTTAACATTTCTATCGTATTTAAAATATTAAAAACCAAACAATTTTATTAAATAATCGCTTTAAACTACATAAAAGCATTAAAAATTACTTCAAAATAATTCCATTTAATGTTATATTGCAATTATACCTGTATCCATTTCTGCAAATCTGGCAACTCTCTAAACAAAAAGTAAACAAACAGCATAAGGAATGAAGTATGATCGGTGTGAACAAAACATACTTTTTTAACATACTTTTTTTCAGAGTTGTAAAAAAACGTATTTTGGGCTACTGTCAAATGTATTAAAAAAAAGGTATGTTATTTCAATTTCACGGCGTTTCTAGGTAATAAAATGTGAAAAAATGAGAAATTGATATAAAAAAAAAACTACACGCAAAAAAATTATCTATATAATTTTAACAAGAATTGCATAGGGTTATTTCCAAAAAAAAAATTTTTTCTTTTCAAGATTTATTTAGAGAATTGCTTATATTTTTTTAATATATGCGTATAAATTAATTGATTCGAAAAAAAAGATAAATGGTAAACGAAGTACTACAACTTTTAGCACATACTTGTGTATATTAGAAAATATGCATTTGGAACAACAATACCCTAATCTAAGGCATATTTATGATCTGAAAAACATTTTTTATTAAGTTTCTTATATAAAGAATTATAAATAGCAACATAAAAAAATTTAAATTATGGTGGAAAAATTGTCCCGTTTACAATGTCCCGTTTACAATTTCTTTTACAATTTATTTAAAAAAAATGTAATTCATATTTTATTTTAAAATCGAAACCATTTTTAGGACACATTAGTACCCAACATTTTAAAATTAATCCCAATAAAATATTGTGTCAGGTTTCGCAGAAATCACTGTTTAAACGGTTACCCCTTAAAACCCACTTCCGTTTTTGTCCCGTTTACAATCACTGGTTTTTTGCAATTATCTCGGAAACCACGACAGTCGAAAAATTTCATTTGCGGAAATTAAAGAGCTAATTGAGAGTTAAAAGAATCATTAATTTAAAATATGAAAATCAGGTTGTTTTTTACAGTTTTGTCAATATAAACGTGTGCGAATGTCCCGTTTACAATCTTGGAAGTGCCCATAGGTAATATAGTTTAATAAAAAAACAAAAAAACTAAGTTTAATTGCCTAAGATAATTGCCCTACAAAAAGTTAATAACCAAAACTAATAAAACACTATTTTTACTTAAACACTTGCAACAATTTAGTATTGAATTTGTCTGAAATGCAGTTTAAGGAGCACACGAAAAAAATATAAAATAATACAAAGCTAATTGAACTTTACCCAATATATCGGTCAGCAGTGTGACTAGATCTTAAAAAATTTTTGAGCTAAATTGGCATGAAAAATGCTTAAAATTAAATAGAGTGCTAAAACATAATGCTAAAATTTATTTTACTTCTTTTTAATTAATTTTTTTCTTAAAAATTGCTTAATTTTGTCATTTCTGCTTATATTTTTACTTCCTTTGAAAAAAATAAAATTTCTAATGCCTGTCATAAAAATATTTTAAATTTACAAAACAAAATTTTTATGAAAATTTTCCTTAATAAACGTGTATAAAATTTAACAATAGTTTATGAATACGGGGGTTTAAATATAACAAATAGTTTATTTAACATAACAAAAAAACAAAAATATTTATTCAGCCCTTACTTATGTTTATATATGTGAATGCAGACGACGATAGTGCTTAGGTAATTTTGCTCGCTATTTGTTTAAAGCGGAAGAAAAATATAATATTAAACAAATTTGAATTTACGACTGAAAATAATTGAAAGTTTCTTCTTCAACGTCTTCACTCTGAAAAATGTTTCTTTGATATGATTACATTTAGCACTAGACACCCCAAAAAGATTAAAAAATGTCCAACATTCTCCAAAATACAAGCAGTAAACACCCCAATAAACAGCGCAAAATATTTGTACAAACTCATAATTTTATTTTATTACCAATCAATTTCTGTGATTTATTTAGGCCTTAACATAATGGCAAGGTTCTGCAGACATACGTGCACATTATTGCAATGGTCACACATAATTTTAAAAATTGTATTTACTCTATTATAAAAAATTCTATAATATGTTAAATAACTAACTGGAAAATGTCAAAGAAAATTCTAACTGCTAATTGGGAAATTTCGCAGCTAAATCGAAAAAAAATGGTAAATTTAGGTACAAAAATGCAAAAGTTATCACTGTCGGTCATCTAACTATTTTTGTTAGTGCTTAACAAATAATAACTTTATTTCAGTGTGTAATACATTGTTTCATGTTCATTCGGTTTTTAAGATTTAAACACGTCTGGCAGCACTATTTTTTTATTATTTTAGTTTTTATCAAGGTACATTAACACAAGGTAGACTCATCGGGGAGTGTAGACATGCAGCTCTATAAAAATAAGCGAGTGGAACCGAGTTGTCAAAATTGTTTTCATATAAAACACATGCACACATGTACAAATTTTGGCTCATGTACACGAAATTTGACGTTTGGGTTCCAACTGGGGTAAACAGCTGACAAACATATGGGCCAACGAGTTTACCTTGTGTAAATATACCTTCGTTTTTATGGTGTAATTCAGGGATTTCCATTTCTTTGCACAATTGTGCACACCAATACTAAGACATATTTTTATGATCTTCAATTCAGTCGTCGATGTGACTTCGACAAGTGTACATGTCTAGCGGATGCTATATTATTTTGTTTCAGCTAACTTGGTGGCCACACGATCAAGTTTTGCCTTTCAATTCCTTTCAATTTGCAATACACTCTCAGTTTTTTACTAACACTCTCACAGTTTTTAAATTGACCACGAGATGGCTTTCAATTTCACCTTTCCATTTGTTTGGCAATTTACTTTCAATTTAACAGCTGAGTACAAGTTTGTCTCTGTTGTTGTTGACATCTTGGAAGTAAATTGCTTACAAATTGAGTGCAGCCTACGTCACAGCTTTCAATTTATGTTCATTTTGACAAGCAGTATATGTAAAAGACTATCAAGAACAACTTGAACGTGTGGCCGCAGGGTAACACTCAAAAAATATTGTGCGGTCAAAAATGCTTTTGGTAACATCCAATTTTTATTTAGAGTTTAAATTTTAAGACTTAAATGTAGAATAATATAACATTTCATAAGTTTACATGCAAAGCAAAGAACTTTGTAAAATGGTAATTTTTTGAGATTTAAAATCAATTTTTAATATTACAGATAAAAATGCGTTAACCGATATATTATCAAGGAAAAAATATTGTATTCTATTAATTTGTAATTTTCAAATAATATCTACATTGTTTTGCATTTAAGCTAACGATATGTGTTTTGTTTGTGAAAAAAATTCTTGGATGCCTGTAAAAGGGTCCCTTTTTCTTTCGTTAAAAAGACGTACCTAAATGCAGAAATTATTAAGAAAAAAATAGCCATAAGAATTTGTTGGTTTTTTGTGCTTGTAAAAATATTTTTGTTTCTGTACCAATCGCGTCGGTGGGTTTTTTTTTTCTTTTAAAACTCTTTTCTTAAGTAAGTAAAAATATTTAAAAAACAAGTTAAAAAAGTTTTGTTTTGCTACAATTTATGTGTAATCCTATACAGATAAAAGCAAATGTGACTGCAGGTTCTAATTTTTTCCCAAATTAAAACTGGTGATTTTTCCAATTTTCCAAAAACTTCACTTGTTTATAGAAATCTCGAAATCGACAAAAGATATGAATATGCCGAAATCAAGACAGGTTTCAAGATTTCGTAATTTTACAACCGCTATTAGATCTTTTCGAAAACCCTTTTCCTTGCGAAGTAAGCAACTTCGAATTTCGTTGGCTTAGTCGGCAAACCTGTCAAGTCCAATTTTTATGCAAATTGAGTTTTGGATGTAGTATGCTAGTATAACTCAAAACACATCATTTACAAAAAAGAAAATGCCGTTATGTTGTTTTTTCTTGTTCTTATGCAGTGGTAAGAAATTTTGTCAAGCCCAAAAAAAAAAAAAAAAAACAAAACAAAACATCAAAAGCCACGTGCTAAGTCCAGCTGAAAACAACACATTTTGTTTTTCTTCTATAGATTTAAATTCAACGTTTGTTTATTTCTAAAAAGACAAAATATTATTAGAGATTAACTAAAATATTATTTAGTTATTTTAACTTTTGAGGTAACTATTAATTATAAATTGTTTCAGGAAGAACATTGTTAAAGTATAATTTTATAAGGCGATTGTCATGGATTCTGCAGGAACAAATAACTTTAATATTGACGATTACGGGATTGAATCGCATGACGGAGTTCTTCGACTTGTTCCCTATGGGTTTAAAAGTGATTCCGATGATTCTTACGAGTTACCATCGACATCAAAAGAACGCAAGAACAGAACTCGTATGGAAAATCCAGCTTGGTTTGGGCCCAGAAATAAAGAGCGTAGAGAAAAGGGTAAAAGCTACTTGGGAAAACAAAAATCAGGTAATAGTTGAACTTATGAAAAACGAAAAGAACCACGTACACTAAAGGAAAGTATGGATGTAAAAAAATATCACCATGAAGTGTGCAAAGATTACAGATGATGATAGGAACAAAATATTTACAGAGTTTTGGAAAATGACATGGATTGAGAAAAAAGTTTACGTGAATATATTAATTCCAATCGTTACAACTATTAGACCCCGAAATAGAAAAGTATACGAAGAATCTAAAAGATGTCGAACGTTACAGTACTATGTATCTCTAAAGTAGAAGATAAAAATTTTCGAGTGTGCAGAACTTTTTTCATAAACACTTTAAACATTTTGATTTTTACACTTTTTTGGCTACACCCTATAAACGGCTAATTTCTCGAAAGTGACAACCCGTTATTTGGATTCCTACGGTCTTTCTACATAGAAATACGTTTTCCAATTTTTCTCACACCGATATTTGTCGGTTTTATATAGTAACAAACTATATATATGTTAACGCAAGAAACGTTGAATGCCCCTATTACAAAAATGTTTCACAATAATTAGATTGCTGACATAAACGCAGACAGGTAAATAAACTCTCAAGTAAGCAGTATTGCCCAAACAACAACAGCGCGTGTCAATAGAATTCCGAATAATCAATATTGCAAAATAACAACAGCGTGTCATTTTGATTACCATGCAAATAATATTTAGTTTTAAGTTATTGTATGATTAAAAATAAAATTCTTAAGTTTAGTTCAAATTTAATAATGAATCAATAAAGTGGTTTCTTTTAAAAAGTGAATTAAAAAATTGTTTTTTTTTTACAAAAATAACTTCCAAAGTTATAATTGGCGCCCAACGTTAAAGGATCTCCATCTAAGTAAACACCCCATAGGCTGTAACAGAAGGAGACTCCAACAACAAAAACACCCCACAGGCTGTAAAACAAAAAAGCTTCATCTCAAAGACACCCTATAGGCTGCAGAAGAAGTTTTAAAAATCAACACCCCACAGGCTGTAATAAATATAACCATCTGCCAAATAAGGACGTTTGGAGTGAGGAACTCAGTGTAGTACGGTAACCCCAGTATATTCAAGAAAAGGACAAACTACCTTCTACCAACTTCACAAGGATGATTGTAAGATTAGTCATGTAAGATATTTTTATTTTTATTTTTATAAGAAGTGAAAAACTTAGAAAATAGAATTGAAAAATTTAAAAGTGAATTACTTAAAGCTTTAAATGCAATAAAAATTTATTAATCAAAATATTTAAAATTTAAAAAAAAAAAAAAAAAAAAGCAGTGAATTATTTGAGGCTCTTAAAGCAATAAATATTTATTTCGGGAAATTCTAAACAAGTTAATTAAACACCTTTAACAAAAATTTAATTGTTCGAAAATTATAGATAAATTAATCAGAAAATCCTACAAAAATTATTTTACCTAATTAGAAAGTGAACGTTATTGATGAGAATTATTATTGTGATCCTTAGAGAACGATAGTGAAAAGAAAAAGAAATACATAACTATAATAAATAAAACTGGTGTGAAAATAGACATTTTTTCAATAGAAACAAAGATTTACTTTTAAGGAATCATGTCAAATCCAAGCAATTTGATCAGGCCTGCAGTCCTTAACAACGCAAACCTTCCAAACGCGGTACCCATAGTTGAGGGAAATAGGGAAAATGAGGACGATAGAATAGCTAGAATCTGCGCACATCAGTGCGAATTGGCATTCAGGCGATTTTTAGATCCAAATATGAATATAGGTGGTGAAGACCAAGTGATAGAAGAAAGATTCAGGAACAATTTGACAGACTTGGACAAAGTCCCCGACGTTGTCCGGAGCTTAAGGGAGTTCTCCGGAAACCCTTCCGAGTTTAGTTCTTGGAAAAAGAGCGTGGACAGGATACTTACAATTTATGAAAACATGAAAGGAACGCCCAAATATTACGCCATTTTAACCACTATCAGAAACAAGATTGTGGGTAGCGCAGACGCTGCGCTAGAATCTTATAATACACCCCTAAACTGGGAAAGCATTACAAAATGTCTTGCGTTACATTACGCAGACAAAAGAGACCTTACAACATTGGAGTACCAAATGAGTACTCTAGTGCAAGGCAACAATAAGATTCAGGAATTTTACCAACAGGTATATTCTCACCTTTCCTTGATCATGAACAAATTATCCTGCATGGATATAGGAAGAGAGGCACTCGATTTACTGACACAAACATATCGAGATAAAGCCTTAGACACCTTTATTAGAGGCCTTAGAGGAAATATGTCCTTACATCTAGGTATGAAAGAACCAAAAGACCTGCCACAGGCACTTCATCTGTGCTTAAAGATGGAAAATCAGTTTGTGAGAACACAATTCGCAAACTCACATAACCATCCCAAACCTTCCAATAATAGGCAGAATAACCGTAGTAATTACAGTAATTACCAACAAGAATTTATTCCACAGTTGGCGCACATGCCACAACCTTACTCTCACCAAAGACCCTTTTATGTATCCACTCCGATTTACCATAAGAACAATTCCAATCAAATGCGCCCTCAAGGCTACATAAATCCAAATGTTCCTCCACCAAGACCTAAACCTCAGCCAAGACCCGAACCAATGGACATAGACCAGTCAGTTAGAACCAGGGCCATTAATTATATGAATAGGCCTGCCCAAAATGATAGATTTTTTGGGAAAAGACCAAATGTACAACAATCTGAACAAAGAAGACTTCCCCCAAAAGTCCAGAGAAGCTTCCATATAGAAACTCAGCAAAATGAGGACTTAGACGGACAATATTACGAACAGCAATTACTAAATTATGAAGATCAGGAAGGACTACCAACACTAGATGAATATTTACAAAACGAACCAGAACCTTCAAATCAAGTAGAAGTTAACGATTTCGTTGACATCCATTTTTTAGACTAACGAACTCGTCCTTGCCTTATATTGAATGCAGGACGAAAACCGGACAGATTTTAAATTTTTTAATTGACACTGGATCAAACAAGAACTATATTCAGCCAGGTCTAGTACAGAATCCTGTACCAAATCAAGAACCATTCTTCGCCAACTCAGTAGGCGGACATACTAAAATTACTGAACACACTTTTATAACTCTATTCGACGACCATACAAAAAAATTAAAGTTTTTCTTACTACCAACACTTAAGTCTTTTCATGGTATTTTAGGAAACGACAGCCTTAAAGAACTGTCGGCAGTAATTTATTCAGCAGGAAATTATATGGTAATTAACGGCAAATTAAAAATAAGAATAAAACAAAAAACATCTCATTCAGTGAACAATATAGACATTAGAACGGAACACTTGACTAAAGAACAGAAAGACAACTTACAGGGAATCATTTTAGGAAACAGATCACTTTTTAGTGAACCAGATGAAAGCTTAACATATACTTCGGCTGTGGTGGCTGAAATTCATACAAAGACAGATGAACCAATATATTCTCGTTATTACCCATACCCTATGCATTTAAAAGAAGAGGTAGAAAAACAAATACAGGAGCTCTTGCAACAAGGGATTATTCGGCCTTCTAAATCGCCCTACAATTCCCCTATTTGGATAGTTCCAAAGAAAGCCGACGCATCGGGACAAAAGAAATTTAGGATAGTAATTGACTACAGAAAACTAAATGAACAAACAACACCGGATCGATACCCAATTCCAGAAATAAATGACGTACTCCCGCAACTTGGTCAGAATAAGTTCTTTTCGGTATTAGACCTTAAAAGTGGTTTCCACCAAATACCACTCAAAGAAACAGACAGGCAAAAAACAGCGTATTCGGTAAACAACGGCAAGTACGAGTTTACGCGACTCCCGTTCGGACTGAAAAACGCACCATCCATATTCCAACGTACATTAGATGACATTTTGAGGGAGTATATCGGAAAAATATGCTTCGTTTATATGGATGACATAATTATCTTCGCAGAAAACGAAAAGAAACACTATGAAAATTTAGATACTATATTTAAAACCTTAGAACGTGCAAACATGAAAGTCCAATTGGACAAATGCGAATTTTTAAGGGAAGAAGTAGAATTTTTAGGTTTTATAATCTCAAACAAAGGAATAAAAACTAACCCAAAGAAAGTGGAAGCAATTTTAAACTTCCCAAGACCCAAAACACTCAAAGAGTTAAGATCATTTCTGGGAATTTCAAATTACTATAGGCGCTTTATCAGGGACTACGCCAAAATTGCTAAGCCCCTGACAATGAGAGGGGAGGCAGGACGTTCGTCTAAGCACACCTCCAAAAAAATACCAATAGATATGGGTCAGGACGCTATAGATGCCTTTAATAAACTGAGAACGGCATTAGCTTCCGAGGACGTGATGCTGGCGTACCCAAACTTCAATAAAGAATTTTGTCTAACGACAGATGCCTCAAATTACGCTCTCGGAGCCGTCCTATCTCAGGACAATAGGCCAATTGTATTTCTGTCTAGAACTCTTAACAGAGCAGAGGAGCATTATGCTACCAATGAAAAAGAAATGCTCGCCATCGTATGGTCATTAAAGTCGCTTCGAAACTATTTATATGGGTCTCCAAAATTAAAAATTTACACCGATCACCTTCCACTAACATATGCCTTAAGTTGTAAAAATTCAAATTTCAAACTGAAAAGATGGAAAGCATTTCTTGAAGATTACAATTATGAGTTACAGTATAAACCAGGTAGTACAAATGTTGTCGCTGATGCTTTATCAAGACCTCCGCAGGAGGGCTCTCAAATAAATGCATTAGCTGCAACTCAGCATAGCGACGAAAGCTCATCTCATCATCTTATACAATTTACAGACGCACCACTCAATGCTTTTAAAAATCAAATAATAATTTCTAACGAAGAAACACAATCAACCTACAGTTTTGAGATTGTATTCCCCACTTACCATAGGCATACCATAAATGAACCCAGCATTACAGGAGATTCTCTCATTCAACTCCTAAAAAAATACTTGAATCCCTCCGTGACAAATTGCATAAAAACTTCTGACGACATCTTGGGAAAATTGCAGGAGATATATAGAGATAATTTTACACAATATAGAGCAAAATATACTCGAACCATTGTAACAGATCTAAAAAACGAAGAAGAACAGGAAAGTGAGATAATAAAAGAACATAATAGGGCACATAGAAATAGTATAGAAAATAAAACACAACTTATAACAAAATTCTATTTTCCCCAAATGCATTCTAAGATAAAAAAGATCACTAAATTATGTAAAGTGTGTAGGGAGAATAAATACGATAGGCACCCTAATAAAATCACGCTACAAGAGACACCAATACCATCATATCCTGGTCAGATCATACACATAGACATTTTCATCACAGAGAAAAAAATAATATTAACTGCTATAGATAAATTTTCCAAATTTGCGCAAACAAGAATGCTAAGATCCCGAGCCATCGAAGATGTTAAAGAAGCACTACGAGAACTTATACTTTCCTTTGGTATACCAGAAACAATAGTTATGGATAATGAAAAATCCTTCAATTCTTCAGCTATCGTTTTTATGTTAGAAAATGAATATAAAATAAAGGTATTTAAGATCCCACCATATAGCAGTAGTGTGAATGGACAGATAGAAAGGTTTCATTCTACGATCGCGGAGTTAATGCGTTGTCTAAAAGCAGAAAACTCACACAGAACATTTACAGAATTACTGCAGAGAGCTGTCTATGAATATAATAATTCCATACATTCAACAATAAAGAAAAAACCAATAGAAACATTTTTTTTAGGTAGAGTAATTACCAATCCGCAAGAAATAGAGAGGGTTAAATTAGATACTATTAAGAGACTTCAACAGAAGCAGGTAGAAGACATGAATTACCATAACAAGAAAAAAACAATACCCAAAACTTACGAATCTGGAGAAACCATTTATGTAAAAGAAAATAAAAGATTAGGAACGAAACTTAGTAAAACGTATAGAAAAGAAATAGTCGAAGAGAATAGGAACACTACAATCTTAACTAAATCAGGAAAAATAATACACAAAAATAATATCAAAAGCTAAAGAAGAAAAACTTTAATTTTCAGGACATTTCTAACACTGGTTTCGGCCGACGTGAAAATTTTGGACTAGTCTAATTCACAAATAGTAACATGGAACTCCGGACTAGCAAAATTGCAAACTGGTACATTTAAATTAATACACGTCATTGACACAAATATATATCAAGACTTATGGCCTGTTCGTCGATAGCGAATGAAGTCTTCGTTCGCTTAAATTACATTTAAAACAAAAACAAATTATAAAATGTTGTTTTTGTTTTGCATGTTAGTTAAGCGAACGAAGTCTTCATTCGCTATCGACGAACAGGCCATTAATAAATAAACTGCAAGAAACACTAAACCATGATATTAGTTCTTCTCACTTTTTGCAACCCTTTTTAAATCATGAAGCTACAGAACTTCAATCATATCTGGACAGATTAAAACCAAGGTCAAAAAGATCCCTAGATTTTATAGGCTCCGCATGGAAGTGGATTGCAGGAAGCCCCGATCATGAAGATTTCGAAATATTAACAAAAAAAACAAACAAAGTATTAAGAAATAACAACAAACAAGCTATTATTAATAAAGTAACAGTAGAAAAAATTAATGAATTAACTCATATAACAAACAGTATAATTGAAACATTTAATCATAAGAATAATTATAATAAAAGTGAAAATGTAAAAGAACAATTAATAACAATACTTAAGTATAAATTAGACAGTGTTAAGGAAGAATTAATTAACATTCAACACGCCATGCATTGGGCAAAAGTGGGTGTAGTTAATTCCTTCTTATTAACAGCTAAAGAAATTGATATCGTAAAACAAATAATAAATAAAGATTCCATACCCTTTATAAACTTGGAACAAGCATTTGAGTTTTCTGAAATAAAAATAGCATCTAATCATGATTCTATTATCTATATATTAAGTATACCTACCACACATTTAAATTCATGTAACAAAATGCTAATAAGACCCATTAAGTTAGGAAAATATGTGAACAAAATAAAATATCAAAACATCCTAATATGCGATAATGTAATGTATGGTATGAAAAATGAATGCAAAGGTTATAATAATATTACAATATGCAATAGAAATAATTTGGATGATATTGAAAGCGATATGTGTCTAGCGAACTTGATTAAAAGTAAAGTGGCAAAATGCAGCTTAATAGACAATCGAGGCATCCCCACCCTAGAAGAAATTGCGCCAGGAACAATTCTTCTGAACCAATTCAATGGAACAATTTTTATTGATACTGAACCGCAAAATCTTACAGGAACCTATGTGGTACAGTTCTTCAATACATCTGTGACAATAGCCAATAGAACTTATGATTTTTTTGAAACAACAAGATTGCAACCATTACCAGCTATCTTACAAACTAAGTATCTGCACCAGAATATAGAAGAAACTCTATCATTAGAAATGGTGAAAGAATTACGAGCAAATAACACTGAAATAATAGATCTGCTGGATGACAGAAACAAAAAGGGATTTGCAGTCAACCTAAGTCTCTCTCTAATATCGATAATATTCATGGTCATTTTGCTAGCCAAGACAAAGATATTTAAAAAAAGCGGTAAAACAGTAATCATTCCAACAACACTGGAGGCAATCCCATCGATACAAGAATCTCCAATATTCCATATTTTTGATCGACCGGGACGTTCGAAATTAAAAGGGGAGGTGTTAACGCAAGAAACGTTGAATGCCCCTATTACAAAAATTTTCCACAATAATTAGATTGCTGACATAAACGCAGACAGGTAAATAAACTCTCAAGTAAGCAGTATTGCCCAAACAACAACAGCGCGTGTCAATAGAATTCCGAATAATCAATATTGCAAAATAACAACAGCGTGTCATTTTGATTACCATGCAAATAATATTTAGTTTTAAGTTATTGTATGATTAAAAATAAAATTCTTAAGTTTAGTTCAAATTTAATAATGAATCAATAAAGTGGTTTCTTTTAAAAAGTGAATTAAAAAATTGTTTTTTTTTACAAAAATAACTTCCAAAGTTATAATTTATATATATGGAATTTTGATTTTTACACTTTTTTGGCTACACCCTATAAACGGCTAATTTCTCGAAAGTGACATCCCGTTATTTGGATTCCTACGGTCTTTCTACATAAAAATAAGTTTTCCAATTTTTCTCACCGATATTTCTCGGTTTTATATAGTAACAAAATATATATATATGGAATTTGGATTTTTACACTTTTTTGGCTACACCCTATAAACGGCTAATTTCTCGAAAGTGACAACCCGTTATTTGGATTCCTAGGGTCTTTCTACATAGAAATACGTTTTCCAATTTTTCTCACACCGATATTTGTCGGTTTTATATAGTAACAAACTGTATATATATGGAATTTTGATTTTTACACTTTTTTGACTACACCCTATAAACGGCTAATTTCTCGAAAGTGACAACCCGTTATTTGGATTCCTAGGGTCTTTCTACATAGAATTACGTTTTCCAATTTTTGTCGCCACGATGTTTATCGGTTTTATATAGTAACAAACTATGTAAATATTGAATTTTGATTTTTACACTTTTTTGGGTATACCCTATAAACGGCTAATTTCTCGAAAGTGACAACCCGTTATTTGGATTCCTAGGGACATTCTACATAGAATAACATTTTCCAATTTTTGTCACCACGATGTTTATCGGTTTTATATAGTAACAAACTATGTAAATATTGAATTTTGATTTTTACACTTTTTTGGGTATACCCTATAAACGGCTAATTTCTCGAAAGTGACAACCCGTTATTTGGATTCCTAGGGTCTTTCTACATAGAATTACGTTTTCCAATTTTTGTCACCACGATGTTTATCGGTTTTATATAGTAAAAAACTATGTAAATATTGAATTTTGATTTTTACACTTTTTTGGGTATACCCTATAAACGTCTAATTTCTCGAAAGTGGCAACCCGTTATTTGGATTCCTAGGGTCTTTCTACATAGAATTACGTTTTCCAATTTTTGTCACCACAATGTTTATCGGTTTTATATAGTAACAAACTATGTAAATATTGAATTTTGATTTTTACACTCTTTTGGGTATACCCTATAAACGGTAGGTTTCTCGAAAGTAACAACCCGTTATTTGGATTCCTAGGGTCTTTCTACATAGAATTACGTTTTCCAATTTTTGTCACCACGATGTTTATCGGTTTTATATAGTAACAAACTATGTAAATATAGTATTTTGATTTTTACACTTTTTTGGGTATACCCTATAAACGGCTAATTTCTCGAAAGTGACAACCCGTTATTTGGATTCCTAGGGTCTTTCTAGATAGAATTTCGTTTTCCAATTTTTGTCACCACGATGTTTATCGGTTTTATATAGTAACAAACTATGTAAATATTGAATTTTGATTTTTACACTTTTTTGGGTATACCCTATAAACGGCTAATTTCTCGAAAGTGACAACCCGTTATTTGGATTCCTAGGGGGTTTCTACATAGAAAAACGTTTTCCAATTTTTGTCACCACGATGTTTATCGGTTTTATATAGTAACAAGCTATGTAAATATTGAATTTTGATTTTTACACTTTTTTGGGTATACCCTATAAACGGCTAATTTCTCGAAAGTGACAATCCGTTATTTGGATTCCTAGGGTCTTTCTACATAGAATTACGTTTTCCAATTTTTGTCACCACGATGTTTATCGGTTTTATATAGTAACAAACTATGTAAATATTGAATTTTGATTTTTACACTTTTTTGGGTATACCCTATAAACGGCTAATTTCTCGAAAGTGACAACCCGTTATTTGGATTCCTAGGGTCTTTCTACATAGAATTACGTTTTCCAATTTTTGTCACCACGATGTTTATCGGTTTTATATAGTAACAAACTATGTAAATATTGAATTTTGATTTTTACACTTTTTCGGGTATACCCTATAAACGGCTAATTTCTCGAAAGTGACAACCCGTTATTTGGATTCCTAGGGTCTTTCTACATAGAATTACGTTTTCCAGTTTTTGTCACCACGATGTTTATCGGTTTTATATAGTAACAAACTATGTAAATATAGAATTTTGATTTTTACACTTTTTTGGGTATACCCTATAAACGGCTAATTTCTCGAAAGTGACAACCCGTTATTTGGATTCCTAGGGTCTTTCTACATAGAATTACGTTTTCCAATTTTTGTCACCACGATGTTTATCGGTTTTATATAGTAACAAACTATGTAAATATTGAATTTTGATTTTTACACTTTTTTGGGTATACCCTTTAAACGTCTAATTTCTCGAAAGTGACAACCCGTTATTTGGATTCCTAGGGTCTTTATACATAGAATTACGTTTTCCAATTTTTGTCACCACGATGTTTATCGGTTTTATATAGTAACAAACTATGTAAATATTGAATTTTGATTTTTACACTCTTTTGGGTATACCCTATAAACGGTTAATTTCTCGAAAGTGACAACCCGTTATTTGGATTCCTAGGGTCTTTCTACATAGAATTACGTTTTCCAATTTTTGTCACCACGATGTTTATCGGTTTTATATAGTAACAAACTATGTAAATATTGAATTTTGATTTTTACACTCTTTTGGGTATACCCTATAAACGGTTAATTTCTCGAAAGTGACAACCCGTTATTTGGATTCCTAGGGTCTTTCTACATAGAATTACGTTTTCCAATTTTTGTCACCACGATGTTTATCGGTTTTATATAGTAACAAACTATGTAAATATTGAATTTTGATTTTTACACTTTTTTGGGTATACCCTATAAACGGCTAATTTCTCGAAAGTGACAACCTGTTATTTGGATTCCTACGGTCTTTCTACATAGAAATAAGTTTTCCAATTTTTGTCACCACGATGTTTATCGGTTTTATATAGTAACAAACTATGTTTTGGATTTTTAAAATAAATTTTTAATCTCTTTGTCATATTATTACTTAGGAACATCATGGAAGTGAAATAACAAACTTTTTTTTTGTAGAAATTGTTGTAAAAACACGTGGAATTGAAATGACACACTTTTTAGTAAAATGAGTGAATTGGCTAGAAATAGTTTTTTGAAAACTTTGTTCTACAAAAAACTAGCGCCCAAAATGAAATGTATGTCAAATTGCAGCTAAGGTGGCCCGCTACAACGCCCAATTCACAGAAGTTAGTCAGAAGTCCTAAATTTGGACCCAGGGCCAAATAAGTAAAATGAGTGAATTGGCTAGAAATAGTTTTTTGAAAACTTTGTTCTACAAAAAACTAGCGCCCAAAATGAAATGTATGTCAAATTGTAGCTAAGGTGGCCCGCTACAACGCCCAATTCACAGAAGTTAGTCAGAAGTCCTAAATTTGGACCCAGGACCAAAAAAGTAAAATGAGTGAATTGGCTAGAAATAGTTTTTTGAAAACTTTGTTCTACAAAAAACTAGCGCCCAAAATGAAATGTATGTCAAATTGTAGCTAAGGTGGCCCGCTACAACGCCCAATTCACAGAAGTTAGTCAGAACTCCTAAATTTGGCCCCAGGGCCAAATAAGTAAAATGAGTGAAGTTCAATAGAAATTTATGAGTGAAGTTTAATAGAAATTTATTTTTTTTAAACTTAAAATATATATTTTTAAGGAATCCAACATAAAAATTTGTAAACTAATTTAAATATATTAGTTTTTCTCATAGTTTGTCGCAATATTTTAATTATTTATTATTTTATAAATAACATTTCCGGTTTAACTTTGTTATCTTGCCGAAATACTCTCCCATACACCGAAAACAAGAAGAAGATATTATTCTCGATAAAATTTCTAAAGTTGCCATATCTATTCACAATATTTCGCTATTTTAACTTGGCCGCACCTAAGTTTAGTTCTGCTCGGCCAGAAATACTCAATTTTAATGAGGAGAAGAGAGACATATTTTATTGCTCTCTTTCTTTTGAGTGAAACAAGATTTACTTTGTTAACTACTTTGTTATGTTCACGGAGATTACTTTTTTTAATTGAAAATGGTTGGAAAAACATGTACTTTAGTAATTTTTTGCTTTTATACTATTTTTTTCAACTATGCAAAAAAGTTTGTTTTCTTCGGTATGATTTGTTCACGCACGTAATTTTATCGTCACTCGTAAAACTGCTCTGAGTGGAGAAGCAGCTCGCGCTTTTTGTCATTATTTCTTAAGGGCAAACAGGTCGTGTTTGTTTGTCTGCTTTTGTTGCGTTTTCACCCCGCATTGGTTAGTGTTTCGGCGTCGTATAACTGTACCGAGTTACAGTTTTTGTGGTATCTGCATTAACTATATGCAATCGTTTTAAACCTCAATGTTTGATGTGTTGTCTGGTGGAGAACCAAATAAAAAACTCACGTGACTGGTGGAGGACCATATATAACTCAGACGTTTTACTGGCGGAGTACCAAGGAAATAACTCAGACGTTTTACTGTGGAGACAATATATTCTCTGGAGCTTATTCTGGAAGCTCTTCGCCCTCCTATACGAAGGTCTAGGTCGATCGAGGACTTGTGGATGAGGCTCCAACAAAACGTGTGATACCCTGGCAATATAACTCTAGATAGTTAGCCAACAATTTTTAGTGTTTAAGCAAAGTCAAAAAAAAAAAAAAATTTTTATCGTGTCAAATTTTCTATCAAATGTTAATTTTGTTGGACATTTTGCAAAGTTGCTATCTTCATTTATAAATGTGACATTTCGGCTTTTAAAAACTATATTTATGCTTGCATCATATAGCCGGTAACCTTTTGTGTGTTCATCAAAACCTGTTAAAATACATTCGTGTGCCCTAGGATCCCATTTTTTGCGATTAACTTTTGGTATATGTACCATGGATACAGTCCCAAATACTTTTATATGCGACAAATCCGGTTTTCTTCCATTCCAGGCTTCCTCTGGTGTTACGTCTGTACCTTTTGATGGTGAACGATTAAGTAAGTATACGGAGTAAGCAACTGCTTCAGACCAAAAAACCTTTGGTAAGTTTGCGTCATAAAGCATGCATCTTGCCTTTTCAACAATAGAACGATTATTTCGTTCAGCAACTCCGTTTTGTTCATGTGTATGCACATTTGTGGTTTGGTGGTTAATACAATTTTTCTTGATAATTTCTTGTAAACTTTTATTAGTAAATTCCTTACCATTATCCGTACGGAGGGTTCTTAACTTTTGCCCACTTTGCTTTTCCGCAAAATACAAAACCTCCTGAAAAACGTTAGCCACTTCCATTTCGTTTTTGGTCTTCAAAAATTAAACAAAAATTTTTCGGCTTTTATCATCTATCATAGTTAAAAAATAACGATTTCCCCCAAGAGAACTTTCTTCCATCGGACCACAAATGTCAGAGTGCACCAATTCAAGAATATGAGACGCTCGCGAGCCATGTTTACTAAAAGGTAGTCTTATTTGCTTACCCATTGGACAAATTTTACAGTCGTCAGTTTTTGTTGTAGCAAATTTGATGCCAGTTGCCAAACCTTTGCTAAGCTTCTCCAGACTTTTGAGGTTGAGGTGTCCCATTCTTCTGTGCCATAGTTCTATATTGGCCGCAGAACTACAAGTCAGACTTTTGTGTTTTTTTGGAATATATACACTTCAAATATCTATACAGTCGATCACCCAAACAAGCAAACAACAACAACAACATCTCACCATCTGGCTACCCATAAACACACAAAAAAAAGGCCTTATCAGAAATGTGTGTTTTTCTCTCAAAAAATGTTGACCTACATTTTCTAGCGTTTAAAAAATGTTGACCTACATTTACTAGCGCCTTAAACACACGTCAATCGCTCAATTAAGTTTTTCAACACCTAATTCAGAACAAAACTAAAAGAAAGGCTTATCAGCAGTATTTTCATTTTTCCAATTTCTTCTACAAGATCTATCGGTCTGTCAGTCTGCCTGTCTGTCCATCCAATAATTTTCTCGTTGATCGTCTGTCGATCCACTCAAACAAGCAAAACAACAACAACAACATCTTACCATCTGGCTTCCCATAAACACACAAAAAAAAGGGGCTTATCAGAAATGTGTGTTTTTCTCCCAAACAATCCATAAACACACAAAAAAAAAAAAAAAATATTTTTCCAATTTCTTCCTCAATACAATACCGATACAATACCCTTATCATCTCACACCCCAAAAATTATTAGTTTTAATATCATCGCTTTGAAATAATTGTCCACAAAAATGTTTTTCAAAATCAAGTGTATCTACAACAGAGTCCGCCAAACACATACATTTACATTTCTTGTTTCTCTTGGTTGTTTATTTTTGAGCGTAATTGTTGTTGTTTGTTCAGTGTTTTCGAGTAAAATTACAAATTATTTTCTCATGCTCTCTTTATTTGTGTGAGAGCATTCGCACATGTGCGGTGTTTTGCAGATCTCTGATCTACAAGTACTCAGTATGTCTGTCTGCCTATTGATCTACATGCATACATATCCATAAAAACTAAATCACATCTTTCTCAAGTGCATCAACACAGTAAGTCCGTCTATCGATCACAACAAAGGAAAGGCTTCAACAATGCACCCAACACTTGTGCATTGCTCCCCCCAACATTTTTTTCTAAATCTCAGCTTCATTGCTATCCTATAAAATTTAACGACTTTTTTACGACATTGTTTTGAAATTTTTTAAAAAATTTTACCTACTTTAACACGTGTTCATGAATTTCCCCCTAATTTTTTTCCAAATTCTCAGTTTTATGGCATTTTTTTAATTTAACGACTTTTTTATTACTTTGTTTTTAAAATTTTTTGACATTTTTAAGGCTGTTTTTAAAATTTATTGACATTTTAACGACTTAAAAAATCAACGATGACCTTTAATGGCTTTTATTACTTTCCCCCATACTAAACCTATATGAAGTTGACCTTTTAACGACTTAAAAAAATCAACGATGGCCTTTAATGGCTTTTATTACTTTCCCCCATACTAAACCTATAGGAAGTTGACCTTTTAACGACTTAAAATCCAAAGTGAAGCAAAACACCCAATATACATATACTGAACTGCGTTGACCAACTTTTCTCACACCGATATTTGTCGGTTTTATATAGTAACAAACAATATATATATGGATTTTCCAATTTTACACATTTTTGGGTATACACTATAAACGGCTAATTTCTCGAAAGTGACAACCCCTTATTTGGATTCCTACGGTCTTTCTACATAGAACTGCGTTGACCAATTTTTCTCACACCGATATTTGTCGGTTTTATATAGTAACAAACAATATATATATATATGGATTTTCTAATAAACGGCTAATTTCTCGAAAGTGACAACCTGTTATTTGGATTCCTACGGTCTTTCTACATAGAAATACGTTTTCCAATTTTTCTCACACCGATATTTGTCGGTTTTGTATAGTAACAAACAATATATACATATATATGGATTTTCTAATTTTACACATTTTTGGGTATACCCTATAAACGGCTAATTTCTCGAAAGTGACAACCATTTATTTGGATTCCTACGGTCTTTCTACATAGAAATACGTTTTTCCAATTTTTCTCACGCCGATATTTGTCGGTTTTATATAGTAACAAACAATATACATATATATGGATTTTCTAATTTTACACATTTTTGGGTAAACCCTATAAACGGCTAATTTCTTGAAAGTGACAACCCGTTATTTGGATTCCTACGGTCTTTCTACATAGAAATGCGTTGACTAATTTCTCTCACACCGATATTTGTCGGTTTTATATAGTAACAAACAATATATATATGGATTTTCTAATTTTACACATTTTTGGGTAAACCCAATAAACGGCTAATTTCTTGAAAGTGACAACCCGTTATTTGGATTCCTACGGTCTTTCTTCATAGAACTGCGTTGACCAATTTTTCTCACACCGATATTTGTCGGTTTTATATAGTAATAAACAATATATATATGGATTTTCTAATTTTACACATTTTTGGGTATACCCTATAAACGGCTAATTTCTCGAAAGTGACAACCCGTTATTTGGATTCCTACGGTCTTTCTACATAGAACTGCGTTGACCAATTTTTCTCACACCTATATTTGTCGGTTTTATATAGTAACAAACAATATATATATGGATTTTCTAATTTAACACATTTTTGGGTATACCCTATAAACGGCTAATTTCTCGAAAGTGACAACCCGTTATTTGGATTCCTACGGTCTTTCTACATAGAAATACGTTTTCCAATTTTTCTCATACCGTTATTAGTCGGGTTTAAAATCTAACAAACTATATATGTGATCTTTCAAGTTAATTTTTAACTTTTGTTGTCATATTATTACTTGCGGACATCATGGAATTGAAATAACAAACTTTTTATACCCTTCACCACAGGTGGAAAAGGGTATATATAAGTTTGTCATTCCGTTTGTAATTTCTACAATATTGATCTTAGACCCTATAAAGTATATATATTCTGGGTCCTTATGAGGAGAGAAGTTGATTTAACGATATCCGTCCGTCCGTCTTACGTTTGATATGTGTTTTCCGGAGACTCCAGACATGTTAGCGGCTAGGTTGTTTTACATTTATGTCACATATAGTCTACCATTTCTTCCTATTAAAATTCAGACAGATCGGTCCACGAGTGGCTGAGATATGACGAAAAAGCCACGACTGCCTCTAATTTTTCCAAAAAATCCCTTGTGGTTGTTGTTTTATTTTTTTTTTTACGCTTACAAGCCCATTAACAGAATAAAGAAACAAACACGTAAAATCAACATATTTTAATTTAACGCTTCCTCAGCAAAAGCGTTCGTAGTCGAGTTGTGTAACTTGCAGGCTAAGACTCGTGAGGTTTCAGGTTTGAGTCTTAGTTCCCCCAGTTTTTAAAAGTTTTTTAAAAGTTTTTTTTTTTATTAGTACCTTCACCACAGGTGATTTTTATTCAATTTGTTTATGTCCTAAAAAACGATTTTAAAATTACCTATAAAGCTTTTCGGTTGTATGCACATGAGTATGTATGAATGAGCAAAAGTTATTTATGTATGAAGGCATTGCTTTCGTAATTGTTGTTGTTACATTTTATTTGTATCTCTTATTGCAATGCCTTTAGGCATTACTGTAGCAATTGTTGTTATTGTGTTTCGTCTAATAAGCAATGATGCCAGACCTTTTAGAGGTTAAATCAGCAAAAACCCATAATTTTTCATCAAAAAATCTGCAAAATCTGCGTCAAACTTTTAAAAATCTTTAATAAATCTTCAAAACGTTTTAATTACATTCTTTATGTAGTTTATTTAGAAAAAAATATAACAATTCATATCTGAAATTTTTAATCGATGGTTAATATCTATAAGTGATCCTCGAAGTATGTATAAGGTATAAAAAATAAATATTTGTTTAAACTTTTAACACAGAAGTTTTAAAAATTTGTTCTATTTTAATTTCACTCGAATGCGATTTTCAGATAGTTTATGGATATTTTAAATATAAACATTAAACATTAAAAATATCTTTTGAAATTTAACTTCTCAGACTGAGTTGGGACTTATCACATCTTTGCTATTTTAAACAACAAATTAAAAGTAATTTGCTTGACATAATATTTAAACTATCAAGGGTCTTATTGAAAATTTACAAAAGATAATTCTGCGGAATTTTGACAAAACTTCTCAAGTCAAATTTAAAAAAATGTTGTTTATCATAAGAGTTTTCATTCAAAAAACATTATTGTTTTCGTTTTTATAATTTTGTATTATAAACGGAATTTTTCTTTAATTTTGGTTTATTTTATTATACCCTTCACCACAGGTGTAAAAGGGTATATATAAGTTTGTCATAACGTTTGTAATTTCCACAATATTGATTTTAGACCCCATAAAGTATATGTATATATTCTGGGTCCATATCAGAAGAGAAGTTGATTTAACGATGTCCGTCTGTCCGTCTGACCGTCTGTCCGTCTTACGTTTGATATGTTTTTTCCGGATAATCCAGACATGATAGCGGCTAGGTTGTTTTACATTTATGTTACATACAGTCCACCATTTCTTGCTATTGAAATGCAGCAAGATCGGTCCACAAATGGCTTAGATATGACCAAAAAACCACGACTGCCTCAAATTTTTCCAAAAAATCCCTTGTGGTTGTTGTTTTTTTTTATTTTTTATTTGAACGAGTTGAATTTTAAGCATAAGAAACATGTACACATGCTTGTACATGATTGTTCGCTTTAATTGAAAAATACATACCTACATATTAAACTAATAATATGACGGAGTATATTATACTATAATTCTTTGTTTTTAACAACGTTAATAGCTCAATGGTCTGGGCGGTTGCCCAAGAAGGATTGTTTGTTATATTGCCGGGGTTCAAATCTCGGCATCTCCACCTTTTCCAAACAGAAAATTTTTAACTTTTTTTATAAATATTTCTATAAACGATTTTAAAATTATTCAGCGATTTTTGATTTTTTCATTTAATTGACAATATAAATATGAATCGTTCGCCTTACATGTGAAACAAAAACCATATTTTACAATTCGATTTTGGCTTAAATGTAAATACCTAAGTATGTAGTATGTACGAATATGCAAAAGTTATTTATGTGTATTGGTAGGCATTGTTTTCATGATTGTTGCTTTTTTCAGCTTTAGAGACGGATTGTTGCTATGTTTTGATAATCTCTTCTTACATTTCAATTAAAAAATCTTACACGTGTTGCCATATTATTTCTAAAAAAAATCCCATTTGTTATTTGAAAACAAAACATTCAACAATAAGTATTTGCGTACGTTAATGTTTAATTTAATCAAAAAGCTAAAAACATTTAAGTTCGGATAATTTTATTGACGAAACCAATGACATAGAAACAGATCTTAAAATTTGTTCACAGCTTACTCTGACATTAGGCAAGGCAATGAAATGCTAAAAATTATTTTGAAAACGCTACAAATAATTCTTAAAATTGTTCATTATATTGTTTTAAATCCTTATACATTTAAGTGACTCATTTTAAACAAAATTAAAATAAATGGTAATATTTAAACAAGTATTTAGGTAGATTTGATATAGCATCAGATATAAATACCACAATTGGTTAACCTTGAAATTGGAAGGCCCTCTAATAAAAACAAAATACAAACGGTTTTATAGCTATTTCGATTGAAAAGAATTTACAGACATATTTAGACCAGATTAATTGTTTTATATTTAAAAAAAAAACAGTCATCATTAATTGCGTAAAAGTTAGTTTATAACAATTTATTTTAGTTTAAATCGCTAAGACTATTCCATCCAACTTTAAAAATTAATCAAAAGAAGCTTAAAACATTTTTCTAAAAAGCTAATAAAATGCCAAATGGAAATTTTACAGCTAAATCTAAGTTTTTGGTGCTGAATTAACTTTCAAAAATAAAAAATTCCCACACTACTTAAAAGTCTTCATTAAAAATCGCCCAAACATGCAGGGTTAACGTCTTGTAAAAAAATAAAATGAAATTTTTTTTTCAATAAAATAAGAATTATCCATTTCCATACGAAATTTAATTTTGACTACATCTATTTTTTTTATTCAAAATTTATTATAATTTATGATAATACATAAAAAACTTAAGTTTATCAATACCTATTCTTCAATTTTTAAAATAATTCTAAAAAAGCTAGAAGCATTTAATTAAAATGCTTAAAAAAATGCGAAGCGCTTAATGAAAGTATTTTAGCTAAATTAAAATTTTTAATCTAAGTTAAGCTACAAAATTGCCAAAATGGTCACACTGCTTAAAAACCATACAAACAAGCAAGGTATATTTACACAAGGTAGACTCATTTGGGAGTGTATACATGCTGCTCTTTAAAAGGTACCAAATTGTCAAAATTGTCTTCATATAAAACAAAAACAATTTAACGCACACATGTAAAAATTTTTTCTCATATACACGTAATTTGACGTTAAGGTACCAACTAGGGGTAATCAGCTGACAAACATATGGGCCAACGAGTTTACCTTGTGTAAATATACCTTGACAAACAAGCAGGGTCATCCACTTTAAAAAAAAAAAATTTATTTAAGGCGCCCGTACACGACATGTATTTGTCATCTGACATGTAATTGTTCATGTCTGTCAAAATTGCTGTTTTACATAAGGTTTATAATATTCGGTCACAAACGTACATGTAATTTGCTTCTGACATTGTCTCTGTCTTTTTCGCATTGTTATTGCAGAAACCAAAGTAGTTCTCGGTTTCAAAATAGCTTGCTGCCGCCACGAAAATATTTATTTGCGCCGTAAAATAATTTAGCCATCTTAACATTTTTTCTTTTATTTTAAAGATACCAATTTAGAATTTTATAATTAAACGGTTTTTATGTATATATTTACATAAATTCTATTCAATGGTGAGATGAGCATACATATCTTGGTATTGTAAAATATTAACTTCAGCCGGCTAATGATTCCGTCAATAGTTGACGCCGCTGCCAGTTTCTTCCCGGCATAGATTTCTGATGTCAGATGGTTTGTCAGAAGAAAATAGAGCACGCTCTAATTGAAATTTTGTCAGATGACTTTGCGTCTGACTTTTACAGAAGCAAAGTTAAAAAGGTAACACACGACATGTTTGTGTTTTGCAGTGGGAAATTTGACATGTCAGATGACAAAAACATGTCGTCTATATGCTCCTTTAGGGAATATTAGAAATGCCCTCATCATCTAATTTTACGACTACAAAAAACCGCTAACATAACGAACAGTGATCTAGTGTCGTCAAAATATTAAAAGCAATCTTTGCCTTTTTATTGCTGACATTGATAACATATTAGTCACTTTTTAAGACAATTTATACAAAAATATATTCATATATACCTATATACGGGCCTGTTCTGAAATCACACCTGTGACTTTGTGGTGTTTTGAAAGTCATACCGTTGTTGTGTTCCTTGGTGTGCTTTCTGCAATTGAAGATCACACAAAAACGGGACGCTAAAATATCACACGTGTGATTTTAGTAGGCACATGTGATTTCAAATCACGTGATTTGAGTTAGAGTGATTTTCAGAACAGGCCTGATAATATCTTCTGCACAAAAGCGATTTAAAAGCATACACAATTTAAGCAATTTCTTGGTATATTTATGTTGTATTATTGATAAATAAAAAACATTTAAATTGGTTTGCGACTTTTATTAACCAAAACGACAGTTTACGTTTCAAAACGGTTAATGGTAACCCTGTAAAATAGTTGTGTGTTGTTTTTTTTGTGGTTTTTTTCATTTAAAATACTTGCGGTAAACTTCTTTTTTTTTTATTTAATATTACCTTCTGTATTATACACAAACAACAAACACATACATACTTTAATTTACTATTAATAATTATTGATATCACATACTCAAATCAACAACAACTTTACATGCGGTTCGATGGTCGAACGGTCTAAACGGTCTGCCTCCTAACAATTTCTTATTGGTTTACTGGTTCGAATCCCATTCATTCCATTTTTATACCCTTCACCACAGGTGTAAAAGGGTATATATAAGTTTGTCATAACGTTTGTAATTTCCACAATATTGATTTTAGATCCCATAAAGTATATATATTCTGGGTCCATATGAGAAGAGAAGTTGATTTAACGATGTCCGTCTGTCCATCTGTCCGTCTGTCCGTCTTACGTTTGATACGTGTTTTCCGGATAATCCAGACATGATTTGATTAATTTTTAAAGTTAAAGTTTCGAGCCAGCTCTTGACGAGTACGGACGTGTATCAGTGAGTAAGAAAAATAAAAAAAATAAAAAAATTCGAAGTGAAAAAAAAAATATTGGTAATAGGTGAATAAAAAAAAATATTTGTACCTAATAGCTGAAAAAAAAAGAACAGTAACTAAGGTGCCCGAAGAGATTTGTGAATGAGCCTCACAAATACTCCCAATAAGGAGAGTAGGCCCAGCACAAATAGCAGAAATGCGTATATTGTGGTAAGCTCCCCGAGCGTGAGCAATGAAAACATTCGATACCCAGAATTAAATAAAAATTATTTAAGTGCAAAAATTGCCAGCGCAACTGGTTTTCCATACAGCAATTTAAGTGCAAGTGTGCCCAACCTGAGCAAGTGTGTTGATCCGACCGTAAATGTGGTTCAAAGTGTGAAGTCGTCTGACCAGAGCAATAATAACGAAAAACCTGGAACATCACGATTTGCATTAATAAATACAGGAGCTGTGCCAAAAAGTACTAAAGTGCAAACAGGCATGGACAGATATATTACAATAACTAAGAGAAAGGCTAGCCCTAGGTCCACCCAACAGGAACGCATGGCCAAACAATACAAAGGCTCTAACGTAGTCTCTTTGCCAACAAATGGTAATAGATTCTCTGTACTATCCATACCTGACGATGAAGAAGCAGAATCAGCACATGGAACAGCCACTAAAGAAGTTAAACCGCCCCCTATCTATCTGCGGGAGCAAACATCAAATAGCATAGTCAACATGTTGATTGAACTGGTAGGTAAGAATAATTTCTACGTCGTTTCTATACGACGCGGGCAAATTCAAGAAACCAAAATTCAAGCCAGTACAGAAACGAACTTTCGTATTATATCAAGACACCTGGACGCAGAAAATAAAAGTTACTATACATATCAATTAAAAAGTGCTAAGGGATTGATTATTGTCATAAAAGGCATAGATAGTTCTGTTCCTACAGAGGAAATAAAATCTGCCATAGAGCTAGAGGGGTATGAGGTAAAATCTGTTCATAATATTCTGAACAGGAATAAAGTTCCTCAACCAATGCACCGCGTTGAAATATCGTTTGATTCATCGGTTCTCAAAACCAAAAATTCAGTTCATCCCATATACAACTTGCGCTACCTACTCAACAGAAGAATAACTGTTGAGGAGCCATTAAAACGAAAGGGTCCCTCCCAATGCACAAACTGTCAGGAATATGGGCATACAAAATCATATTGTAAATTGCCTCACGTATGTGTGGTTTGTGACGACGCTCATAAAACCGCCGAATGTAATCGTTCTAAAGCTGACCCGAATGTTAAGAAATGCAGCAACTGTGGCGAAAATCACACGGCAAACTATAGGGGTTGTAGAGTCTTCTTGCATTTAAAAAAACCTGCTTTAGTTCAAAAATATACTCACTCCCAATATGGTCCGTCACATGCGCCCAGCCAAGCCGCTGGCTCTATTGCTAGTACTTCACAAACAAACAATCAAAACCAATCATATGTCCAAGTCTTAAAAGGAAACCCTAATGCGAAAAATCCCCCGAGTACTTCTAACGCAAAGCAACCTCCAAACGCTAATGTTCCTAGGGAAGGTCCACAAATGCCTTCTGGAAATATGCCTACCTCAATTGAAAATTTAATTCAAACTATGAATAACTTCATGACCACTATGCAGAACATGTTTCAGGAAATGATGCGAAACCAGAACATGCTCCTGCAAGTTCTACTCAACAAAAAATGAACCAGTTAAAAATATGTTTCTGGAATGCAAACGGGCTATCCCAACATAAACACGAAGTGGCAAACTTTCTTCATAGGCATGAAATCGACGTACTTCTTGTCTCTCAAACACACTTTACTCATAAAAACTGCTTTAGGGTAAATGGATACCTTACGTATGACACAAAACATCCCAGCGGACGAGCTTGTGGTGGCACAGCCATAATTGTGCACAAACACATAAGACACTTACCATTGCCAGAGTACGAAGAAGATTGTATCCAGGCCACATCTATAAATCTTACTGATTTCAATCTAACGTTAACATCCGTTTATTGTCCCCCGAGGCACAAAATTGTAAACAATAAATTTCTCAACTTCTTCTCCACATTGGGCCAGAAATTCATTGCTGCTGGCGACTACAACGCTAAACATACATATTGGGGTTCCAGACTTATTAGTCCTTGAGGTAATCAGCTATACAATACCGTAACTGCAAATAATTTTGATGTGGTATCGAGTGGTGAGCCTACCTATTGGCCAACCGACTTCAATAAGCTACCAGACCTAATTGACTTTGATGTAATTAAAAACATCAAGCGCGAACAGGTACTAGTTAGTTCCTCCTATGATCTTTCGTCTGATCATTCACCTTCAATCCTCATTTTAAAAGGTAACTCTGACGCTGCAAACTTTATTTCCTATCCAAACAGAAACACAAATTGGTTAAAGTATAAAATGTATGTGAGCTCTCACCTATCACAGTGCATTCCCCTAAAAAATTCATCTGACATCCAAATAGCTGTCGACCGATTTACAGAAATCTTGGATACTGCAGCAAGAAATGCAACCCCAATCAAGCGGACAAATAAACGTGCTCCTTACAATACATCGATGGATATAGAGACCCTTATCAGAGAAAAAAGGAAGTTAAGAAGACAATGGCAAAACAGTCGTTCCCCAACCACTAAGGCCCAACTACAATTATGCCTGACCACACTTCGCAACAAATTGAGACAGAAACACGAGTCCGCAATAGAAGGCTATCTAAACAGCCTAGACGCCACAAAAAACTCCAATTATAGCTTATGGAAGGCTGTACGGCATATGAAATGCCCTATAACTAAGAATCTCCATTAAGACTGGAAAACCGCACTTGGGCCAAAAACACACATGAAAAATTAAACGCTTTCGCGGGCCACCTTGAGAAAGTTTTCACGCCACATGATGCACATACTTGTTCCTGTCGTCCAATCATTCCTGATAAGGTAAACCATCCATTAAAATTTAACATAACTCAAGTAAAATCTGCAATAGAAAAAGTGAATATTAGAAAATCTCCCGGACCTGACCGCATCACAGGGTCAATGATAAGAAACCTACCATCGTCTGCTTCCAGAATCTTGCTGCTCATTTTTAATGCTATATTAAGAGTCGGATACTTCCCATCCTCATGGAAGAGGTCTATAATTGTTATGATTCCCAAGCCAGGAAAAGATGCTAGCCAGGTTGCGTCGTACAGACCGATAAGCTTATTGTCAATCCTATCGAAGCTTTTCGAAAAAATATTCGTTTTAAGTATAACTCCTCATCTAAATGAACACGATATCATCCCGGATCACCAGTTCGGATTCAGAGCGAAACATGGTACAATAGAACAAGTGCATAGAATTGTCACCCTTATTAGATCGGCGTTTGAGAAAAAGCAATACTGCCCAAGCTTTTGACAAAGTTTGGCATGATGGGCTACTCATCAAAATAACACGAATGCTTCCTCAAAACACTCACAAGCTTCTGGAGAGCTATCTAACAGGCAGAACATTCATAGTAAGGTCGCAAGATAAATACTCCCCCCTCAAGAAAATTACTGCTGGTGTCCCCCAAGGCAGCATATTAGGACCGCTTCTATATATAATATACACAGCGGATATGCCAACAAACCTGAGCACGCATACCTCTACATTTGCAGACGACACAGCATTTATAAGCGTTAACCATGACCGAAAAGTCGCATCGCAAAATCTGCAGTCCCACATCAATGAACTAGAGGCCTGGCTAGAAAAATGGAGAATAAAGGTTAACCCGGCTAAATGTGCTCACTTAACTTTCACGCTCAGAAGACAAACGTGCCCAGCTGTAAAAATAAATAACATCACTGTTCCGGTAGAAAACCATGTTAAGTACTTGGGAATTCATATAGATAGACGCTTGACCTGGTCGCGTCATATTGAAGCGAAAATAACGGCTATGAAACTTAAAGCAGCTCAACTACATTGGCTTCTCGGTCGAAACTCAAACTTGTCCTTAGACAACAAAATTCTCTTATACAAGTCCATCATAAAACCAATATGGACATATGTCATCCAATTATGGGGTACTGCATGCGCATCTAACATCCAAAAGCTTCAAAGAAGACAGTCTAGAATATTACGACAAATTGTCTGCGCCCCATGGTATATACGTAATGATATTCTCCACAGAGATCTCAACGTCCCCACTATCCAGGAGGAAATTAAAAAATATTCAATAAGTTACATCGATAAACTAATGGCCCACCTCGCTCGGGGTCTGCTTCAGTTCGAAGGTCACCAGAGGCTAAAAAGAACCGATACTTTGAGCCTAACTAGAAGACATTTTTAAAATTTGAATACAGCAGTTAGTGGTTACACTGGTAACAACTAATAAACAACAAGTAGAATTAAGATTTGAATACATATTGTAAATTTCGATAAGAAAGATTCAATAATAAAAATAAATTAAAAAAAAAAAAAAAAAAAAAAAATGATAGCGGCTAGGTTGTTTTACATTTATGTTACACACAGTCCACCATTTCTTGCTATTGAAATTCAGCAAGATCGGTCCACAAATGGCTTAGATATGACCAAAAAACCACGACTGCCTCTAATTTTTCCAAAAAAATCCCTTGTGGTTGTTGTTTTTTTATTTGAACGAGTTGAATTTTAAGCATAAGAAACATGTACACATGCTTGTACATGATTGTTCGCTTTAATTGAAAAATACATACCTACATATTAAACTAATAATATGCCGGAGTATATTATACTATAATTCTTTATTTTTAACAACGTTAATAGCTCAAATCTCGGCATCTCCACCTTTTCCAAACAGAAAATTTTTTAACTTTTTTTATAAATATTTCTATAAACGATTTTAAAATTATTCAGCGATTTTTGATTTTTTCATTTTATTAACAATATAAATATGAATCGTTCGCCTTACATGTGAAACAAAAACCATATTTAACAATTTGTTTTTGGCTTAAATGTAAATACCTATGTAAGTATGTAGTATGTACGAGTATGCAAAAGTTATTTATGTGTATTGGTAGGCATTGTTTTCATGATTGTTGTTTTTTTCAGTTTTAGAGACGGATTGTTGCTATGTTTTGATAATCTCTTCTTACATTTAAATTCAAAAATCTCACACGTGTTGCCATATTATTTTTAAAATATCTTATTATTTCTAAAAAAAATCCCATTTGTTATTTGAAAGCAAAACATTAAACAATAAGTATTTGCGTACGTAAATGTTTAATTTAATAAAAAAGCTAGAAACATTTAAGTTTGGATAATTTTATTGACGAAACCAATGACATAGAAACAGATCTTAAAATTTGTTCACAGCTTACTCTGACATTAGGCAAGGCAAAGAAATGCTAAAAATTATTTTGAAAACGCTACAAATTTTTTTACTATAATATAAGAATGATCCATTTCCATACGAAATTTCATTTTGACTACAACTATTTTTTTTAGTCAAAATATATTATTATATATTATAATACATAAAAAACTTAAGTTATATCAATACCTATTCTTCAATTTTTAAAATAATTCAAAAAAAGCTAGAAACATTTAATTAAAATGCTTAAAAAAAATGCGAAGCGCTTAATGAAAGTATTTTAGCTAAATTAAAATTTTTAATCTAAGTTAAGCTACAAAATTGCCAAAATGGTCACACTGCTTAAAAACCATACAAACAAGCAGGGTCATCCACTTTTAAAAAAAATTGTATTTAGGGAATATTAGAAATGCCCTCATCCTCTAATTTTACGACTACAAAAAACCGCTAACATAACGAACAGTGATCTAGTGTCGTCAAAATTTTAAAAGCAATCTTTGCCTTTTTATTGCTGACATTGATAACATATTAGTCAATTTTTTAGACAATTTATACAAAAATATATTCATATATACCTATATACGGGCCTGTTCTGAAATCACACCTGTGACTTTATGGTGTTTTGAAAGTCATACCGTTGTTGTGTTTCTTGGTGTGCTTTCTGCAATTGAAGATCACACAAAAACGGGACGCTCAAATATTACACGTGTGATTTTAGTAGGCACATGTGATTTCAAATCACGTGATTTGAGTTCAAGTGATTTTCAGAATAGGCCTGATAATATCTTCTGCACAAAAGCGATTTAAAAGCATACACAATTTAAGCAATTTCTTGGTATGTTTATGTTGTATTATTGATAAATAAAAAACATTTAAATTGGTTTGCGACTTTTATTAGCCAAAACGACAGTTTACGTTTCAAAACGGTTAATGGTAACCCTGTAAAATAGTTGTGTGTTGTTTTTTTTTGTGGTTTTTTTCATTTAAAATACTTGCGGTAAACTTCTTTTTTTTTATTTAATATTACCTTCTGTATTATACACAAACAACAAACACATACATACTTTAATTTACTATTAATAATTATTGATATCACATACTCAAATCAACATCGGCTTTACATGCGGTTCGATGGTCGAACGGTCTAAACGGTCTGCGTCCTAACAATTTGTTATTGGTTGACTGGTTCGAATCCCATTCATTCCATTTTTTTTTTTTTCGTTTTTTATAAATTCTTTTTATCTAAAAAGAAATTGGTCAGTTTTTAATTTTTAAAATTTTTAAAATATATTTATGAACTTCATAAACGTATATTTTATACATATTTACGCCTTTTAATTTACCCTTTTTATACCCTTATTTTTATTGATTTAATTTTTTTTTTTACTTATTTTATTTTTTTATAATTATTTTTTTATTTTATAGGTAATTCGTTTACATACATAAGTTTGTCATTCTGTTTGTTATTTCTACAATATTGATTTCAGACCATATAAAGTGTATGTATATATATTGGGTGCTTATGAGGAGAATAGTGGATTTAACGATGTCCGTCTGTCAGTCCGTTTGTCAATATTTATAGAAACCTAATTTTTAGGCCTGCCATATATATGACCTATGGATACGCCTTATTTATTAAAACATCGGAAATCTTTAGTAAAACATATTCTCTGCAAAACTCGGAAAAATTTTAGGGCTGCTATACGTCCTATGGATATGACTTATATACCAAAATATCTGAAATTTCTTGTAGAACATATTTTATAATAAACTCTGAAAAATCGGTTCAGATACAAAAAAGTTATGACCAAAATTAAATTTTTTTTTAAATACCCACTTTCGGGAACCATAGATCTCCCCGAGTCCAAGCTTTATAACTAAAGTAAATGGTAAATTTCTTCTTCAACACGTTGGTATAAAAATCTGCCAAATCGGTTAAAAAATGGCAGAGTTATAACCGAAATACTGAATCCACAAAAATTACTCTTTTTTATAATTGATATTGTTAAAATATATATTTACAAGTTTATATAAATGTTTATATATAAATATAACTTAAGTAAATGGTAAAATTCTTCCTTAACACGTCGGTATATAAAACTATCAAATCGGTTAGACAATGGGTAATTTATGAGCAAAATACTCAAAAAATGGGCTAAAAAACATCAAAATTTTTATAAAAACCTAAATTTTAGGGCTGCTATACGTCCTATGGATATGACTTATATACCAAAATATCTGAAATTTCTTGTAGAACATATTTTATAAAAAACTCGGAAAGATCGGTTCAGATACAAAAAAGTTATGACCAAAGTTAATTTTTTTTTAAATACCCACTTTCGGGAACCATAGATCTCCCCGAGTCCAAGCTTTATAACTAAAGTAAATGGTAAATTTCTTCTTCAACACGTCGGTATATAAATCTGCCAAATCGGTTAAAAAGTTTCAGAGTTATAACCGAAATACTGAATCCACAAAAATTACTCTTTTTTTATAATTAACTTTGTTAAAATATATATTTACAAGTTTATATAAATGTTAATATATAAATATAACTTAAGTAAATGGTAAAATTCTTCCTTAACACGTCGGTATATAAAACTATCAAATCGGTTAGACAATGGGTAATTTATGAGCAAAATACTCCAAAAATGGGCTAAAAAACATCAAAATTTTTATAAAAACCTAAATTTTAGGGCTGCTATACGTCCTATGGATATGACTTATATATCAAAATGTCGGAAATTTGTATGAGTTATAACAGAAATACTGGGGTCTAATCACCGCATACGATATCGAGCAAAATTCATCGAAATTATTTATTTTGGTATCTTGAAACTCGATATCGAATGAAATGTATTGAATTTGAAATAATAGCATTCGACATCGAGTAACTCGACATTACATTTATCGAGTTTTCATTCGATACGCCAGTGTCTATCGTATGCAAAAAAATTCAATAGTTTATTCGATACGATAGTAACGAATGCAGTGATTAGAGCCCTGAATTCCCGAAAATTACTCTTTTTATACCCTTCACCGATATTGATCCTACACCCTATAAAGTACATATATTCTGGGCCCTTATGAAAAGCGAAGTTCAAAACCGGTTGTCTCTTATTTAAAAAAAAATATTTACCAGTTTTATTTAGTTTTTGTCTAGTTGCTCTGTATTCTGCTCGCACAATGGTGAAGGGTATATAAGATTCGGCACAGCCGAATATAGCACTCTTACTTGTTTTTTTTTATTTTTTGTTTTTTATAAATTCTTTTTATCTAAAAAGAAATTGGTCAGTTTTGCACATTTTAAAATTTTTAAAATATATTTATGAACTTCATATACGTATATTTTATACATATTTACGCGTTTTAATTTACCCTTTTTATACCCTAATTATACCCTTCACCACAGGTGTAAAAGGGTATATATAAGTTTGTCATAACGTTTGTAATTTCCACAATATTGATTTTAGACCCCATAAAGTATATATATGTATTCTGGGTCCATATGAGAAGAGAAGTTGATTTAACGATGTCCGTCCGTCCGTCTTACGTTTGATATGTGTTTTCCGGATAATCCAGACATGATAGCGGCTAGGTTGTTTATTTTATTATATTTATGTTACATACAGTCCACCATTTCTTGCAAAAAACCACGACTACCTCTAAATTTTTCCAAAAATCCCTTGTTGTTGTAGTATTTTTTTTATTTCTGTATATCTTGAGAACGGCAAGAGCCAAAGTTTCCAAATAAGGTACACACATTTAGGTTGCCAATACACACCATCCTACAAAATGTGGGCGGGATTGGAGAAGTGGGCGTGTTACCTTCCGTACAAAAAAAATTAAAATTTTTATAAAAACATAAATTTAAGAAGACAGTCTAGAATATTACGACAAATTGTCTGCGCCCCATGGTATATACGTAATGATATTATCCACAGAGATCTCAACGTCCCCACTATCCAGGAGGAAATTAAAAAATATTCAATAAGTTACATCGATAAACTAATGGCCCACCTCGCTCGGGGTCTGCTTCAGTTCGAAGGTCACCAGAGGCTAAAAAGAACCGATACTTTGAGCCTAACTAGAAGACATTTTTAAAATTTGAATACAGCAGTTAGTGGTTACACTGGTAACAACTAATAAACAACAAGTAGAATTAAGATTTGAATACATATTGTAAATTTCGATAAGAAAGATTCAATAATAAAAATAAATTAAAAAAAAAAAAAAAAAAAAAATTATAGCGGCTAGGTTGTTTTACATTTATGTTACACACAGTCCACCATTTCTTGCTATTGAAATTCAGCAAGATCGGTCCACAAATGGCTTAGATATGACCAAAAAACCACGACTGCCTCTAATTTTTCCAAAAAAAATCCCTTGTGGTTGTTGTTTTTTTGTTTTTTTATTTGAACGAGTTGAATTTTAAGCATAAGAAACATGTACACATGCTTGTACATGATTGTTCGCTTTAATTGAAAAATACATACCTACATATTAAACTAATAATATGACGGAGTATATTATACTATAATTCTTTATTTTTAACAACGTTAATAGCTCAATGGTCTGGGCGGTTGCCCAAGAAGGTTTGTTTGTTAAATTGCCGGGGTTCAAATCTCGGCATCTCCACCTTTTCCAAACAGAAAATTTTTTAACTTTTTTTATAAATATTTCTATAAACGATTTTAAAATTATTCAGCGATTTTTGATTTTTTCATTTTATTAACAATATAAATATGAATCGTTCGCCTTACATGTGAAACAAAAACCATATTTAACAATTTGTTTTTGGCTTAAATGTAAATACCTATGTAAGTATGTAGTATGTACGAGTATGCAAAAGTTATTTATGTGTATTGGTAGGCATTGTTTTCATGATTGTTGTTTTTTTCAGTTTTAGAGACGGATTGTTGCTATGTTTTGATAATCTCTTCTTACATTTAAATTCAAAAATCTCACACGTGTTGCCATATTATTTTTAAAAAATCTTATTATTTCTAAAAAAAATCCCATTTGTTATTTGAAAGCAAAACATTAAACAATAAGTATTTGCGTACGTAAATGTTTAATTTAATAAAAAAGCTAGAAACATTTAAGTTTGGATAATTTTATTGACGAAACCAATGACATAGAAACAGATCTTAAAATTTGTTCACAGCTTACTCTGACATTAGGCAAGGCAAAGAAATGCTAAAAATTATTTTGAAAACGCTACAAATTTTTTTACTATAATATAAGAATGATCCATTTCCATACGAAATTTCATTTTGACTACAACTATTTTTTTTAGTCAAAATATATTATTATTTATTATAATACATAAAAAACTTAAGTTATATCAATACCTATTCTTCAATTTTTAAAATAATTCAAAAAAAGCTAGAAACATTTAATTAAAATGCTTAAAAAAAATGCGAAGCGCTTAATGAAAGTATTTTAGCTAAATTAAAATTTTTAATCTAAGTTAAGCTACAAAATTGCCAAAATGGTCACACTGCTTAAAAACCATACAAACAAGCAGGGTCATCCACTTTTAAAAAAAATTGTATTTAGGGAATATTAGAAATGCCCTCATCATCTAATTTTACGACTACAAAAAACCGCTAACATAACGAACAGTGATCTAGTGTCGTCAAAATATTACAAGCAATCTTTGCCTTTTTATTGCTGACATTGATAACATATTAGTCACTTTTTTAGACAATTTATACAAAAATATATTCATATATACCTATATACGGGCCTGTTCTGAAATCACACCTGTGACTTTATGGTGTTTTGAAAGTCATACCGTTGTTGTGTTTCTTGGTGTGCTTTCTGCAATTGAAGATCACACAAAAACGGGACGCTAAAATATTACACGTGTGATTTTAGTAGGCACATGTGATTTCAAATCACGTGATTTGAGTTAAAGTGATTTTCAGAATAGGCCTGATAATATTATATTCTGCACAAAAGCGATTTAAAAGCATACACAATTTAAGCAATTTCTTGGTATGTTTATGTTGTATTATTGATAAATAAAAAACATTTAAATTGGTTTGCGACTTTTATTAACCAAAACGACAGTTTACGTTTCAAAACGGTTAATGGTAACCCTGTAAAATAGTTGTGTGTTGTTTTTTTTTGTGGTTTTTTTCATTTAAAATACTTGCGGTAAACTTCTTTTTTTTTTATTTAATATTACCTTCTGTATTATACACAAACAACAAACACATACATACTTTAATTTACTATTAATAATTATTGATATCACATACTCAAATCAACATCGGCTTTACATGCGGTTCGATGGTCGAACGGTCTAAACGGTCTGCCTCCTAACAATTTGTTATTGGTTGACTGGTTCGAATCCCATTCATTCCATTTTTGTTTGTTTTTTATTTTTCGTTTTTATAAATTCTTTTTATCTAAAAAGAAATTGGTCAGTTTTTAATTTTTAAAATTTTTAAAATATATTTATGAACTTCATAAACGTATATTTTATACATATTTACGACTTTTAATTTACCCTTTTTATACCCTTATTTTTATTGATTTAATTTTTTTTTTTTAATTATTTTATTTTTTTATAATTTTGTTTTTATTTTATAGGTAATTCGTTTACATACATAAGTTTGTCATTCTGTTTGTTATTTCTACAATATTGATTTCAGACCATATAAAGTGTATGTATATATATTGGGTGCTTATGAGGAGAATAGTGGATTTAACGATGTCCGTCTGTCAGTCCGTTTGTCAATATTTATAGAAACCTAATTTTTAGGCCTGCCATATATATGACCTATGGATACGCCTTATTTATTAAAACATCGGAAATCTTTAGTAAAACATATTCTCTGCAAAACTCGGAAAAATTTTAGGGCTGCTATACGTCCTATGGATATGACTTATATACCAAAATATCTGAAATTTCTTGTAGAACATATTTTATAAAAAACTCGGAAAAATCGGTTCAGATACAAAAAAGTTATGACCAAAATTAAATTTTTTTTAAATACCCACTTTCGGGAACCATAGATCTCCCCGAGTCCAAGCTTTATACCTAAAGTAAATGGTGAATTTCTTCTTCAACACGTCGGTATAAAAATCTGCCAAATCGGTTAAAAAATGGCAGAGTTATAACCGAAATACTGAATCCACAAAAATTACTCTTTTTTTTATAATTAACTTTGTTAAAATATATATTTACAAGTTTATATAAATGTTAATATATAAATATAACTTAAGTAAATGGTAAAATTCTTCCTTAACACGTCGGTATATAAAACTATCAAATCGGTTAGACAATGGGTAATTTATGAGCAAAATACTCCAAAAATGGGCTAAAAAACATCAAAATTTTTATAAAAACCTAAATTTTAGGGCTGCTATACGTCCTATGGATATGACTTATATATCAAAATGTCGGAAATTTGTATGAGTTATAACAGAAATACTGGGGTCTAATCACCGCATACGATATCGAGCAAAATTCATCGAAATTATTTATTTTGGTATCTTGAAACTCGATATCGAATGAAATGTATTGAATTTGAAATAATAGCATTCGACATCGAGTAACTCGACATTACATTTATCGAGTTTTCATTCGATACGCCAGTGTCTATCGTATGCAAAAAAATTCAATAGTTTATTCGATACGATAGTAACGAATGCAGTGATTAGAGCCCTGAATTACCGAAAATTACTCTTTTTATACCCTTCACCGATATTGATCCTACACCCTATAAAGTACATATATTCTGGGCCCTTATGAAAAGCGAAGTTCAAAACCGGTTGTCTCTTATTTAAAAAAAAAATATTTACCAGTTTTATTTAGTTTTTGTCTCGTTGCTCTGTATTCTGCTCGCACAATGGTGAAGGGTATATAAGATTCGGCACAGCCGAATATAGCACTCTTACTTGTTTTTTTTTATTTTTTGTTTTTTATAAATTCTTTTTATCTAAAAAGAAATTGGTCAGTTTTGCACATTTTAAAATTTTTAAAATATATTTATGAACTTCATATACGTATATTTTATACATATTTACGCCTTTTAATTTACCCTTTTTATACCCTTTTATACCCTTCACCACAGGTGTAAAAGGGTATATATAAGTTTGTCATAACGTTTGTAATTTCCACAATATTGATTTTAGACCCCATAAAGTATATATATGTATTCTGGGTCCATATGAGAAGAGAAGTTGATTTAACGATGTCCGTCTGTCCGTCTTACGTTTGATATGTGTTTTCCGGATAATCCAGACATGATAGCGGCTAGGTTGTTTATTTTATTATATTTATGTTACATACAGTCCACCATTTCTTGCTATTAATATTCAGCCAGATCGGTCGAAAAATGACGTAGATATGAGCAAAAAACCACGACTACCTCTAAATTTTTCCAAAAATCCCTTGTTGTTGTAGTATTTTTTATATTTCTGTATATCTTGTGAACGGCAAGAGCCAAAGTTTCCAAATTAGGTACACACATTTAGGTTGCCAATACACACCATCCTACAAAATCTGGGCGGGATTGGAGAAGTGGGCGTGTTACCTTCCGTACAAAAAAAATTAAAATTTTTATAAAAACCTAAATTTAAGGGCTGCCATATGTCCTATGGATATGACTTATATATCAAAATATCGGAAATTTTTAGTAGAATATATTTTATTAAAAACTCGGAAAAATCGGTTCAGATACAAAAAAGTTATGACCAAAATTAAATTTTTTTTAAATACCCACTTTCGGGAACCATAGATCTCCCCGAGTCCAAGCTTTATAACTAAAGTAAATGGTAAATTTCTTCTTCAACACGTCGGTATATAAATCTGCCAAATCGGTTAAAAAATGGCAGAGTTATAACCGAAATACTGAATCCACAAAAATTATTCTTTTTTATAATTAACTTTGTTAAAATATATATTTACAAGTTTATATAAATGTTTATATATAAATATAATTTAAGTAAATGGTAAAATTCTTCCTTAACACGTCGGTATATAAAACTATCAAATCGGTTAGACAATGGGTAATTTATGAGCAAAATACTCAAAAAATGGGCTAAAAAACATCAAAATTTTTATAAAAACCTAAATTTGAGGGCTGCTATACGTCCTATGGATATGACTTATATACCATAATATCTGAAATTTCTTGTAGAACATATTTTATAAAAAACTCGGAAAAATCGGTTCAGATACAAAAAAGTTATGACAAAAATTAAATTTTTTTTTTAAATACCCACTTTCGGGAACCATAGATCTCCCCGAGTCCAAGGTTTATAACTAAAGTAAATGGTAAAATTATTTTTCAACACGTGGGTATATAAATCTGCCAAATCGGTTAAAAAATGGCAGAGTTATAACCGAAATACGGAATCCACAAAAATTACTCTTTTTAATAATTAACTTTGTTAAAATATATATTTACAAGGGTATATAAATGTTTATATATAAATATAACTTAAGTAAATGGTGAAATTCTTCCTTAACACGTCGGTATATAAAACTATCAAATCGGTTAGACAATGGGTAATTTATGAGCAAAATACTCCAAAAATGGGCTAAAAAACATCAAAATTTTTATAAAAACCTAAATTTTAGGGCTGTTATACGTCCTATGGATATGAATTATATACCAAAATATCTGAAATTTCTTGTAGAACATATTTTATAAAAAACTCGGAAAAATCGGCTCAGATACAAAAAAGTTATGACCAAAAATACATTTTTTTTAAATACCCACTTTCGGGAACCATAGATCTCCCCAAGTCCAAGCTTTATAACTAAAGTAAATGGTAAATTTCTTCTTCAACACGTCGGTATATAAATCTGCCAAATCGGTTAAAAAATGGCAGAGTTATAACCGAAATACTGAATCCACAAAAATTACTCTTTTTTATAATTAACTTTGTTTTTATAATTAACTTTGTTAAAATATATATTTACAAGTTTATATAAATGTTTATATATAAATATAACTTAAGTAAATGGTAAAATTTTCCTTAACACGTCGGTATATAAAACTATCAAATCGGTTAGACAATGGGTAATTTATGAGCAAAATACTCAAAAAATGGGCTAAAAAACATAAAATTTTTTATAAAAACCTAAATTTTAGGGCTGCTATACGTCCTATGGATATGACTTATATATCAAAATGTCAGAAATTTGTATGAGTTATAACAGAAATACTGGGGTCTAATCACCGCATACGATATCGAGCAAAATTCATCGAAATTATTTATTTTGGTATCTTGAAACTCGATATCGAATGAAATGTATTGAATTTGAAATAATAGCATTCGACATCGAGTAACTCGACATTACATTTATCGAGTTTTCATTCGATACGCCAGTGTCTATCGTATGCAAAAAAATTCAATAGTTTATTCGATACGATAGTATCGAATGCAGTGATTAGAACCCTGAATTCCCGAAAATTACTCTTTTTATACCCTTCACCGAAGGTAAAAAGGTATATACAATATTGATCCTACACCCTATAAAGTACATCTATTCTGGGCCCTTATGAAAAGCGAAGTTCAAAACCGGTTGTCTCTTATTTAAAAAAAAAAAAAAATATTTACCAGTTTTATTTAGTTTTTGTCTAGTTGCTCTGTATTCTGCTCGCACAATGGTGAAGGGTATATAAGATTCGGCACAGCACTCTTACTTGTTTTTTGTTGAAGTTGTTTACAAAAACACGTGGAATTGAAATATGATACTTTTTTTAATTGAAAATGGTTGGAAAAACATGTACTTTAGTACTTTTTTGCTTTTATACTATTTTTTTCAACTATGCAAAAAAGTTTGTTTTCTTCGGTATGATTTGTTCACGCACGTAATTTTATCGTCACTCGTAAAACTGCTCTGAGTGGAGAAACAGCTCGCGCTTTTTGTCATTATTTCTTAAGGGCAAACAGGTCGTTTTTGTTTGTCTGCTTTTTTGCGTTGTCACACCGCATTGGTTAGTGTTTCGGCGTCGTATAACTGTACCGAGTTACAGTTTTTGCGGTATCTGCATTAACTATGTGCAATCGTTTTTAACCTCAATGTTTGATGTGTTGTCTGGTGGAGAACCAAATAAAAAACTCATGTGACTGGTGGAGGACCATTTATAACTCAGACGTTTTACTGGTGGAGTACCAAGGAAATAACTCAGACGTTTTACTGTGGAGACAAGATATACTCTGGAGCTTATTCTGGAAGCTCTTCCCCCTCCTATACGAAGGTCTAGGTCGATCGAGGAGTTGTGGATGAGGCTCCAACAAAACGTGTGATACCCTGGCAATATAACTCTAGATAGTTAGCCAAAAATTTTTAGTGTTTAAGCAAAGTCAAAAAAAAAAATTTATCGTGTCACATTTTCTATCAAATGTTAATTTTGTGGGACATTTTGCAAAGTTGCTATCTTCAATTATAAATGTGACATTTCGGCTTTTAAAAACTATATTTCTGCTTGCATCATATAGCCGGTAACCTTTTGTGTGTTCATCAAAACCTGTTAAAATACATTCGTGTGCCCTAGGATCCCATTTTTTGCGACTAACTTTTGATATATGTACCATGGATACAGTTCCAAATACTTTTATATGCGACAAATCCGGTTTTCTTCCATTCCAGGCATCCTCTGGTGTTACGTCTGTACCAGAGAATAGCTTTTTGCAATTGAAAAAAATCGCATTTAATTAACGACAACAAATACACACGCTTACGGTCATACAGTCAAACTCGCGCAACCGCAAATATTCGCTGCTGGTTTGCAGTCATTCAAATAACGCACATCGTGCTTTGTTATCTATACAATCGTTGCCTTCGTTTTTTTTTATAAAGATTCTAAGTGTTCTGAGCGCAAATGATTGTTTGGTAAAGAAACAAAAAATACAAACGAAAGAGCCAGAAATCAAACAATCATTACTCATGTATTTATGCAGCATTAACTATGTAGTACAAGAAAAAAAAAATTTAAATGAAACTAAACACACATACTTATGTAGGTACACACAATTTCCATAGAAACAAAAAGTACAGTAGTAGTAGTAGTAGGTACAATGTATTTTTGTTATTGTTGTTTTTATTGTTGTTAATTTTGAAAAAGCGTCTCATCGTTGTTTATTGTTGTTAATGTAAACAAAAGAATAGAGAATGTGCTCTTTTGAATTTACTCAGTTGTGTTATATTGCGTGAGCAACAAAAATGCAAATAAAGCACTTTCAATAAAAAACGAATAAATGAAAATATCAAATGTGTACGAAAGGAAAAAAAAATTACCAACGTTGAACTTTGTTTTGCATGTATAGAGTTATTGTAAATTTTAGCGTATGAATAAATGCACAAAAATAGTGAGATTTGAGGTTCTCTGGTCTGTACCTTTTGATGGTGAACGATTAAGTAAGTATACGGAGTAAGCAACTGCTTCAGACCAAAAAACCTTTGGTAAGTTTGCGTCATAAAGCATGCATCTTGCCTTTTCAACAATAGAACGATTATTTCGTTCAGCAACTCCATTTTGTTCAGGTGTATGCACATTTGTGGTTTGGTGGTTAATACCATTTTTCTTGATAATTTCTTGTAAACTTTTATTAGTAAATTCCTTACCATTATCCGCACGGAGGGTTTTTAACTTTTGCCCACTTTGCTTTTCCGCAAAATACAAAACCTCCTGAAAAACGTTAGCCACTTCCATTTCGTTTTTGGCCTTCAAAAAATAAACAAAAATTTTTCGGCTTTTATCATCTATCATAGTTAAAAAATAACGATTTCCCCCAAGAGAACTTTCTTCCATCGGACCACAAATGTCAGAGTGCACCAATGCAAGAATATGAGACGCTCGCGAGCCATGTTTACTAAAAGGTAGTCTTATTTGCTTACCTATTGGACAAATTTTACAGTCGTCAGTTTTTGTTGTAGCAAATTTGATGCCAGTTGCCAAACCTTTGCTTAGCTTCTCCAGACTTTTGAGGTTGAGGTGTCCCATTCTTCTGTGCCATAGTTCTATATTGGCCGCAGAACTACAAGTCAGACTTTTGTGTTTTTTTGGAATACTGTTTAATTTAAATAAACCATTTATATGTGAACCGGTTGATATTATTTTCCCACTAGGGTTTACAACCTCCACACCGCTGTCTCTAAACATAACTTTATGGCCTTTTTTAACAATTTGACTCACCGACAATAAGTTTGTTGATAGATCGGGAATATATTGAACATTATTGATCTCAATAAATGAATCATTACATGCCGGTTGAATTACAGTGTTACCAGCTGATTCAATTTGCATTATGCCCTTGTTAGCAGTTGTTACAACACCATTTTCCTTACGCAAGTTGTTTAAAAAATCTAAATTAAGCGTCATGTGCGACGTAGCTCCCGAATCAAAATACCAATCGTCAACAGTTGTATTTTCCATAATAATGCGACAGCAGAATATGCATCGAATTTATTAACATTATTGGTTTCAATGTGGTGTGTTTTTGTACGGCAAAATTTGGCTATGTGACCAAACCTGTTGCATTTTCTACATTTTGGACCCTTTTTGTTTGTTTTTGTTATAGGGGCACGATTTGTTGTGTGAAAAGCAGAACTTTCGCATGCGATAACTTTCCGGCAGTCCTGCCAATAAAAGAGATCCAATCCATTCCTCACTAATGGATAACCAATGCCATTTAATGACTGAGCTGTGGTAACTATTTCTTTTACATAAATATCCATTGAATTACAGCTTGAAAGCGTTGTTGTTATCAGCTTACGCAAAAGTGCCACTCGACGTTTTAAGCCACTGTCTTTGTATGCGTTTGCTAGCTGTTGCCATAGTTCTTTGGCTGTTTTTGCATTTTGTATGTATATGCACATAACACAACGGATCAATCATTAGTGTCAACTTACTTCTGGCCCTTCTGTCTTGTTCTGGCTTTATTTGTGTTTTTGGATTTCCCGTTTCATCGACTTCATAATCAATAGTGGTAGTCCAAAGATTGTCCAAATCCAGATACGCCTGTGTAGCTATTTTCCACGTGGGGTAGTTTTCCCTACCAAGCAACCTGTCCATGGTCAAACCACTTGTGATACCTTCCAGCTTCGACATTCTTGACACAAAAAATTTATTTGTTACCGTAAATTTAATTTTCCTGCTTTTTTTTTAAATTTTATTCTGGGCCCATAACATATTAGATTTAATAAAAGAGGTTATGCGTGTGCGTTTCAATTTAATATAAAAAGAATGTTTTATTACAATGGAAGTACAAAAGGTAAAGAAAAGAAAATGGTAGATATCAGTATGTACATATATTAGTAAAGGTGTTATGATTCTTGCTATTTTTTGTATTGGATTTTTTAGGATTGACTGAATGAAACAACAAATGCGAGAAAGAACAAGAAATATAATTTGATAAACAACCCCTTTTTTCTGATTGACATTTCTCATATTTATTTTTTTCTTTGACTAAAACAAAAAAAAAAAAATGGTAAAAGCTTGGGCAGATTAAACAATTTTGTTTTTGATATGTGAAATGAAGCAGGTACCCTTCATATGGGATTTCAAATCATAAATATTCAATTAAAGAATATACCCCGATGTAATTCGTAATATTTTACATTATTTGCATTCAATTTTATTGTTTAAAAAAAAATTGTTTGTGATTCCAAAATAAAATGTAAACAAAACAAACAATACTGCCCACGTTTTTTTTCCCACAAAAACCCGTCAAAAAAGCTAAAAAAAAACGCAAAAAAAAGTTAAAAACCGCTACTTTCGATCAAAAACTAAAAAAATTGGCAACAGTGCTAACAATTAATCTGGAATTGTCAATTTTAATACCATGTTCACACGGACAGCAATATTCGTGTTTCGCTCTCTTATTCCTGTTTCGCGCCCAAACATGATTGAAACGACTTGTTTTCCCATACAAAATTTTGTGAGCGAAACAGGTCGTTTCATTTGAAACAGGCTGCGAAACAGGAAAAATGTACTATCATCTCCAATTTTGATAACATTTATCGTTAGTTTATCTGAACTAGCTCTCAAAAAAAGCAAAACAAAGAAAAAAACAAAATAAAAATTGATGCCTAATAAAATAAAGTGATAATTATAACATAATAATATCAATAAAAGTGTTAAATAATATATGTTTAAGTTTTATTTACTTTTTTTTATCTATTTAAAAAAAATCACACTAACAACACAAAAAAATGTTAAAATGAAACAGGAATGAATCGTATGAACAGCATGTTTGGCAAACTAGTTTCAACGAGCGAAACGAGTGGTTTATAACATAGCGTCTTCACCTGACAATTTTTTGTCATACCAAACGTCATACTTCATATTAAAAAAACGCTGACAAAAATTTTCGAATTTTTTTATATAGACTTTGACGTTTGGTATGACAAAAAATTGTCAGGTGAAGACGCTATGTAACGTCGTATGAACATAGCATAAGTTAAACATTTTTATATTTTTTTTGACAGTCTTAGATTATTTATCGATAACACATGTATATTTGTTTGACATTTCAAGATTTTTTATGATATAATCATACTCTTTACACTTTTGCACTGTTTTCCAATATAGAACAAATACAAAAAATAGCAAGTACCATAACAGCTTAAAACGTATAATAACAAGGTAGAACAAATAACAATTAGCTTAGAATAAACAAGGTGACTCCAATAGAAAATTATGACCATGTTTTAATAGCATATAATTTAAATGTGCTGCCCTCGTTGGAAAAATAACACCATATGAATTTTCTTTACCAAATTGCCGATAATTACATATAAATCTACAAGTATCCTGGGAAGTTTTTGGACAACAAATAACTCTACAACTTTCGGCTGGCCGAGCCAGTCCTTTATTTGCCCAATCTCAACAAAAGACCCCTATTGTTGGTTTCAATTCAGATCCTCAAAGATCAGAGGGCCGTCTTTTGTTGCCGAAATAATATTCAGAAAATTCTGCCGTTGCTGTGGCTAAAATAAAAAGTGTACGTTTTAAAACACCATGCAAAATTTTTATTTCTAACCTAATTAATTTTTGTTTAAATATGTTAGAGTAGAACAACTGAAAACACCACAAAAATGCCAATTTTTTTTTTTAATTTTTGTTATACATACGCTTTACTGGCTAATATTTGTGAAAATTTGTGAGTTGTTTAAATTAAATACTGCAAAATATTTTAATAATTATTAAATTATTAAAATAAATAAAGAAAATCCAAAGGATTGGGGTAAGTAAGTTATAAAAATCCGAAAAAGAAAAACGCGAAGCTGAAGATGCGGAAAAGCCTAAACAAAATTTGGATGAAGCCAAAAAGATTCATATCCGAAGATCCCAGTTGGCCAGCTGCATATTTGAATGTGTCGAAAATTAACAGAAACGTTAAAATCTATGGATGGGCACATCGTTTAAGACGTCAAGGCAAAGGTTTAATGTTTTATTTAAATTACGGATTTTTACAATGTTTGGTACACTAAAACCTGTGCCAGAAGGCAAATCGGTAAGTTTCGTTTCGTGAACAATATTGTAGAAACTCATTTATTTGTTTTATGCACCAGGTGGACACGAATTGCATGTAGATTACTGGGAATTAATTGGTTTGGCTCCTGCTGGCGGTGCTGAAAGTATTCTCAATGAAGAGGCTAATCCCGATGTTCAGTTGGATAATCGTCATATTATGATTAGAGGCGAAAACATTTTTCCGTGTTAATTCTTCCACCTGCAGTGAATAATGTAAACGCATACGTACAGCAGTCAACTTGATTTGGTTGCATTGTAAGGAGCCAGAGTTGGTTATACGATATTCAGAGGTATGTTACCATAAAAATTTGTTTTTAAATAAAATTAAGTCGTCTTTTTTTTGTATTTTACAGTATTTTGCGAATTGTAGCGAAAAACACAAATCTAGCACTTCTTGATCGCACAGTGACCTCTTTAGTGTGTGCTCTTTACAATTGTGGGGAATCAGACACTCTTTATGGTTTAACAAATTGTCTAAAAAGTTTTTAGTAAAAACTAAACACGGCAAACGTTTCGAATGGATACAATATGTAGCAGAATTGTACAATAATATTTAAAAACAGTTAAATGGTGTTTGATCTAGACAAACGTTTTGCAAAAACCAATAAGTTTTTAATAAAACTATTGGTTACGAGCGACGTCTAATATTAAATTATCATCTGACGTCTATGAAAAGCAGAATAACTGTTACGGTCTCTGTTTTATTAAGCTTTTTTGCAATATTCCCATTCTTTAAATATTTCACTTGGTTTTTGCTTAAGCCAACCTTTGGTTAACATTGATGCTTTAGATGTAAACATATACTTAGGAATGATTCTAATGAAACTACAAGATATACTGGTAGTGTATAGGATCATTCCTTAGTATATGTACTTATCTATAGCATCAATGTTAACCAAAGGTTGACTTAAGCAAAAACCAAGTGAAATATTTAAAGAATGGGAATATTGCAAAAAAGCTTTATAAAATTTAAATTCCCTCATAGGACAAAAAATAATTATTTATTTATTTAATTTATTTTGTAAAACGAACAAATATTGAATTTTATTTTAAATAAAAAACAAAAATATGTATGAGAATTTAATAAAATGAATCGTGTTTTATTTAAGCTAAAAAGTACGTCAACAGTGACGAATATATGCATCAGTATTGACTAGTCAGCTGTGCCCGGTATATGCATCAGTACTGACTAATCAGTTGTGTCCGGTTTATACATCAGTACTGATATGTAAAGAGTATAAGAGTAAACAGCTCAGATATATGTTTTATCTACCACAAAATTCATAGGTTAAAGAAGGATGCAAAATCACACGTACAAAAAAGTTAAGGTAATTTTTTTCACGTTGGCCTTAAGAAAATGATAGAAACTTTGTTCTACGCCATGACCGATATCTGTATCAGCAATGTCGGTCATATGATAGGTCAAATGACCGTCACTATTCTTGAAGGGAAATGTCACGTAAATATGATACCATGTTCACACGGACAGCAATATTCGTGTTTCGCTCTCTTATTCCTGTTTCGCGCCCCAAACATGATTGAAACGGCTTGTTTTCCCATCAAAAATGTTGTGAGCGAAACAGGTCGTTTCATTTTGAAACAGGCTGCCAATTTTGATAAAATTTATCGTTAGTTTATCTGAACGAGCTCTCAAAAAAAAATCAAAACAAAGAAAAAAAACAAAATAAAAATTGATGTTTAATTAAATAAAGTGATAATTATAACAAAATAATATCAATAAAAGTGTTAAATAATATCTGTTTAAGTTTTATTTACTTTTTTTTTATCTATTTAAAAAAAATCACACTAACAACACAAAAAAAATGTCAAAATGAAACAGGAATGAATCGTATGAACAGCATGTTTGGCAAACTAGTTTCAAAGAGCGAAACGAGTGGTTTATAACGTCGTATGAACATAGCATAAGGCGAAAATGCAACGAGTTCTATCATGGCTTTAAATCAGGGATTTCCATTTCTTTGCACAATTGTGCACACCAATACTAACACATATTTTTATGCTCTTAACACTCAAAAAATATTATGCGGTCAAAAATGCTTTTGGTAACATCCAATTTTTATTTAGAGTTTAAATTTTAAGACTTAAATGTAGAATAATATAACATTTCATAAGTTTACATGCAAAGCAAAGAACATTGTAAAATGGTAATTATTTGAGATTTAAAATCAATTTTTAATATTTCAGATAAAAATGCGTTAACCGATTTATTATTAAGGAAAAAATATTGTATTCTATTAATTTGTAATTTTCAAATATTATCTACATTGTTTTGCATTTAAGCTAACGATATGTTTTTTGTTTGTGAAAAAAATTCTTTGATGCCTGTAAAAGGTTCCCTTTTTCTTTCGTTAAAAAGACGTACCTAAATGCAGAATTTTTTAAGAAAAAAAATAGCCACAAGAATTTGTTGGTATTTTGTGCTTGTAAAAATATTTTTGTTTCTGTACCAATCCCGTCGGTGGGTTTTCTTTTTCTTTGAAAACACTTTTCTTAAGTAAGTAAAAATATTTAAAAAACAAGTTAAAAAAGTTTTGTTTTGCTACAATTTATGTGTAATCCTATACAGTTAAAAGCAAATGTGACAGCAGGTTCTAATTTTTTCCCAAATTAAAACTGGTGATTTTTCCAATTTTCCAAAAACTTCACTTGTTTATAGAAATCTCGAAATCGACAAAAGATATGAATATGCCGTAATATTTGAAACACTTTTCAATAATTTGCAAGACAGGTTTCAAGATTTTGTAATTTTACAACCGCTATTAGATCTTTTCGAAAACCCTTTTCGTTGCGATGTAAGCAACTTCGAATTTGATATTCAATCAGAACTAATTATACTACGAAGCGAAGTAAATGCTCTAGACGAAAATAATATTGTAGAGTTCTGGAAAGATTTGGATGGCGAGTTCTATCCTGAACTGATAAAAAATTCATTTAAGTGCCTCTCTTAATTCGGCACTACTTACCTATGCGAACAAATTTTTTCGGATTTAAAATTTATTTGTTCCAAGCAAGTTCATCCCATTTGAAAAGCATTCTGCTATGACGAAACTGCCATAAAAGTAAAAATTAGAAGATTTTATTTTATAAGTTGTATAAGACAAGGGAACAAAATTAAAAATTTTTTGTGTTGCTAGAAAATGTGTAGCAGTTCTTTACCAATTCAATGTCGTTGATTTTAAAACTGCACTTTTTTCTATCAGCTGTGATTTGTGTGCAATATTTATTTTTTATGAATTTTTAAAACATAAAAATCTTTAATTTTTTACAATTTTTTGATAAGATATTTGAAACTGATTTAGAGTCAAAAAGCTTCCGAATAAAAAAAAAGTGTAGTTTTAAAATCAGCGACATTGAATTGGTAAAGAACTGCTACAAATATTTTATCAACACAAAAAATTTTTATTTTGTACCTTTGTGTTACACAACTTCTAAAATATATTACTAACATTTTATTTCGGCTGTAAATGAATGCATTCTCTCAATTTTTTTACTCTCTGGTACTCACTAATACACAACCAAAAAATTTTTGGAAATGCCTGCTTTAAATGAAGTATTTATTGGTGAAACATCGGCGCGTGTCTCATACTTACAATTAATTATTGAACATCAAGATGTTGTAAATTAGACAAAATGTTCAGGATTATGCGTTAGCACTGGTACCGGTTCATCATTTTGGCATACGAGGCAGAGAAACTTTCAAAATTGAAATTTTTAAGATTTAGAAATTTCCATTCGAATAATTAAATTTTACTTTTTAGTATAAATCGTACAAGCAAACATCATGTAGAAGGATTATTTAATATACTGCCGGACTCGGCCAAACAGTCCTTAAAAGGCCTTTGTGCAGAGCAACTAGCACATACCAAAATCAAAATTTACGTTTTGCTCCTGGTAAAATATTTCTAAATAAATCTTGTCTTCTTAATTAACAGCTATTCTCTCAATTTGTGTACAATCTACATTGTACACTCATGTTATATATTTTATACTTGAATTTATCACTTTGCATTACAATCTACATTTCACACTTATGAAAAAACATTGTTTTATATATTTTATATTTGAATTTATCTTTGCATTATTTAAAACATTGTTTTATATACATATATTTTATATTTAAATTTATCTTTGCATTATTTCGAACATTGGATTTATATATTTGTATTTGAATTTATTACCTATGTCACTATCTAGATAGACAATTTGAAATTGTATTTAAAATCAATCGTAACGGTCATTTGAATCATTTATCATGAGTTATTGTGAATTGAATAGAAGATTATGAATTGAAATGACCACTGTGGTTGAAAGTTGTTTGCGCTCTTTAGTACTCTCCAAGACCAGACTGTCAAGCCTGGCTTTGGATAGTAAGAAACAAGATGGGCGAAGTTTAAGTCGCGTTATCATCAAACCGACACTTCACATACCACTTTCAAAGGTAACAGACGTTCTTTACTCTTTGTATTTTAAGTTAAATACTTGAATTTTTTATAACCTTAAATTAAATCTTGTTCAACTATAAATTTAAATAAACCATATCAACTGTAAGTGAAATCGAAATACAGTGCGTTTCCCTCCCCAAAGAAGTCAGCTCAAGGTAAGCATAATCGTATGCATCCCACTGTTATCTAACGACATAATCTCACGTGTCATCTTTCTTCCCTTAACCCACAACTACTGCAATTATTCCACGGAGTAATTAAAGATTCGTTGATTTACAGATTTCTCCTGCTCTTGTCCCCTAAGAGAGGAAAATCTGTAAAGTTAGTAATAATTAGGCTACCCAACAGGCTAGTTTATTCATGGTCCATACGAGCTCGAACACAAACTCTCTTAATTCAACTTTCAACAACTTAAAGAAGAAGGACAACATGAGGTAAATCAAGAAATAAGTCAACAGGTTCAGTACATAAAAGCAGCAGAAACGTGAGTAGCAAAAATAAACTATTACTATAAAAGTGAAATTTACTAAAGTAAAACCCGAGGATGTAAAAAAGGAAAAAGTGTAGTGTGAATAAGAAGGAAAACAAAAAGTGTGGTGTGAAAAGTGTAAAAAGAAAAAGATGAAAAATTAAGTAATTTAGTCGCTATATTATCGAAAATCGAAATAAAATTTTAAATAAAATAGCGGTAAAAAATTGAAAATTTAAAGAAAATGGCGCCATAAAAATATGTATGCATATATAAAATATGCATAGAAAATAAAGGGGAAAAAGAAAACCACAAAATTGTCGCCATATGTAAAGAAAAAGCCGCCAAGAGAAATAATACATACCTTTGTGTATAGAAGAGTTAGTGGAAAATAAAAGCGAAAAATAGAAAAGAGTATACAAAGGGTTTATGTAAATGGAATGAAACATACTGCCATACATACAATATTGAAAGAAGGTAGAAGAAAAAAGAAGTGAAACAATTATTACCATATGTACATAGAAAGAAAAAATTGGTTCAAAAGAAAAAAAAAGAGAACTTTTATAAAATTTTGTCAAGATCAAAAAAAAAAAAAAAAAAAAAAAAAAGTGCATATGTAGCGAATCCATAGAGATTGGGAAAAGAAAAACAAGTAAGAAACCCACGTGAAACAGAAGCCAAGGAAAAAGAGAAACATTGCCAAGCGAATTGGATAAAAGGTATTTAAAACTCAAAATAAATAAAAACCATCTTCTCTTACCATACAAATCATCCCTCAAAACATGTAATACAAACATACACACAATCCTCAAATTTAATTTGCGCTCCTAATATAAAAGCTTTAATACATACCTCTCATTAAACCAAACACACACACCACAAATCATCAAAATTCATTTGCGCTCTTCGTTAAAACACACACACACACACACACACACACACACACACACACACACACACACACACAAATAATCATTAACACTCTTTGGTTAAATTTAAAGTTTAATATAGTACTGTTGATTGTTTTTAAATTGCGTTCTCGTGAACTAACAAGTGGAGTAAAAAGAAAACATACTCTTACTTGTTAGATTGCGGATACAAGATTACACACACGAATCATCAATGTCGTATAAACCCGTGAGTTAAAGTAAAAGCTTTAATTTTAGTGTGTCTTATTTATGAAAAGACACACAGACACAGGGTTGTTAGATGTGACGATTTTTCGTCATTTTGACGATTTTTTTGTGAAAATACAGTAAAACGACGATTGACGATTTTTAAACTAAAAGTAATAGTGTTATGACGATTTTCTGGCATCAGTAAAACACTTACAAGAAATATTAACAATTATATTGGGAACAGTTCAAAACGTAAAAATCATTTTTCGATATACAAAAATTATTAGAAATTAAACAAAAAAAGTTCTTACCCCATCACAAACCAGGTGGTTTTTATTAGAAGCACTAGTAATTCGAATTCTACAATTAAACGAATGCCATCGATACGGCAAAAAAAATATATACTAGAGCCCCGATTTGCATCGGTCCTATTTGGTCCGCTTTTTAAAAATTGGTTAAATCCGCTTTGCGTTTTAATGATTTCGATTTGCGTCGCTACAGACGATTTCATTTTTTCGCTGAAATCATAATCATATTTGAAGAATTTTCCTACTTGCGTGTAAAAAGCCGGATTCCCATTTAATTCTGTTAGGTAAGTTATTCTAAGTATAGTTTAGTGTAAGGAAGTAAGAAGTTAGTTTTTAATAAGAAGTTGTGTAGAAAAATGAGTGCAAAGTGAAGAAAATGCATTCGTTTGGAACTAAAATTGGACGTCATAAATCGTTTCAAGTCGGGTAAAAAGACTGTTGATTTAGACATACCCCTTGGTTTATCACCTTCAACATTATAAACAATTTGCATTAGTGATAGCGTTAAAAATTAATCATTTAAAGATAGCTCGAGTTAATAGCAAATGAGATTTTATTTTTTATTTAATGTTTTTGTGAATATGGATAAATGAAATAAATAAATGTTTGTTATGTTTTTATGAAAATATATTTTTTCTTATGTATTTCTTTTCAAATGATAAATATATTTCAGCCCACTTGCTGAAATAAATAGAATGAAACTTAAGAATATCACTTTCTTGATCATAAATATAATGTTTTGCTAAAAATTTAGATTTTTGAACCACTCAATGCAATAAATTGTCTCCAATTTGTAAAATTTAAATATTTGACGATTTGTTGACGATTTTGTTAACTGTTCATGACGATTTTGACGAATTTTGTTCAAACTTTTGACTATTTTTTAAGAAAAAAGCCTGACAACCCTGCACAGACACCATAATTTATTTAACTCTTTCAACTACAAATAATTTATTGCTCTCTTAAAAAGCAACAAATTGAGAAATTCTTAATTTGTTTGCTAAATTTTGCTATAGCCCGAATACTGTGCTATAACTAAAAGAAAAAATACAGTCCACTACAAGTTTTTACGAACACTTCGTAAAAATAAATAAAATTTTTTGAAAATCGAACATTCATAATTTTATTATATTATATTTAATTATATTGTTACATTGATATATACACATTTATACACAAACTTCAGGTTGATTAGAGGGGTGGAAAGCCTCGACAAAAAGGAAAAAACATTTTTTTTTAATATTTGAAAATTTAAGTAGAAAGTGCGTTAAAACGGTCGGATTCGGGAGAAAATTTCAAGAAATTTACTAAAGCAATTTCCCTAATTGCAGAGTTAGTAAATTTTCAAGTGCGTTCGGCATTAGAAAAAAAAAATTTTTTTTTAAGAAATTTACTAAAAGCTATTCCCCCAATTGCAGTTTTAGTAAATTTTCTAGTGCGGTTAATCGGATTAAAGGAAAAATTTTTTATGAATTTACTAAAAAGCAATTTCCCTAATTGCAGAGTTAGTAAATTTTCAAGTGCGTTTCGGCAGTAGTAAAAAAAAAAAAAAAAATTTTGAGGAAATTTACTAAAAGCAATTACCCTAGTTGCAGAGTTAGTAAATTTTCAAGTGCGTTTCGGAAATAGGAAAAAAAAATATTATATATAAATTTACTACAGGCAATTTCCCTGGCAGAGTTAGTAAATTTTCAAGTGAATTTCGTCTACAGTTAAAAGGAAAAAAGGAAATAAAATAAATTTACATAAGTGCAGTTAGGCCAATTGCGGATTTAGTAAATTTAAGGTGCGAAGCATATCAGGAAAAAGTGAAGAATTAGATAAGGATTGATAAATTTTAGTTCAATGGTTAATACTCAGAATGAGTGGAAAATTGAGTTGGGTTCGAAAAGAAAAATTCAATTAATTCCACTGTAAACTAGAAGAATAAAACTTAAAAATTTCACTTTGTATCAAATGATATATGTATTATTAGAGCAAATTTAATAAAAATAAAATACCTATCGATAAATAAAATAAACATTAAGAGTTTAAATTTTTCTCAAACTGGATTAGGCTAAATTGGAATAGGCGAGATAATTGAGGATCTTAAATTTCCCGGGAATTTGTGTTAATATTTAATTTTCAGATTAAAATAAAATTTAAAATTCCCACATGAACCAAAGCAACAATATTCTGAGATTGAATAAAATTCTAAGATTTGTGTAAAATTTACTTTTTTTGAAAATTTGACGAAAATTTAATTTTCCCATAAAGTAAAATATTAGTCGTCTTAAATTGGATGGAAGTCCAACAAGTTAAATAAAATATAGTTTTCAAAAAAAATTTTTGTTGAATAAAAGTTAAAATTTCCATGAGAGAAAAGAAGATTAATATTCTTGAATTGCATACAAATTCAAATTTCAAATAAAATTTAGTTTTCCGAGATAAAATAGAATATTAACAGGCTTGAATTGAATCTTAAATAAAATTTACTTTTGCAAAAATTTAAATAAGATTTGAATTTCCGATGAAATTGGATCAGTATTCCTACATTGAGCAAAGTCTAAAATTTTAAAACAAAAGTTACTTTTGAAAATTTTTAAATAAAATTGAAATTTCCAGTATAAAAGAATATTAGTATTCTTAAATTGAGCAAAGTTTAAAATTTCAAACAAACTTTCCTTTTGCCAAAATTTTTAAATGAAATTTAAATTTCCTGTATAAAATTGGATTAGTATGAAGATTTAAATAAAATTATAGATTCCCAAATAAATAATATTTAATATTCTTAAAAGAACATAATTCTTAAAATTATAAATTCACAAATAAGTAAAATTTAATACTCTTAAAGGAATATAAATCTTAAAATAATAAATTCCCTCTTAACTAAAATTTAATATTCTTAAATGAAAATAATTCTTAAAAAATTTAAATAACTTAATTTTCCCCATAAATAGAGAAAAAAAAATTAAAATTTTAAGCGATGCAGTTCCTAAAAGTGGTAAATGAAATCTAATTTTACCATGTAAAATATAATAAGTTCTTTAATACAAATGAAAATTGGGAATTTTGTTTAAATAAACTTACCTTTTCAATTTTTTTTTCTTTTTAATTTAATAAAATTTAAACTTCCCTTGTTAATATTCTGAAATTGAATTGAAGTGGATAACTTCAATAAAATTCAATTTGCCCAAGTCCGCAGTAAAATTAGTAATTTCTTGAATCCATACGAAAAGTAATGAGAAATTGATAACGGTGCGTAACATTTGAACGTAAATGCAAATATAAACTTTAGGCATAAGCTTCCTGGGTTCAATTTATTGTTTTAACTAATCTGTAGTTACCCTACCCCCCTAAAATTAGCCAGGAAAGTGTTGTTCTTCTTAATTGGATAATAATATCGAAAAGAATCAATAACTCTAAATCGTTTCCAACAAAAGGCTTACTCGAATAGTTAGTCAAACTTACATTAATGCCTAAAGGAGCAATTCATAACTAATATTTGCATTTATAATAGCACACACACCGTTAGTTACCGGTAATTCTCATTTGAAACGTGAAGGGACCCTTTTTCGAATTTTGTTCTATATTTTTTTGTAAATTTTCATCCCAGGTTATAATTATGACGAGCACGACAGGAACCTCTGATTCGGCTTTTAATACCCTTTACAGGGAGCAATTCCTTTTTGATTGTGGGAATCTGCTCCAGTTTAGTGAGACTTTCAATAATAGTACCCTTCAGGATCATAACGAGTCGACACTGGAGGCAAAGCTAAAGGAGCTGGACTCAGAATGGGTGACACTAAAGGATTCGTATAGAAAGGTTATGGTGGCTCCAGATGAAATAGTGGGAGCCGAATTCAAAACACACGCCAAGAGTGAATATTCCACTTGCTCCGAAGTTTACTTCTATTGTTATTCGCAACTTATTGAATGGTTAAAGGGCAGCCGAATTGAGTCATCGCCAACCGCCGCCTTCCAGTCTACCTCGAGATATGGCCACCCAGATCATAACCTGGTACCCAATCAGTCGGATAGTTTCATCAAATTGCCTCCGTGTGATACGGAGATTTTCAAAGGCAGTTATGAACAATGGCCCTCATTCAGAGACATGTTCACTGCAGTTTATATAAATCACTCAAGGCTATCTCCCGTGGTGAAGCTATATCACCTAAGGAACAAAACAAGAGGTGGAGCTGGGGCTATAGTAAAGAGATATACCCTCTCTCAAGAAAATTTTGATCTAGCATGGAATGCGCTAAAAATAAGGTATGAAAATAAACGCGTACTGGTGGATAACCAGATAAAATTACTTTTCAATCCCAGCAGCGGTCAGAGAAGAAAGTGAGGCAATACAAAAGATTCAGTCTGCGGTCAATGACTCGCTGGCCACCCTGAGAACTCTAGGGGTGGATGTAGAAAGCTGGAACCCAATTCTAATAAGATTGATTTCCACAAAACTACCAGACACAACTCTAACGTTATGGGAACAATCGCTCACGTCCCCTCGAGAGCTCCCAAAATGGAACCAAATGTCGCAGTTTTTAGTAGATAGGTATGAGGCAGTTGAGCGGCTTAAAAGCATAAGAAATTCCAAGGATTGTTTTACCCTGTCGAATACATCACAGTCAACAGTGCAGACCTATGTTTCCCAGGAAACCAAAAACTCAAATTGCAAATTGTGCAAGGAAGACCATGGGTTGAGAAACTGCCCTAAGTTCCGCACTTTCACTGTACAGCAAAGAGTGGATTATATATTTCAAAATAAGTTTTGCAATAATTGTTTGGGGACTTCACACTTCAAAGCAAATTGCAAAAGTAAGTATACCTGTCTGGTCTGCAAGAAAACTCATCATACCCTATTGCACATGACAAGGGGAGCTCAGGGCTTGTCTCAAGAGTCTCAGTGCACTAAATTCTGCCCCTACAACGGTGCGAAAAGTTGAAGATGACCGCCAGGCAGAACGGCCAGCAACATCCTCAAGGGTACAGGCCAATTGCTCTGCAGGGAATGAGAGCATTCTATTGCGGACTGAATTTTACTTGAATTTTTTATAACCTTAAATTAAATCTTGTTCAACTATAAATTTAAATAAACCATATCAACTGTAAGTGAAATCGAAATACAGTGCGTTTCCCTCCCCAAAGAAGTCAGCTCAAGGTAAGCATAATCGTATGCATCCCACTGTTATCTAACGACATAATCTCACGTGTCATCTTTCTTCCCTTAACCCACAACTACTGCAATTATTCCACGGAGTAATTAAAGATTCGTTGATTTACAGATTTCTCCTGCTCTTGTCCCCTAAGAGAGTAAAATCTGTAAAGTTAGTAATAATTAGGCTACCCAACAGGCTAATTTATTCATGGTCCATACGAGCGCGAACACAAACTCTCTTAATTCAACTTTCAACAACTTAAAGAAGAAGCACAGCATGAGGTAAATCAAGAAATAAGTCAACAGGTTCAGTACATAAAAGCAGCAGAAACGTGAGTAGCAAAAATAAACTATTACTATAAAAGTGAAATTTACTAAAGTAAAACCTGAGGATGTAAAAAAGGAAAAAGTGTAGTGTGAATAAGAAGGAAAACAAAAAGTGTGGTGTGAAAAGTGTAAAAAGATGAAAAATTAAGTAATTTAGTCGCTATATTATCGAAAATCGAAATAAAATTTTAAATAAAATAGCGGTAAAAAATTGAAAATTTAAAGAAAATGGCGCCATAAAAATATGTATGCATATATAAAATATGCATAGAAAATAAAGGGGAAAAAGAAAACCACAAAATTGTCGCCATATGTAAAGAAAAAGCCGCCAAGAGAAATAATACATACCTTTGTGTATAGAAGAGTTAGTGGAAAATAAAAGCGAAAAATAGAAAAGAGTATACAAAGGGTTTATGTAAATGGAATGAAACATACTGCCATACATACAATATTGAAAGAAGGTAGAAGAAAAAAGAAGTGAAACAATTATTACCATATGTACATAGAAAGAAAAAATTGGTTCAAAAGAAAAAAAAAGAGAACTTTTATAAAATTTTGTCAAGATCAAAAAAAAAAAAAAACAAGTGCATATGTAGCGAATCCATAGAGATTGGGAAAAGAAAAACAAGTAAGAGACCCACGTGAAACAGAAGCCAAGGAAAAAGAGAACCATTGCCAAGCGAATTGGATAAAAGGTATTTAAAACTCAAAATAAATAAAAACCATCTTCTCTTACCATACAAATCATCCCTCAAAACATGTAATAAAAACATACACACAATCCTCAAATTTAATTTGCGCTCCTAATATAAAAGCTTTAATACATACCTCTCATTAAATAAAACACACACACCACAAATCATCAAAATTCATTTGCGCTCTTCGTTAAAACACACACACACACACACACACACACAAATAATCATTAACACTAACTACCCTGCCGGCAAATGAGTAGCTAACTACAAAAAAAGCCAACTTTAAGTTAGCTTGTATAGACTAACTTAAAGCCAACAACTAAGCAATGGAAAATTTACATTAACCAAAGTGTATACAAACACTGTATATTTTAAGTAGAGAGAGCCATGTCGATTGGCAAACAAAATGTCATTATAGTCATTATAGTCAAAAAACATAGTTTTTTAATACAAAAACTACACTGCCCCGGTAGACTAGCTGGTAGCGAGCTAGTCTATCAGCACCGAGGTTGCGGGATCGAATCCCACCAGAGACAGAAAAAAAAATAAAAAATAAAATAAAGTAAAATAAAATAAGAAAAAATAAAAAAATAAAAAAAATTAAAAAAAATAATAAAAAAAAATTAAAAAAAATAAATTGACTTTGTGTAACTACATATTTTTATAAAGTTTTTGCTGGGTAGCTACAAAAAGTTAACTTTTAAGTTAACTGAAAGTAATGCAGAGTCGGACAATTGACTACTTCCTAGGACATCGCAATGTTAAAAAAGTTAGTTAATTACATATAAAAGTAATCCAATTGTCAACCACCACTACTTGAGAAATAGTTAGCTTTAAATTAATTGAAAGTTAACTGAATTGCCTGCAGGGTAACAAGTGGAGTAAAAAGAAAACATACTCTTACTTGTTAGATTGCGGATACAAGATTACACACACGAATCATCAATGTCGTATAAACCCGTGAGTTAAAGTAAAAGCTTTAATTTTAGTGTCTCTTATTTATGAAAAGACACACAGACACCATAATTTATTTAACTCTTTCAACTACAAATAATTTATTGCTCTCTTAAAAAGCAACAAATTGAGAAATTCTTAATTTGTTTGCTAAATTTTGCTATAGCCGGAATACTGTGCTATAACTAAAAGAAAAAATACAGTCCTCTACAAGTTTTTACGAACACTTCGTAAAAATAAATAACATTTTTTGAAAATCGAACATTCATAATTTTATTATATTATATTTAATTATATTGTTACATTGATATATACACATTTATACACAAACTTCAGGTTGATTAGAGGGGTGGCAAGCCTCGACAAAAAGGAAAAAAAATTTTTTTTTAATATTTGAAAATTTAAGTAGAAAGTGCGTTAAAAACGGTAGGATTCGGGAGAAAATTTCAAGAAATTTACTAAAGCAATTTCCCTAATTGCAGAGTTAGTAAATTTTCAAGTGCGTTCGGCATTAGAAAAAAAAAATTTTTTTTTAAGAAATTTACTAAAAGCAATTCCCCCAATTGCAGTTTTAGTAAATTTTCTAGTGCGATTAATCGGATTAAAGGAAAAATTTTTTATGAATTTACTAAAAAGCAATTTCCCTAATTGCAGAGTTAGTAAATTTTCAAGTGCGTTTCGGCAGTAGTAAAAAAAAAAAAAAAATTTTGAGGAAATTTACTAAAAGCAATTACCCTAGAGTTAGTCAATTTTCAAGTGCGTTTCGGAAATAGGAAAAAAAAATTTTATATATAAATTTACTACAGGCAATTTCCCTGGCAGAGTTAGTAAATTTTCAAGTGAATTTCGTCTACAGTTAAAAGGAAAAAAGGAAATAAAATAAATTTACATAAGTGCAGTTCGGCCAATTGCGGATTTAGTAAATTTAAGTTGCGAAGCATATCAGGAAAAAGTGAAGAATTAGATAAGGATTGATAAATTTTAGTTCAATGGTTAATACTCAGAATGAGTGGAAAATTGAGTTGGGTTCGAAAAGAAAAATTCAATTAATTCCACTGTAAACTAGAAGAATAAAACTTAAAAATTTCACTTTGTATCAAATGATATATGTATTATTAGAGCAAATTTAATAAAAATAAAATACCTATCGATAAATAAAATAAACATTAAGAGTTTAAATTTTTCTCAAACTGGATTAGGCTAAATTGGAATAGGCGAGATAATTGAGGATCTTAAATTTCCCGGGAATTTGTGTTAATATTTAATTTTCAGATTAAAATAAAATTTAAAATTCCCACATGAACCAAAGCAACAATATTCTGAGATTGAATAAAAGTCTAAGATTTGTGTAAAATTTACTTTTTTTGAAAATTTGACGAAAATTTAATTTTCCCATAAAGTAAAATATTAGTCGTCTTAAATTGGATGGAAGTCCAACAAGTTAAATAAAATATAGTTTTCAAAAAAAATTTTTGTTGAATAAAAGTTAAAATTTCCATGAGAGAAAAGAAAATTAATATTCTTGAATTGCATACAAATTCAAATTTCAAATAAAATTTAGTTTTCCGAGATAAAATAGAATATTAACAGGCTTGAATTGAATCTTAAATAAAATTTACTTTTGCAAAAATTTAAATAAGATTTGAATTTCCGATGAAATTGGATCAGTATTCCTACATTGAGCAAAATCTAAAATTTTAAAACAAAAGTTACTTTTGAAAATTTTTAAATAAAATTGAAATTTCCAGTATAAAAGAATTAGTATTCTTAAATTGAGCAAAGTTTAAAATTTCAAACAAACTTTCCTTTTGCCAAAATTTTTAAATGAAATTTAAATTTCCTGTATAAAATTGGATTAGTATGAAGATTTAAATAAAATTATAGATTCCCAAATAAATAATATTTAATATTCTTAAAAGAACATAATTCTTAAAATTATAAATTCACAAATAAGTAAAATTTAATACTCTTAAAGGAATATAAATCTTAAAATAATAAATTCCCTCTTAACTAAAATTTAATATTCTTAAATGAAAATAATTCTTAAAAAAATTAAATAACTTAATTTTCCCCATAAATAAAGAAAAAAAAAATTAAAATTTTAAGCGATGCAGTTCCTAAAAGTGGTAAATGAAATCTAATTTTACCATGTAAAATATAATAAGTTCTTTAATACAAATGAAAATTGGGAATTTTGTTTAAATAAACTTACCTTTACAATTTTTTTTTCTTTTTAATTTAATAAAATTTAAACTTCCCTTGTTAATATTCTGAAATTGAATTGAAGTGGATAACTTCAATAAAATTCAATTTGCCCAAGTCCGCAGTAAAATTAGTAATTTCTTGAATCCATACGAAAAGTAATGAGAAATTGATAACGGTGCGTAACATTTGAACGTAAATGCAAATATAAACTTTAGGCATAAGCTTCCTGGGTTCAATTTATTGTTTTAACTAATCTGTAGTTACCCTACCCCCCTAAAATTAGCCAGGAAAGTGTTGTTTTTCTTAATTGGATAATAATATCGAAAAGAATCAATAACTCTTAATCGTTTCCAACAAAAGGCTTACTCGAATAGTTAGTCAAACTTACCCTAATGCCTAAAGGAGCAATTCATAACTAATATTTGCATTTATAATAGCACACACACCGTTAGTTACCGGTAATTCTCATTTGAAACGTGAAGGGACCCTTTTTCGAATTTTGTTCTATATTTTTTGTAAATTTTCATCCCAGGTTATAATTATGACGAGCACGACAGGAACCTCTGATTCGGCTTTTAATACCCTTTACAGGGAGCAATTCCTTTTTGATTGTGGGAATCTGCTCCAGTTTAGTGAGACTTTCAATAATAGTACCCTTCAGGATCATAACGAGTCGACACTGGAGGCAAAGCTAAAGGAGCTGGACTCAGAATGGGTGACACTAAAGGATTCGTATAGAAAGGTTATGGTGGCTCCAGATGAAATAGTGGGAGCCGAATTCAAAACACACGCCAAGAGTGAATATTCCACTTGCTCCGAAGTTTACTTCTATTGTTATTCGCAACTTATTGAATGGTTAAAGGGCAGCCGAATTGAGTCATCGCCAACCGCCGCCTTCCAGTCTACCTCGAGATATGGCCACCCAGATCATAACCTGGTACCCAATCAGTCGGATAGTTTCATCAAATTGCCTCCGTGTGATACGGAGATTTTCAAAGGCAGTTATGAACAATGGCCCTCATTCAGAGACATGTTCACTGCAGTTTATATAAATCACTCAAGGCTATCTCCCGTGGTGAAGCTATATCACCTAAGGAACAAAACAAGAGGTGGAGCTGGGGCTATAGTAAAGAGATATACCTAGAGAACTCTAGGGGTGGATGTAGAAAGCTGGAACCCAATTCTAATAAGATTGATTTCCACAAAACTACCAGACACAACTCTAACGTTATGGGAACAATCGCTCACGTCCCCTCGAGAGCTCCCAAAATGGAACCAAATGTCGCAGTTTTTAGTAGATAGGTATGAGGCAGTTGAGCGGCTTAAAAGCATAAGAAATTCCAAGGATTGTTTTACCCTGTCGAATACATCACAGTCAACAGTGCAGACCTATGTTTCCCAGGAAACCAAAAACTCAAATTGCAAATTGTGCAAGGAAGACCATGGGTTGAGAAACTGCCCTAAGTTCCGCACTTTCACTGTACAGCAAAGAGTGGATTATGTATTTCAAAATAGGTTTTGCAATAATTGTTTGGGGACTTCACACTTCAAAGCAAATTGCAAAAGTAAGTATACCTGTCTGGTCTGCAAGAAAACACATCATACCCTATTGCACATGACAAGGGGAGCTCCGGGCTTGTCTCAAGAGTCTCAGTGCACTAAATTCTGCCCCTACAACGGTGCGAAAAGTTGAAGATGACCGCCAGGCAGAACGGCCAGCAACATCCTCAAGGGTACAGGCCAATTGCTCTGCAGGGAATGAGAGCATTCTATTGCGGACTGAATTTTACTTGAATTTTTTATAACCTTAAATTAAATCTTGTTCAACTATAAATTTAAATAAACCATATCAACTGTAAGTGAAACCGAAATACAGTGCGTTTACCTCCCCAAAGAAGTCAGCTCAAGGTAAGCATAATCGTATGCATTCCACTGTTATCTAACGACATAATCTCACGTGTCATCTTTCTTCCCTTAACCCACAACTACTGCAATTATTCCACGGAGTAATTAAAGATTCGTTGATTTACAGATTTCTCCTGCTCTTGTCCCCTAAGAGAGGAAAATCTGTAAAGTTAGTAATAATTAGGCTACCCAACAGGCTAATTTATTCATGGTCCATACGAGCTCGAACACAAACTCTCTTAATTCAACTTTCAACAACTTAAAGAAGAAGCACAACATGAGGTAAATCAAGAAATAAGTCAACAGGTTCAGTACATAAAAGCAGCAGAAACGTGAGTAGCAAAAATAAACTATTGCTATAAAAGTGAAATTTACTAAAGTAAAACCTGAGGATGTAAAAAAGGAAAAAGTGTAGTGTGAATAAGAAGGAAAACAAAAAGTGTGGTGTGAAAAGTGTAAAAAGAAAAAGATGAAAAATTAAGTAATTTAGTCGCTATATTATCGAAAATCGAAATAAAATTTTAAATAAAATAGCGGTAAAAAATTGAAAATTTAAAGAAAATGGCGCCATAAAAATATGTATGCATATATAAAATATGCATAGAAAATAAAGGGGAAAAAGAAAACCACAAAATTGTCGCCATATATAAAGAAAAAGCCGCCAAGAGAAATAATACATACCTTTGTGTATAGAAGAGTTAGTGGAAAATAAAAGCGAAAAATAGAAAAGAGTATACAAAGGGTTTATGTAAATGGAATGAAACATACTGCCATACATACAATATTGAAAGAAGGTAGAAGAAAAAAGAAGTGAAACAATTATTACCATATGTACATAGAAAGAAAAAATTGGTTCAAAAGAAAAAAAAAAGAGAACTTTTATAAAATTTTGTCAAGATCAAAAAAAAAAAAAAAAAAAAAAAAACAAGTGCATATGTAGCGAATCCATAGAGATTGGGAAAAGAAAAACAAGTAAGAAACCCACGTGAAACAGAAGCCAAGGAAAAAGAGAACCATTGCCAAGCGAATTGGATAAAAGGTATTTAAAACTCAAAATAAATAAAAACCATCTTCTCTTACCATACAAATCATCCCTCAAAACATGTAATACAAACATACACACAATCCTCAAATTTAATTTGCGCTCCTAATATAAAAGCTTTAATACATACCTCTCATTAAACCAAACACACACACCACAAATCATCAAAATTCATTTGCGCACACACACACAAATAATCATTAACACTAACTAACAAGTGGAGTAAAAAGAAAACATACTCTTACTTGTTAGATTGCGGATACAAGATTACACACACGAATCATCAATGTCGTATAAACCCGTGAGTTAAAGTAAAAGTTTTAATTTTAGTGTCTCTTATTTATGAAAAGACACACAGACACCATAATTTATTTAACTCTTTCAACTACAAATAATTTATTGCTCTCTTAAAAAGCAACAAATTGAGAAATTCTTAATTTGTTTGCTAAATTTTGCTATAGCCGGAATACTGTGCTATAACTAAAAGACAAAATACAGTCCACTACAAGTTTTTACGAACACTTCGTAAAAATAAATAACATTTTTTGAAAATCGAACATTCATAATTTTATTATATTATATTTAATTATATTGTTACATTGATATATACACATTTATACACAAACTTCAGGTTGATTAGAGGGGTGAAAAGCCTCGACAAAAAGGAAAAAACATTTTTTTTTAATATTTGAAAATTTAAGTAGAAAGTGCGTTAAAAACGGTAGGATTCGGGAGAAAATTTCAAGAAATTTACTAAAGCAATTTCCCTAATTGCAGAGTTAGTAAATTTTCAAGTGCGTTCGGCATTAGAAAAAAAAAAATTTTTTTTAAGAAATTTACTAAAAGCAATTCCCCCAATTGCAGTTTTAGTAAATTTTCTAGTGCGATTAATCGGATTAAAGGAAAAATTTTTTATGAATTTACTAAAAAGCAATTTCCCTAATTGCAGAGTTAGTAAATTTTCAAGTGCGTTTCGGCAGTAGTAAAAAAAAAAAAAAAATTTTGAGGAAATTTACTAAAAGCAATTACCCTAGTTGCAGAGTTAGTAAATTTTCAAGTGCGTTTCGGAAATAGGAAAAAAAAATTTTATATATAAATTTACTACAGGCAATTTCCCTGGCAGAGTTAGTAAATTTTCAAGTGAATTTCGTCTACAGTTAAAAGGAAAAAAGGAAATAAAATAAATTTACATAAGTGCAGTTCGGCCAATTGCGGATTTAGTAAATTTAAGGTGCGAAGCATATCAGAAAAAAGTGAAGAATTAGATAAGGATTGATAAATTTTAGTTCAATGGTTAATACTCAGAATGAGTGGAAAATTGAGTTGGGTTCGAAAAGAAAAATTCAATTAATTCCACTGTAAACTAGAAGAATAAAACTTAAAAATTTCACTTTGTATCAAATGATATATGTATTATTAGAGCAAATTTAATAAAAATAAAATACCTATCGATAAATAAAATAAACATTAAGAGTTTAAATTTTTCTCAAACTGGATTAGGCTAAATTGGAATAGGCGAGATAATTGAGGATCTTAAATTTCCCGGGAATTTGTGTTAATATTTAATTTTCAGATTAAAATAAAATTTAAAATTCCCACATGAACCAAAGCAACAATATTCTGAGATTGAATAAAAGTCTAAGATTTGTGTAAAATTTACTTTTTTTGAAAATTTGACGAACATTTAATTTTCCCATAAAGTAAAATATTAGTCGTCTTAAATTGGATGGAAGTCCAACAAGTTAAATAAAATATAGTTTTCAAAAAAAATTTTTGTTGAATAAAAGTTAAAATTTCCATGAGAGAAAAGAAAATTAATATTCTTGAATTGCATACAAATTCAAATTTCAAATAAAATTTAGTTTTCCGAGATAAAATAGAATATTAACAGGCTTGAATTGAATCTTAAATAAAATTTACTTTTGCAAAAATTTAAATAAGATTTGAATTTCCGATGAAATTGGATCAGTATTCCTACATTGAGCAAAATCTAAAATTTTAAAACAAAAGTTACTTTTGAAAATTTTTAAATAAAATTGAAATTTCCAGTATAAAAGAATTAGTATTCTTAAATTGAGCAAAGTTTAAAATTTCAAACAAACTTTCCTTTTGCCAAAATTTTTAAATGAAATTTAAATTTCCTGTATAAAATTGGATTAGTATGAAGATTTAAATAAAATTATAGATTCCCAAATAAATAATATTTAATATTCTTAAAAGAACATAATTCTTAAAATTATAAATTCACAAATAAGTAAAATTTAATACTCTTAAAGGAATATAAATCTTAAAATAATAAATTCCCTCTTAACTAAAATTTAATATTCTTAAATGAAAATAATTCTTAAAAAATTTAAATAACTTAATTTTCCCCATAAATAAAGAAAAAAAAATTAAAATTTTAAGCGATGCAGTTCCTAAAAGTGGTAAATGAAATCTAATTTTACCATGTAAAATATAATAAGTTCTTTAATACAAATCAAAATTGGGAATTTTGTTTAAATAAACTTACCTTTTCAATTTTTTTTTCTTTTTAATTTAATAAAATTTAAACTTCCCTTGTTAATATTCTGAAATTGAATTGAAGTGGATAACTTCAATAAAATTCAATTTGCCCAAGTCCGCAGTAAAATTAGTAATTTCTTGAATCCATACGAAAAGTAATGAGAAATTGATAACGGTGCGTAACATTTGAACGTAAATGCAAATATAAACTTTAGGCATAAGCTTCCTGGGTTCAATTTATTGTTTTAACTAATCTGTAGTTACCCTACCCCCCTAAAATTAGCCAGGAAAGTGTTGTTTTTCTTAATTGGATAATAATATCGAAAAGAATCAATAACTCTTAATCGTTTCCAACAAAAGGCTTACTCGAATAGTTAGTCAAACTTACCCTAATGCCTAAAGGAGCAATTCATAACTAATATTTGCATTTATAATAGCACACACACCGTTAGTTACCGGTAATTCTCATTTGAAACGTGAAGGGACCCTTTTTCGAATTTTGTTCTATATTTTTTGTAAATTTTCATCCCAGGATATAATTATGACGAGCACGACAGGAACCTCTGATTCGGCTTTTAATACCCTTTACAGGGAGCAATTCCTTTTTGATTGTGGGAATCTGCTCCAGTTTAGTGAGACTTTCAATAATAGTACCCTTCAGGATCATAACGAGTCGACACTGGAGGCAAAGCTAAAGGAGCTGGACTCAGAATGGGTGACACTAAAGGATTCGTATAGAAAGGTTATGGTGGCTCCAGATGAAATAGTGGGAGCCGAATTCAAAACACACGCCAAGAGTGAATATTCCACTTGCTCCGAAGTTTACTTCTATTGTTATTCGCAACTTATTGAATGGTTAAAGGGCAGCCGAATTGAGTCATCGCCAACCGCCGCCTTCCAGTCTACCTCGAGATATGGCCACCCAGATCATAACCTGGTACCCAATCAGTCGGATAGTTTCATCAAATTGCCTCCGTGTGATACGGAGATTTTCAAAGGCAGTTATGAACAATGGCCCTCATTCAGAGACATGTTCACTGCAGTTTATATAAATCACTCAAGGCTATCTCCCGTGGTGAAGCTATATCACCTAAGGAACAAAACAAGAGGTGGAGCTGGGGCTATAGTAAAGAGATATACCCTCTCTCAAGAAAATTTTGATCTAGCATGGAATGCGCTAAAAATAAGGTATGAAAATAAACGCGTACTGGTGGATAACCAGATAAAATTACTTTTCAATCCCAGCAGCGGTCAGAGAAGAAAGTGAGGCAATACAAAAGATTCAGTCTGCGGTCAATGACTCGCTGGCCACCCTGAGAACTCTAGGGGTGGATGTAGAAAGCTGGAACCCAATTCTAATAAGATTGATTTCCACAAAACTACCAGACACAACTCTAACGTTATGGGAACAATCGCTCACGTCCCCTCGAGAGCTCCCAAAATGGAACCAAATGTCGCAGTTTTTAGTAGATAGGTATGAGGCAGTTGAGCGGCTTAAAAGCATAAGAAATTCCAAGGATTGTTTTACCCTGTCGAATACATCACAGTCAACAGTGCAGACCTATGTTTCCCAGGAAACCAAAAACTCAAATTGCAAATTGTGCAAGGAAGACCATGGGTTGAGAAACTGCCCTAAGTTCCGCACTTTCACTGTACAGCAAAGAGTGGATTATGTATTTCAAAATAAGTTTTGCAATAATTGTTTGGGGACTTCACACTTCAAAGCAAATTGCAAAAGTAAGTATACCTGTCTGGTCTGCAAGAAAACACATCATACCCTATTGCACATGACAAGGGGAGCTCCGGGCTTGTCTCAAGAGTCTCAGTGCACTAAATTCTGCCCCTACAACGGTGCGAAAAGTTGAAGATGACCGCCAGGCAGAACGGCTAGCAACATCCTCAAGGGTACAGGCCAATTGCTCTGCAGGGAATGAGAGCATTCTATTGCGGACTGAATTTTACTTGAATTTTTTATAACCTTAAATTAAATCTTGTTCAACTATAAATTTAAATAAACCATATCAACTTTAAGTGAAATCGAAATACAGTGCGTTTACCTCCCCAAAGAAGTCAGCTCAAGGTAAGCATAATCGTATGCATCCCACTGTTATCTAACGACATAATCTCACGTGTCATCTTTCTTCCCTTAACCCACAACTACTGCAATTATTCCACGGAGTAATTAAAGATTCGTTGATTTACAGATTTCTCCTGCTCTTGTCCCCTAAGAGAGGAAAATCTGTAAAGTTAGTAATAATTAGGCTACCCAACAGGCTAATTTATTCATGGTCCATACGAGCTCGAACACAAACTCTCTTAATTCAACTTTCAACAACTTAAAGAAGAAGCACAACATGAGGTAAATCAAGAAATAAGTCAACAGGTTCAGTACATAAAAGCAGCAGAAACGTGAGTAGCAAAAATAAACTATTGCTATAAAAGTGAAATTTACTAAAGTAAAACCTGAGGATGTAAAAAAGGAAAAAGTGTAGTGTGAATAAGAAGGAAAACAAAAAGTGTGGTGTGAAAAGTGTAAAAAGAAAAAGATGAAAAATTAAGTAATTTAGTCGCTATATTATCGAAAATCGAAATAAAATTTTAAATAAAATAGCGGTAAAAAATTGAAAATTTAAAGAAAATGGCGCCATAAAAATATGTATGCATATATAAAATATGCATAGAAAATAAAGGGGAAAAAGAAAACCACAAAATTGTCGCCATATGTAAAGAAAAAGCCGCCAAGAGAAATAATACATACCTTTGTGTATAGAAGAGTTAGTGGAAAATAAAAGCGAAAAATAGAAAAGAGTATACAAAGGGTTTATGTAAATGGAATGAAACATACTGCCATACATACAATATTGAAAGAAGGTAGAAGAAAAAAGAAGTGAAACAATTATTACCATATGTACATAGAAAGAAAAAATTGGTTCAAAAGAAAAAAAAAAGAGAACTTTTATAAAATTTTGTCAAGATCAAAAAAAAAAAAAAAAAAAAAAAACAAGTGCATATGTAGCGAATCCATAGAGATTGGGAAAAGAAAAACAAGTAAGAAACCCACGTGAAACAGAAGCCAAGGAAAAAGAGAACCATTGCCAAGCGAATTGGATAAAAGGTATTTAAAACTCAAAATAAATAAAAACCATCTTCTCTTACCATACAAATCATCCCTCAAAACATGTAATACAAACATACACACAATCCTCAAATTTAATTTGCGCTCCTAATATAAAAGCTTTAATACATACCTCTCATTAAACCAAACACACACACCACAAATCATCAAAATTCATTTGCGCTCTTCGTTAAAACACACACACACAAATAATCATTAACACTAACTAACAAGTGGAGTAAAAAGAAAACATACTCTTACTTGTTAGATTGCGGATACAAGATTACACACACGAATCATCAATGTCGTATAAACCCGTGAGTTAAAGTAAAAGTTTTAATTTTAGTGTCTCTTATTTATGAAAAGACACACAGACACCATAATTTATTTAACTCTTTCAACTACAAATAATTTATTGCTCTCTTAAAAAGCAACAAATTGAGAAATTCTTAATTTGTTTGCTAAATTTTGCTATAGCCGGAATACTGTGCTATAACTAAAAGACAAAATACAGTCCACTACAAGTTTTTACGAACACTTCGTAAAAATAAATAACATTTTTTGAAAATCGAACATTCATAATTTTATTATATTATATTTAATTATATTGTTACATTGATATATACACATTTATACACAAACTTCAGGTTGATTAGAGGGGTGGAAAGCCTCGACAAAAAGGAAAAAACATTTTTTTTTAATATTTGAAAATTTAAGTAGAAAGTGCGTTAAAAACGGTAGGATTCGGGAGAAAATTTCAAGAAATTTACTAAAGCAATTTCCCTAATTGCAGAGTTAGTAAATTTTCAAGTGCGTTCGGCATTAGAAAAAAAAAAATTTTTTTTAAGAAATTTACTAAAAGCAATTCCCCCAATTGCAGTTTTAGTAAATTTTCTAGTGCGATTAATCGGATTAAAGGAAAAATTTTTTATGAATTTACTAAAAAGCAATTTCCCTAATTGCAAAGTTAGTAAATTTTCAAGTGCGTTTCGGCAGTAGTAAAAAAAAAAAAAAATTTTGAGGAAATTTACTAAAAGCAATTACCCTAGTTGCAGAGTTAGTAAATTTTCAAGTGCGTTTCGGAAATAGGAAAAAAAAATTTTATATATAAATTTACTACAGGCAATTTCCCTGGCAGAGTTAGTAAATTTTCAAGTGAATTTCGTCTACAGTTAAAAGGAAAAAAGGAAATAAAATAAATTTACATAAGTGCAGTTCGGCCAATTGCGGATTTAGTAAATTTAAGGTGCGAAGCATATCAGGAAAAAGTGAAGAATTAGATAAGGATTGATAAATTTTAGTTCAATGGTTAATACTCAGAATGAGTGGAAAATTGAGTTGGGTTCGAAAAGAAAAATTCAATTAATTCCACTGTAAACTAGAAGAATAAAACTTAAAAATTTCACTTTGTATCAAATGATATATGTATTATTAGAGCAAATTTAATAAAAATAAAATACCTATCGATAAATAAAATAAACATTAAGAGTTTAAATTTTTCTCAAACTGGATTAGGCTAAATTGGAATAGGCGAGATAATTGAGGATCTTAAATTTCCCGGGAATTTGTGTTAATATTTAATTTTCAGATTAAAATAAAATTTAAAATTCCCACATGAACCAAAGCAACAATATTCTGAGATTGAATAAAAGTCTAATATTTGTGTAAAATTTACTTTTTTTGAAAATTTGACGAACATTTAATTTTCCCATAAAGTAAAATATTAGTCGTCTTAAATTGGATGGAAGTCCAACAAGTTAAATAAAATATAGTTTTCAAAAAAAATTTTTGTTGAATAAAAGTTAAAATTTCCATGAGAGAAAAGAAAATTAATATTCTTGAATTGCATACAAATTCAAATTTCAAATAAAATTTAGTTTTCCGAGATAAAATAGAATATTAACAGGCTTGAATTGAATCTTAAATAAAATTTACTTTTGCAAAAATTTAAATAAGATTTGAATTTCCGATGAAATTGGATCAGTATTCCTACATTGAGCAAAATCTAAAATTTTAAAACAAAAGTTACTTTTGAAAATTTTTAAATAAAATTGAAATTTCCAGTATAAAAGAATTAGTATTCTTAAATTGAGCAAAGTTTAAAATTTCAAACAAACTTTCCTTTTGCCAAAATTTTTAAATGAAATTTAAATTTCCTGTATAAAATTGGATTAGTATGAAGATTTAAATAAAATTATAGATTCCCAAATAAATAATATTTAATATTCTTAAAAGAACATAATTCTTAAAATTATAAATTCACAAATAAGTAAAATTTAATACTCTTAAAGGAATATAAATCTTAAAATAATAAATTCCCTCTTAACTAAAATTTAATATTCTTAAATGAAAATAATTCTTAAAAAATTTAAATAACTTAATTTTCCCCATAAATAAAGAAAAAAAAATTAAAATTTTAAGCGATGCAGTTCCTAAAAGTGGTAAATGAAATCTAATTTTACCATGTAAAATATAATAAGTTCTTTAATACAAATGAAAATTGGGAATTTTGTTTAAATAAACTTACCTTTTCAATTTTTTTTTCTTTTTAATTTAATAAAATTTAAACTTCCCTTGTTAATATTCTGAAATTGAATTGAAGTGGATAACTTCAATAAAATTCAATTTGCCCAAGTCCGCAGTAAAATTAGTAATTTCTTGAATCCATACGAAAAGTAATGAGAAATTGATAACGGTGCGTAACATTTGAACGTAAATGCAAATATAAACTTTAGGCATAAGCTTCCTGGGTTCAATTTATTGTTTTAACTAATCTGTAGTTACCCTACCCCCCTAAAATTAGCCAGGAAAGTGTTGTTTTTCTTAATTGGATAATAATATCGAAAAGAATCAATAACTCTTAATCGTTTCCAACAAAAGGCTTACTCGAATAGTTAGTCAAACTTACCCTAATGCCTAAAGGAGCAATTCATAACTAATATTTGCATTTATAATAGCACACACACCGTTAGTTACCGGTAATTCTCATTTGAAACGTGAAGGGACCCTTTTTCGAATTTTGTTCTATATTTTTTGTAAATTTTCATCCCAGGATATAATTATGACGAGCACGACAGGAACCTCTGATTCGGCTTTTAATACCCTTTACAGGGAGCAATTCCTTTTTGATTGTGGGAATCTGCTCCAGTTTAGTGAGACTTTCAATAATAGTACCCTTCAGGATCATAACGAGTCGACACTGGAGGCAAAGCTAAAGGAGCTGGACTCAGAATGGGTGACACTAAAGGATTCGTATAGAAAGGTTATGGTGGCTCCAGATGAAATAGTGGGAGCCGAATTCAAAACACACGCCAAGAGTGAATATTCCACTTGCTCCGAAGTTTACTTCTATTGTTATTCGCAACTTATTGAATGGTTAAAGGGCAGCCGAATTGAGTCATCGCCAACCGCCGCCTTCCAGTCTACCTCGAGATATGGCCACCCAGATCATAACCTGGTACCCAATCAGTCGGATAGTTTCATCAAATTGCCTCCGTGTGATACGGAGATTTTCAAAGGCAGTTATGAACAATGGCCCTCATTCAGAGACATGTTCACTGCAGTTTATATAAATCACTCAAGGCTATCTCCCGTGGTGAAGCTATATCACCTAAGGAACAAAACAAGAGGTGGAGCTGGGGCTATAGTAAAGAGATATACCCTCTCTCAAGAAAATTTTGATCTAGCATGGAATGCGCTAAAAATAAGGTATGAAAATAAACGCGTACTGGTGGATAACCAGATAAAATTACTTTTCAATCCCAGCAGCGGTCAGAGAAGAAAGTGAGGCAATACAAAAGATTCAGTCTGCGGTCAATGACTCGCTGGCCACCCTGAGAACTCTAGGGGTGGATGTAGAAAGCTGGAACCCAATTCTAATAAGATTGATTTCCACAAAACTACCAGACACAACTCTAACGTTATGGGAACAATCGCTCACGTCCCCTCGAGAGCTCCCAAAATGGAACCAAATGTCGCAGTTTTTAGTAGATAGGTATGAGGCAGTTGAGCGGCTTAAAAGCATAAGAAATTCCAAGGATTGTTTTACCCTGTCGAATACATCACAGTCAACAGTGCAGACCTATGTTTCCCAGGAAACCAAAAACTCAAATTGCAAATTGTGCAAGGAAGACCATGGGTTGAGAAACTGCCCTAAGTTCCGCACTTTCACTGTACAGCAAAGAGTGGATTATATATTTCAAAATAAGTTTTGCAATAATTGTTTGGGGACTTCACACTTCAAAGCAAATTGCAAAAGTAAGTATACCTGTCTGGTCTGCAAGAAAACTCATCATACCCTATTGCACATGACAAGGGGAGCTCACGGCTTGTCTCAAGAGTCTCAGTGCACTAAATTCTGCCCCTACAACGGTGCGAAAAGTTGAAGATGACCGCCAGGCAGAACGGCCAGCAACATCCTCAAGGGTACAGGCCAATTGCTCTGCAGGGAATGAGAGCATTCTATTGCGGACTGAATTTTACTTGAATTTTTTATAACCTTAAATTAAATCTTGTTCAACTATAAATTTAAATAAACCATATCAACTGTAAGTGAAATCGAAATACAGTGCGTTTCCCTCCCCAAAGAAGTCAGCTCAAGGTAAGCATAATCGTATGCATCCCACTGTTATCTAACGACATAATCTCACGTGTCATCTTTCTTCCCTTAACCCACAACTACTGCAATTATTCCACGGAGTAATTAAAGATTCGTTGATTTACAGATTTCTCCTGCTCTTGTCCCCTAAGAGAGTAAAATCTGTAAAGTTAGTAATAATTAGGCTACCCAACAGGCTAATTTATTCATGGTCCATACGAGCTCGAACACAAACTCTCTTAATTCAACTTTCAACAACTTAAAGAAGAAGCACAGCATGAGGTAAATCAAGAAATAAGTCAACAGGTTCAGTACATAAAAGCAGCAGAAACGTGAGTAGCAAAAATAAACTATTACTATAAAAGTGAAATTTACTAAAGTAAAACCTGAGGATGTAAAAAAGGAAAAAGTGTAGTGTGAATAAGAAGGAAAACAAAAAGTGTGGTGTGAAAAGTGTAAAAAGAAAAAGATGAAAAATTAAGTAATTTAGTCGCTATATTATCGAAAATCGAAATAAAATTTTAAATAAAATAGCGGTAAAAAATTGAAAATTTAAAGAAAATGGCGCCATAAAAATATGTATGCATATATAAAATATGCATAGAAAATAAAGGGGAAAAAGAAAACCACAAAATTGTCGCCATATGTAAAGAAAAAGCCGCCAAGAGAAATAATACATACCTTTGTGTATAGAAGAGTTAGTGGAAAATAAAAGCGAAAAATAGAAAAGAGTATACAAAGGGTTTATGTAAATGGAATGAAACATACTGCCATACATGCAATATTGAAAGAAGGTAGAAGAAAAAAGAAGTGAAACAATTATTACCATATGTACATAGAAAGAAAAAATTGGTTCAAAAGAAAAAAAAAGAGAACTTTTATAAAATTTTGTCAAGATCAAAAAAAAAAAAAAAAAAGTGCATATGTAGCGAATCCATAGAGATTGGGAAAAGAAAAACAAGTAAGAGACCCACGTGAAACAGAAGCCAAGGAAAAAGAGAACCATTGCCAAGCGAATTGGATAAAAGGTATTTAAAACTCAAAATAAATAAAAACCATCTTCTCTTACCATACAAATCATCCCTCAAAACATGTAATAAAAACATACACACAATCCTCAAATTTAATTTGCGCTCCTAATATAAAAGCTTTAATACATACCTCTCATTAAATAAAACACACACACCACAAATCATCAAAATTCATTTGCGCTCTTCGTTAAAACACACACACACACACACACAAATAATCATTAACACTAACTAACAAGTGGAGTAAAAAGAAAACATACTCTTACTTGTTAGATTGCGGATACAAGATTACACACACGAATCATCAATGTCGTATAAACCCGTGAGTTAAAGTAAAAGCTTTAATTTTAGTGTCTCTTATTTATGAAAAGACACACAGACACCATAATTTATTTAACTCTTTCAACTACAAATAATTTATTGCTCTCTTAAAAAGCAACAAATTGAGAAATTCTTAATTTGTTTGCTAAATTTTGCTATAGCCGGAATACTGTGCTATAACTAAAAGAAAAAATACAGTCCTCTACAAGTTTTTACGAACACTTCGTAAAAATAAATAACATTTTTTGAAAATCGAACATTCATAATTTTATTATATTATATTTAATTATATTGTTACATTGATATATACACATTTATACACAAACTTCAGGTTGATTAGAGGGGTGGCAAGCCTCGACAAAAAGGAAAAAAAATTTTTTTTTAATATTTGAAAATTTAAGTAGAAAGTGCGTTAAAAACGGTAGGATTCGGGAGAAAATTTCAAGAAATTTACTAAAGCAATTTCCCTAATTGCAGAGTTAGTAAATTTTCAAGTGCGTTCGGCATTAGAAAAAAAAAAATTTTTTTTAAGAAATTTACTAAAAGCAATTCCCCCAATTGCAGTTTTAGTAAATTTTCTAGTGCGATTAATCGGATTAAAGGAAAAATTTTTTATGAATTTACTAAAAAGCAATATCCCTAATTGCAGAGTTAGTAAATTTTCAAGTGCGTTTCGGCAGTAGTAAAAAAAAAAAAAAAATTTTGAGGAAATTTACTAAAAGCAATTACCCTTGAGTTAGTAAATTTTCAAGTGCGTTTCGGAAATAGGAAAAAAAAATTTTATATATAAATTTACTACAGGCAATTTCCCTGGCAGAGTTAGTAAATTTTCAAGTGAATTTCGTCTACAGTTAAAAGGAAAAAAGGAAATAAAATAAATTTACATAAGTGCAGTTCGGCCAATTGCGGATTTAGTAAATTTAAGTTGCGAAGCATATCAGGAAAAAGTGAAGAATTAGATAAGGATTGATAAATTTTAGTTCAATGGTTAATACTCAGAATGAGTGGAAAATTGAGTTGGGTTCGAAAAGAAAAATTCAATTAATTCCACTGTAAACTAGAAGAATAAAACTTAAAAATTTCACTTTGTATCAAATGATATATGTATTATTAGAGCAAATTTAATAAAAATAAAATACCTATCGATAAATAAAATAAACATTAAGAGTTTAAATTTTTCTCAAACTGGATTAGGCTAAATTGGAATAGGCGAGATAATTGAGGATCTTAAATTTCCCGGGAATTTGTGTTAATATTTAATTTTCAGATTAAAATAAAATTTAAAATTCCCACATGAACCAAAGCAACAATATTCTGAGATTGAATAAAAGTCTAAGATTTGTGTAAAATTTACTTTTTTTGAAAATTTGACGAACATTTAATTTTCCCATAAAGTAAAATATTAGTCGTCTTAAATTGGATGGAAGTCCAACAAGTTAAATAAAATATAGTTTTCAAAAAAAATTTTTGTTGAATAAAAGTTAAAATTTCCATGAGAGAAAAGAAAATTAATATTCTTGAATTGCATACAAATTCAAATTTCAAATAAAATTTAGTTTTCCGAGATAAAATAGAATATTAACAGGCTTGAATTGAATCTTAAATAAAATTTACTTTTGCAAAAATTTAAATAAGATTTGAATTTCCGATGAAATTGGATCAGTATTCCTACATTGAGCAAAATCTAAAATTTTAAAACAAAAGTTACTTTTGAAAATTTTTAAATAAAATTGAAATTTCCAGTATAAAAGAATTAGTATTCTTAAATTGAGCAAAGTTTAAAATTTCAAACAAACTTTCCTTTTGCCAAAATTTTTAAATGAAATTTAAATTTCCTGTATAAAATTGGATTAGTATGAAGATTTAAATAAAATTAAAGATTCCCAAATAAATAATATTTAATATTCTTAAAAGAACATAATTCTTAAAATTATAAATTCACAAATAAGTAAAATTTAATACTCTTAAAGGAATATAAATCTTAAAATAATAAATTCCCTCTTAACTAAAATTTAATATTCTTAAATGAAAATAATTCTTAAAAAATTTAAATAACTTAATTTTCCCCATAAATAAAGAAACAAAAATTAAAATTTTAAGCGATGCAGTTCCTAAAAGTGGTAAATGAAATCTAATTTTACCATGTAAAATATAATAAGTTCTTTAATACAAATGAAAATTGGGAATTTTGTTTAAATAAACTTACCTTTTCAATTTTTTTTTCTTTTTAATTTAATAAAATTTAAACTTCCCTTGTTAATATTCTGAAATTGAATTGAAGTGGATAACTTCAATAAAATTCAATTTGCCCAAGTCCGCAGTAAAATTAGTAATTTCTTGAATCCATACGAAAAGTAATGAGAAATTGATAACGGTGCGTAACATTTGAACGTAAATGCAAATATAAACTTTAGGCATAAGCTTCCTGGGTTCAATTTATTGTTTTAACTAATCTGTAGTTACCCTACCCCCCTAAAATTAGCCAGGAAAGTGTTGTTTTTCTTAATTGGATAATAATATCGAAAAGAATCAATAACTCTTAATCGTTTCCAACAAAAGGCTTACTCGAATAGTTAGTCAAACTTACCCTAATGCCTAAAGGAGCAATTCATAACTAATATTTGCATTTATAATAGCACACACACCGTTAGTTACCGGTAATTCTCATTTGAAACGTGAAGGGACCCTTTTTCGAATTTTGTTCTATATTTTTTGTAAATTTTCATCCCAGGATATAATTATGACGAGCACGACAGGAACCTCTGATTCGGCTTTTAATACCCTTTACAGGGAGCAATTCCTTTTTGATTGTGGGAATCTGCTCCAGTTTAGTGAGACTTTCAATAATAGTACCCTTCAGGATCATAACGAGTCGACACTGGAGGCAAAGCTAAAGGAGCTGGACTCAGAATGGGTGACACTAAAGGATTCGTATAGAAAGGTTATGGTGGCTCCAGATGAAATAGTGGGAGCCGAATTCAAAACACACGCCAAGAGTGAATATTCCACTTGCTCCGAAGTTTACTTCTATTGTTATTCGCAACTTATTGAATGGTTAAAGGGCAGCCGAATTGAGTCATCGCCAACCGCCGCCTTCCAGTCTACCTCGAGATATGGCCACCCAGATCATAACCTGGTACCCAATCAGTCGGATAGTTTCATCAAATTGCCTCCGTGTGATACGGAGATTTTCAAAGGCAGTTATGAACAATGGCCCTCATTCAGAGACATGTTCACTGCAGTTTATATAAATCACTCAAGGCTATCTCCCGTGGTGAAGCTATATCACCTAAGGAACAAAACAAGAGGTGGAGCTGGGGCTATAGTAAAGAGATATACCCTCTCTCAAGAAAATTTTGATCTAGCATGGAATGCGCTAAAAATAAGGTATGAAAATAAACGCGTACTGGTGGATAACCAGATAAAATTACTTTTCAATCCCAGCAGCGGTCAGAGAAGAAAGTGAGGCAATACAAAAGATTCAGTCTGCGGTCAATGACTCGCTGGCCACCCTGAGAACTCTAGGGGTGGATGTAGAAAGCTGGAACCCAATTCTAATAAGATTGATTTCCACAAAACTACCAGACACAACTTTAACGTTATGGGAACAATCGCTCACGTCCCCTCGAGAGCTCCCAAAATGGAACCAAATGTCGCAGTTTTTAGTAGATAGGTATGAGGCAGTTGAGCGGATTAAAAGCATAAGAAATTCCAAGGATTGTTTTACCCTGTCGAATACATCACAGTCAACAGTGCAGACCTATGTTTCCCAGGAAACCAAAAACTCAAATTGCAAATTGTGCAAGGAAGACCATGGGTTGAGAAACTGCCCTAAGTTCCGCACTTTCACTGTACAGCAAAGAGTGGATTATATATTTCAAAATAAGTTTTGCAATAATTGTTTGGGGACTTCACACTTCAAAGCAAATTGCAAAAGTAAGTATACCTGTCTGGTCTGCAAGAAAACTCATCATACCCTATTGCACATGACAAGGGGAGCTCAGGGCTTGTCTCAAGAGTCTCAGTGCACTAAATTCTGCCCCTACAACGGTGCGAAAAGTTGAAGATGACCGCCAGGCAGAACGGCCAGCAACATCCTCAAGGGTACAGGCCAATTGCTCTGCAGGGAATGAGAGCATTCTATTGCGGACTGAATTTTACTTGAATTTTTTATAACCTTAAATTAAATCTTGTTCAACTATAAATTTAAATAAACCATATCAACTGTAAGTGAAATCGAAATACAGTGCGTTTCCCTCCCCAAAGAAGTCAGCTCAAGGTAAGCATAATCGTATGCATCCCACTGTTATCTAACGACATAATCTCACGTGTCATCTTTCTTCCCTTAACCCACAACTACTGCAATTATTCCACGGAGTAATTAAAGATTCGTTGATTTACAGATTTCTCCTGCTCTTGTCCCCTAAGAGAGTAAAATCTGTAAAGTTAGTAATAATTAGGCTACCCAACAGGCTAATTTATTCATGGTCCATACGAGCTCGAACACAAACTCTCTTAATTCAACTTTCAACAACTTAAAGAAGAAGCACAGCATGAGGTAAATCAAGAAATAAGTCAACAGGTTCAGTACATAAAAGCAGCAGAAACGTGAGTAGCAAAAATAAACTATTACTATAAAAGTGAAATTTACTAAAGTAAAACCTGAGGATGTAAAAAAGGAAAAAGTGTAGTGTGAATAAGAAGGAAAACAAAAAGTGTGGTGTGAAAAGTGTAAAAAGATGAGAAATTAAGTAATTTAGTCGCTATATTATCGAAAATCGAAATAAAATTTTAAATAAAATAGCGGTAAAAAATTGAAAATTTAAAGAAAATGGCGCCATAAAAATATGTATGCATATATAAAATATGCATAGAAAATAAAGGGGAAAAAGAAAACCACAAAATTGTCGCCATATGTAAAGAAAAAGCCGCCAAGAGAAATAATACATACCTTTGTGTATAGAAGAGTTAGTGGAAAATAAAAGCGAAAAATAGAAAAGAGTATACAAAGGGTTTATGTAAATGGAATGAAACATACATACAATATTGAAAGAAGGTAGAAGAAAAAAGAAGTGAAACAATTATTACCATATGTACATAGAAAGAAAAAATTGGTTCAAAAGAAAAAAAAAAGAGAACTTTTATAAAATTTTGTCAAGATCAAAAAAAAAAAAACAAGTGCATATGTAGCGAATCCATAGAGATTGGGAAAAGAAAAACAAGTAAGAAACCCACGTGAAACAGAAGCCAAGGAAAAAGAGAACCATTGCCAAGCGAATTGGATAAAAGGTATTTAAAACTCAAAATAAATAAAAACCATCTTCTCTTACCATACAAATCATCCCTCAAAACATGTAATACAAACATACACACAATCCTCAAATTTAATTTGCGCTCCTAATATAAAAGCTTTAATACATACCTCTCATTAAATAAAACACACACACCACAAATCATCAAAATTCATTTGCGCTCTTCGTTAAAACACACACACACACACACACACACACACACACACAAATAATCATTAACCCTCTTTGGTTAAATTTAAAGTTTAATATAGTACTGTTGATTGTTTTCAAATTGCGTTCTCGTGAACTAACAAGTGGAGTAAAAAGAAAACATACTCTTACTTTTTTTTTGTAAAAAAATACATACATACACACATACATACATACAATACATACATACACACTTACATACATACAATACATACATACACACATACATACATACACACACACATACATACATACAATACATACAATACATACATACATACATACATACATACAATACATACATTCATACATACATACATACATACATACATACATACATACAGACACAAGGTCATCATTGGGGGTGATTTCAATAGTAAGTCTCCAGAATGGAACTCAGCAAGCCTCGACAATAGAGGAATCACTGTTAGCGAAACTATAGCCAGCCTTAACCTGACTATCTTTAATGTTGGCGATAAACTCACTTTCAGAAGGGGAACAGGTGGGAGCATAATTGACATAACGTTTGGAACGAGTGGCCTATGCAATGTTGATATGAGCTGGATGGTTTTAGAGGATATCACCTAAAGTGACCATCAGTACATTTCATTCAGGATTGGAAATGGCACGACAGTGACAACGACTGAGACTGCATTGCCAAGGTGGAACATCAGAAAACTGAATAAACAAAAACTCACGGAGTACATAACCCAAACCAGAGATAGAAATCTGCACTCTCCAGTCGACAATTTAAGTGTGGACAGTACAGCTAAAGCTCTTACAAAGACAATAACAAAGGCTTGTAACGTGGGAATGCCTAAAATTAAAGCGTATAACAACAAACAACCCGTCTACTGGTGGAACGACGAAATCAGGGAGCTAAGGTGCAAATGTCTTGCTGCACGACGTGCATCAACCAGAAACCATGGAGATCTAACCCTTTTGTATTCATGTTGAGTTTTTGTTTATTCAGTTTTCTGATGTTCCACCTTGGCAATGCAGTCTCAGTCGTTGTCACTGTCGTGCCATTTCCAATCCTGAATGAAATGTACTGATGGTCACTTTAGGTGATATCCTCTAAAACCATCCAGCTCATATCAACATTGCATAGGCCACTCGTTCCAAACGTTATGTCAATTATGCTCCCACCTGTTCCCCTTCTGAAAGTGAGTTTATCGCCAACATTAAAGATAGTCAGGTTAAGGCTGGCTATAGTTTCGCTAACAGTGATTCCTCTATTGTCGAGGCTTGCTGAGTTCCATTCTGGAGACTTACTATTGAAATCACCCCCAATGATGACCTTGTGTCTGTATGTATGTATGTATGTATGTATGTATGTATGTATGTATTGTATGTATGTATGTATGTATGTATGTATTGTATGTATTGTATGTATGTATGTGTGTGTGTATGTATGTATGTGTGTATGTATGTATTGTATGTATGTAAGTGTGTATGTATGTATTGTATGTATGTATGTATTTTTTTACAAAAAAAAAGTAAGAGTATGTTTTCTTTTTACTCCACTTGTTAGTTCACGAGAACGCAATTTGAAAACAATCAACAGTACTATATTAAACTTTAAATTTAACCAAAGAGTGTTAATGATTATTTGTGTGTGTGTGTGTGTGTGTGTGTGTGTTTTAACGAAGAGCGCAAATGAATTTTGATGATTTGTGGTGTGTGTGTTTTATTTAATGAGAGGTATGTATTAAAGCTTTTATATTAGGAGCGCAAATTAAATTTGAGGATTGTGTGTATGTTTGTATTACATGTTTTGAGGGATGATTTGTATGGTAAGAGAAGATGGTTTTTATTTATTTTGAGTTTTAAATACCTTTTATCCAATTCGCTTGGCAATGGTTCTCTTTTTCCTTGGCTTCTGTTTCACGTGGGTTTCTTACTTGTTTTTCTTTTCCCAATCTCTATGGATTCGCTACATATGCACTTGTTTTTTTTTTTTTTTTTTTTTTGATCTTGACAAAATTTTATAAAAGTTCTCTTTTTTTTTTCTTTTGAACCAATTTTTTCTTTCTATGTACATATGGTAATAATTGTTTCACTTCTTTTTTCTTCTACCTTCTTTCAATATTGTATGTATGTTTCATTCCATTTACATAAACCCTTTGTATACTCTTTTCTATTTTTCGCTTTTATTTTCCACTAACTCTTCTATACACAAAGGTATGTATTATTTCTCTTGGCGGCTTTTTCTTTACATATGGCGACAATTTTGTGGTTTTCTTTTTCCCCTTTATTTTCTATGCATATTTTATATATGCATACATATTTTTATGGCGCCATTTTCTTTAAATTTTCAATTTTTTACCGCTATTTTATTTAAAATTTTATTTCGATTTTCGATAATATAGCGACTAAATTACTTAATTTTTCATCTTTTTCTTTTTACACTTTTCACACCACACTTTTTGTTTTCCTTCTTATTCACACTACACTTTTTCCTTTTTTACATCCTCAGGTTTTACTTTAGTAAATTTCACTTTTATAGTAATAGTTTATTTTTGCTACTCACGTTTCTGCTGCTTTTATGTACTGAACCTGTTGACTTATTTCTTGATTTACCTCATGCTGTGCTTCTTCTTTAAGTTGTTGAAAGTTGAATTAAGAGAGTTTGTGTTCGAGCTCGTATGGACCATGAATAAATTAGCCTGTTGGGTAGCCTAATTATTACTAACTTTACAGATTTTACTCTCTTAGGGGACAAGAGCAGGAGAAATCTGTAAATCAACGAATCTTTAATTACTCCGTGGAATAATTGCAGTAGTTGTGGGTTAAGGGAAGAAAGATGACACGTGAGATTATGTCGTTAGATAACAGTGGGATGCATACGATTATGCTTACCTTGAGCTGACTTCTTTGGGGAGGGAAACGCACTGTATTTCGATTTCACTTACAGTTGATATGGTTTATTTAAATTTATAGTTGAACAAGATTTAATTTAAGGTTATAAAAAATTCAAGTAAAATTCAGTCCGCAATAGAATGCTCTCATTCCCTGCAGAGCAATTGGCCTGTACCCTTGAGGATGTTGCTGGCCGTTCTGCCTGGCGGTCATCTTCAACTTTTCGCACCGTTGTAGGGGCAGAATTTAGTGCACTGAGACTCTTGAGACAAGCCCTGAGCTCCCCTTGTCATGTGCAATAGGGTATGATGAGTTTTCTTGCAGACCAGACAGGTATACTTACTTTTGCAATTTGCTTTGAAGTGTGAAGTCCCCAAACAATTATTGCAAAACTTATTTTGAAATATATAATCCACTCTTTGCTGTACAGTGAAAGTGCGGAACTTAGGGCAGTTTCTCAACCCATGGTCTTCCTTGCACAATTTGCAATTTGAGTTTTTGGTTTCCTGGGAAACATAGGTCTGCACTGTTGACTGTGATGTATTCGACAGGGTAAAACAATCCTTGGAATTTCTTATGCTTTTAAGCCGCTCAACTGCCTCATACCTATCTACTAAAAACTGCGACATTTGGTTCCATTTTGGGAGCTCTCGAGGGGACGTGAGCGATTGTTCCCATAACGTTAAAGTTGTGTCTGGTAGTTTTGTGGAAATCAATCTTATTAGAATTGGGTTCCAGCTTTCTACATCCACCCCTAGAGTTCTCAGGGTGGCCAGCGAGTCATTGACCGCAGACTGAATCTTTTGTATTGCCTCACTTTCTTCTCTGACCGCTGCTGGGATTGAAAAGTAATTTTATCTGGTTATCCACCAGTACGCGTTTATTTTCATACCTTATTTTTAGCGCATTCCATGCTAGATCAAAATTTTCTTGAGAGAGGGTATATCTCTTTACTATAGCCCCAGCTCCACCTCTTGTTTTGTTCCTTAGGTGATATAGCTTCACCACGGGAGATAGCCTTGAGTGATTTATATAAACTGCAGTGAACATGTCTCTGAATGAGGGCCATTGTTCATAACTGCCTTTGAAAATCTCCGTATCACACGGAGGCAATTTGATGAAACTATCCGACTGATTGGGTACCAGGTTATGATCTGGGTGGCCATATCTCGAGGTAGACTGGAAGGCGGCGGTTGGCGATGACTCAATTCGGCTGCCCTTTAACCATTCAATAAGTTGCGAATAACAATAGAAGTAAACTTCGGAGCAAGTGGAATATTCACTCTTGGCGTGTGTTTTGAATTCGGCTCCCACTATTTCATCTGGAGCCACCATAACCTTTCTATACGAATCCTTTAGTGTCACCCATTCTGAGTCCAGCTCCTTTAGCTTTGCCTCCAGTGTCGACTCGTTATGATCCTGAAGGGTACTATTATTGAAAGTCTCACTAAACTGGAGCAGATTCCCATAATCAAAAAGGAATTGCTCCCTGTAAAGGGTATTAAAAGCCGAATCAGAGGTTCCTGTCGTGCTCGTCATAATTATATCCTGGGATGAAAATTTACAAAAAATATAGAACAAAATTCGAAAAAGGGTCCCTTCACGTTTCAAATGAGAATTACCGGTAACTAACGGTGTGTGTGCTATTATAAATGCAAATATTAGTTATGAATTGCTCCTTTAGGCATTAGGGTAAGTTTGACTAACTATTCGAGTAAGCCTTTTGTTGGAAACGATTAAGAGTTATTGATTCTTTTCGATATTATTATCCAATTAAGAAAAACAACACTTTCCTGGCTAATTTTAGGGGGGTAGGGTAACTACAGATTAGTTAAAACAATAAATTGAACCCAGGAAGCTTATGCCTAAAGTTTATATTTGCATTTACGTTCAAATGTTACGCACCGTTATCAATTTCTCATTACTTTTCGTATGGATTCAAGAAATTACTAATTTTACTGCGGACTTGGGCAAATTGAATTTTATTGAAGTTATCCACTTCAATTCAATTTCAGAATATTAACAAGGGAAGTTTAAATTTTATTAAATTAAAAAGAAAAAAAAATTGAAAAGGTAAGTTTATTTAAACAAAATTCCCAATTTTCATTTGTATTAAAGAACTTATTATATTTTACATGGTAAAATTAGATTTCATTTACCACTTTTAGGAACTGCATCGCTTAAAATTTTAATTTTTTTTTCTTTATTTATGGGGAAAATTAAGTTATTTAAATTTTTTAAGAATTATTTTCATTTAAGAATATTAAATTTTAGTTAAGAGGGAATTTATTATTTTAAGATTTATATTCCTTTAAGAGTATTAAATTTTACTTATTTGTGAATTTATAATTTTAAGAATTATGTTCTTTTAAGAATATTAAATATTATTTATTTGGGAATCTATAATTTTATTTAAATCTTCATACTAATCCAATTTTATACAGGAAATTTAAATTTCATTTAAAAATTTTGGCAAAAGGAAAGTTTGTTTGAAATTTTAAACTTTGCTCAATTTAAGAATACTAATTCTTTTATACTGGAAATTTCAATTTTATTTAAAAATTTTCAAAAGTAACTTTTGGACAGTACAGCTAATGCCCGTAATATCTACAAAAAGAAATCAAGCTGTATATAGAAATCTATGGTGTAAAAGCTGCCATATTTTAAAAGAAAACTAAGGGTTAAAACACGTTGGCCAGACATTGGTTGAAATAGGTAAATTTAACTGTTAGGTACGACCACGACATGCTCTATTTTTGTAGAAATTACGGGCATAAAGCTCTTACAAAGACAATAACAAAGGCTTGTAACGTGGGAATGCCCAAAATTAAAGCGTATAACAACAAACAACCCGTCTACTGGTGGAACGACGAAATCAGGGAGCTAAGGTGCAAATGTCTTGCTGCACGACGTGCATCAACCAGAAACCATGGAGATCTAACCCTTTTGTATGAATACAAAAGATCACGTAAATTGCTAAGATGTGCCATAAAAGAAAGCAAGAGAAAGTGCTGGAAAGATCTATGCAAGGAAATAGATAACGACCCGTGGGGTAAACCATATAAAATAACAATGAAGAAATTGGGAGGAGCAAAACCAGTCCCCGGCATTAAAGAGCCAACATGGGCGAAAACCATAGTAGAGGCGCTGTTCCCCTTGGACGCAGATGCACTAGGGCGCAAATCTAGACTTCAAATTGATGCTTTCACTCCGCTGAGTATAGACGAGGTAAAAATTGCTTGTAAGAAGCTTAAAAATAACAAAAGTCCTGGACCGGATGGTATCCCAAACGAGGTTATACAGGTAGTAGGAGAAATATGGCCTGAACTTATTACCAATACGTTTAATAAGTGCATTGAAAACGGGGTTTTTCCTGAAAAATGGAAAATACAGAAACTGGTGTTGTTAAAAAAGGGAGATAAACCTCTAAATGAACCTGGTTCATACCGACCTCTATGTATGCTGGATTCAATGGGGAAGCTACTGGAAAGTGTACTACTACAAAGACTGGAAGAATGTGTGCAAAATCTCGGTGGATTATCCCCGATGCAATATGGTTTCCGAAAGGGAAAGAGCACAATAGATGCAATCGGTGAAGTGGTAAAAATAGCAACACGGGCCAAATTGGAAAAGGAATATTGTGTAATAATAACACTTGATATCAGAAATGCCTTCAACACTGCAAAATGGCAACGAATATTAGACGCTCTCAGGAGCAAGGGTGTGCACAGTCACCTGTACAACATAATTGCGGACTATCTGGACAACAGAATCCTATTATTTGAGACAGAAAGCGGTATAAAAGAATATCGTATCACTGCAGGGGTACCACAAGGATCCGTGCTGGGCCCCTTCTTGTGGAACATAATGTATGATGGACTATTAAACATGAGACTACAAGTAGGTGCGAAGATAATAGGGTACGCGGACGATATTGCCCTCGTTGTATCTCAACGAGAACCAGAACTATTGGGGATAATAACAAACGACAGCCTTATTCGCTGTAGCAGATGGTTAAAGACAAATGGATTGGAACTAGCAGTGACAAAAACTGAGGCAATCCTTGTAACGGATCGAAGAGCATTTGAACCACCAAAGATCTTCCTAGAAGGCAGTGAAATACAGTTTCAAAGGAGTCTGCGTTATCTTGGTGTAAAACTTGACGATAGACTTAATTTCGGTCAACACGTATTAATGATACGAAAAAAATCCATGCAAACGGCAACGTCACTGGCGAGGATAATGCCAAATTGTGGAGGTCCTAAGCCATACATAAGAAAGCTTATAAATAGTGTAATACACTCCCAGCTACTTTACGCCGCCCCGATATTTGCCACG